>CM028351.1:48865577-49080566 GCA_016618105.1 Dendrobium huoshanense
AAAAGGGAATGAATCACAACGATTATAGGCAGTTAAAAAAATTAAGAAAATGGACAATCAACTCATCACATTAAATATAAATTAATTAATAAAGTCCATAGGCAAAGTTGCCTTTCATATTACAAACCAGAGGAGAAAGGTAGGGGACTAGTAATGACAAGTTATTTTGAGATACCCTCAATTCAAGTATTCACTTTTGCTCTTCTTTGGACTCCTTTTCTTCAATCCTTGGGTTCTTCCATCCGGAAGCACTTCCCTTTAAAGGGGAAGGTCTTTGGGTATAAAAGAAGTGTGATCCAATTTCCAAATGGAAAAGGAATTAGGGTACCCTTTTCTCTTTGGAATAAGATTTGACCTTGTATCCCAACTCAAACTTAACTTTCACAACACTTGACAATTATACAAATTACATTTATTTCAAATCAAAATTTAGACTCACCTGTAGGGTTATAAGCAGTTTAAAAAATGTTATTCTCAAACAGATGCAGAATAGAAAGAAATGATATTTGGGGGCTTTTTAATTAGAGTTGATATTTATTATTAACTTAGCTTTTATGTTGAGTCCACCTGTAATTAGGATCATACCTAACCTAAGGGTTAAGCCTAAGTAAATGTCCAGAAGTTATGATTTTTAGAAGTTCTGGCCCGTTCCGACGGCTACTTAGTTTTAGCAAGAGGGGGGTGAATTGAAACCGCTATCCATTAGTAGTTAAAAATTTTAAACCCTCTTTAAAGATTAAGTTGAACCGAAATAAAATTTTCTTTTAAAGAACCAAAATAATTTTTTTTTTAAATTTTGTAGAAAAATATTTTTCAACCACAGAGTTTGTTAAAACTGAAATTTAAAGTGCGGAAACGTAAAAATAATAAACTAAATGACACCAGATTTATAGTGGTTTCGGTCTAATAACCAGACCTACATCCACTCTCTCAGAGGCACCCTCTGAGTATTGCACTAAAACCAATAGTGACTCTCCTTTTAGCACCCACAGTAAGGCGGAGAAGCCTTTACAACACACTCTTTTCACCACTACCTCGGTGCGGCAGAGAACCGTCCGTCCTTTTACACTATCCCCAGTATTGGAAGATAACCATCCGTCCTTTTACACTATCCCTAGTATGCTGGCAGAGAACCGTCGTCCTTTTACACTTCTCCTAGTGTGGGCAGAGAACCCTACGGCTGTTTACACTCTCCAAGGTGTAGGCAGAGACCCTTCGGCTGTTCACCTCTCCAAGTGTAGGCAGAGAACCGCTTATTCACACTCTCCAAGTGTAGGCAGAGAACCCTTCGGCTGTTCACACTCTCCAAGTGTCGGCAGAGAACCGGATCTCCTTGACTGATCTTCTCATAAGAATCTAGAAGGAAGAAGGAAAAGAGTGAAGTAATCCCAAATTCACAAGTAGAGACTCTTACCTTTGTAATCCAAGTGAAGCCTTCTTGCTCCAGTGGTAGGAATCCTCCCTTTGAATGCTCTCTTCCACTCTCTCCTTGGCTATTCTCTCAAGAGGCACAAAGATCAAAAGACAAAAAGATAGGGTGGCAGTCTAATTTGGACTATTTATATAAAAGACAAGAAAAACCGCCCAAAAACTACAAGTTTCCAATTTTGTACACAGTGGATCGTCCTGTACGATCATGGATCGTCCGGGACGATTTTACTTAAACGATTCTGAAACGACCCTATTTGAATATGTGTATGAAATGTCTTCGTACAGATGATCGTCCAGTACGAACTAGGTTTACGTCCAGTACGAACGGTTATTACAAGGTCGGTTCTAGAAACTGCTGAAAACTGTTCTAAGTCGGTTAATCGTTTGGACGAGAATATGTTCGTGACTGGACAAAATTTTTCCAGAGAACCCGATCATCCTGGACGATTATTTATTTCGTCTGGACGAAAATATTTCCAGAGGACCAATCGCCATGGAACGATAATTTATTTTCGTATCTGGACGAAAATTTTCCAAGAGACCTGATTGTCCTGGTACGATTATTTAATTTCATCTGGACGAAAATCTTTCCAGAGGACCAGTCGCCATCACGTACGATAATTAAAATTCGTCTAGGACGCAAATTTTACAGAGAACCAATCGTCCGGGACGACAATTAATTTCGTCCTGGATGAATAGGACTTAGAAAAAATTTTTCGAGCAAGTTCCTATTCGTTCCCATGTGCTCTATAGGAGATAACTGACGTTTGATCGTCCAAGTACGATAAACTGATATCGTCCCTGTACGATCAGTATAAAATTTATAGGATCTCCTTATGTGTGTGTGTATGTTTTTATTCACTCAAATTACAATCACTCCCTTTCAAAATTTGAATTCAAAGAAAAAATGTGCAAACTTCAAATTTAACAAAATATCTCATGTTGAATTTAATTTGAAGTCTATCGTAGTCTGGAGTTCGTTGATTTTCCTGAAATGTTAGTACACACAAGAGCAAATGCAAATCTTCTAAAATTGTTAGGAGATAACTACACATATTGAACAATAATGTTTAGGATCATCAAAACTACATAAGTTGCAAAAATGTAAAGCATTCAAATAGCAATTATTCTAACAATCTCCCCCTTTTTTATGATGGCAAAACAATTATTATTTGTATGGTTTTCAAGTTAAACAAATCTCCTATTTCCTAAACTCCCCCTGAATTGATGAAGTACATTAAAATAAGGAGGCATTTTGAAGCAAAGAACAATATTTTTGTTTTTCAAAAATTTTAACACAAACAATCTACAAAGTCAAACACACAAAAGCAAAATGCAAACAGAATAATCAAAACAGAAAACAAACAGAATAATCAAAACAAAACAAATCAGAAAACACAATAATTTCTCCCCCTTTTTGACAAGCAACAAAAAGTGAAGAAGAAATAGATAACGAGAAATGTAATTAATTATATGAAATTCATTTTAAAATTTAATCTAAATGGTGATTGACATAAGGATATGCAATTTTAAACTAAAAATATTAGGTCAATCATAGAAATTCATAAAATTTAAGAAGTGATATAACATTGTAAGTAAGAAGAATTTTATCAAAGACATGATTCAATTTAGACATTTGAACTATAGAAAATCATTACAATAGAGATGTATAAAAATTTCTATATTTCAAAGTTCAATAGAATATAAATGAACATAAGATCAATTTGAATTAAGAGATTAAAACGAATTTGGAAAGAAGAGAATTACCACATGTGGCGCTTTGCGCATCTTTTTCAAAATTTTTGGGGCACATTTTTGTACATTTTTTTTCTTGGATATTGGGCTAATTTTGTTGCCTCTTTTTCACTATATGCAAATCTTTGCGAATTCCTTTTGATTTTTGTACATTTTTTATACAATTGTTCAAGAGTAATTGAGACCAAAATTCTTTCCAAAATCTATAATCCTAAAATTTTCAAATATTTCTAAGTGCATAAATATCACTTGAGCATAGAAATACAAAATAAGAAAAGCATCTAAATTGTAATAAGTAATATTAACTTTTATGTAGTCTAAATGAATAGACATGAATTTAAAAGTTCTAATTACAACAAGTTATAAACAACTTATAAATTTAGAAAGACTAGATTTTCTAATATAGATAATCCCATATTACAATCTAATTTAAGCACTATGAAGATTAAATAATACTAATGAAATTCATAAACATTAACCACATTTCAAAAACAAATCAAATTTGAAAAAACAGAACAACTTCCATTGATATTAATAAACGGATTACATATTTCAAATATAAAAAACAAGAAGAAAATACATTGAACTTAAAAAGAAAAACCAACATAAAACACAAACACTTAACATAATTAAACAGACACACAAAATAAAAACATACAACAAACACAAAAAATCATCTCTACTGTTCTGGAGGAGGAGGAGGAATGCCGCCAAAAAGGTTGAAGTATGAGGCCATCAACATTACATTGGTATTAATTTCATGTACTTCATTTCTAATATTATCAATGTCTTGTTGCTGCTGCGTAAGTTGAGCATCAAATTGATCAAACCTTTGATCAATGTGAGTCTCTAACCTATCAAATCTTTCAATCAGATTCTGATAATCTGATTGAGGAGCAGAAGTTTGCTCTCCTTCTTCTTCCTCCTCTTCTGAAGCACTGACATGTGCTTTTCCTTTTTCCTCCTTGAAGAGCAATCTGAATGAAGCATCATTATAGTAAACTGGCTCTTCGTATTCTTCATCAGGATGCACTATGTTGTATTTCTTTTCCAAAATGTAAGTAATTAAGTGTCCTAATGAAATGTTCTTCTTCCTCTTCTGATCTGCATGTCCTATTTCTGAAAGCCCATAGATATGGTCTATGATAAGTTGGGCTTCGTCAATAGGATGACCTTCCATAATTAAAAAAGTTAGAGAAGAAAGAAGAGGAGTAATATTAATCCTATCACCAGCTTTAGGAATGATTGAGGATCAAAGGGTATGCTGGATGATTCGGGCATTTTTGGTCATACCGGAGACTCTAGCAACATGATTGTCAATACCATTTTCTCTAATTACCCTATTGACATGATATCATTTGAAGGAGGTTTCTGACATTAGGGTGTGAGCTCTATATCCTTCAGTTCTTAAGTTTAAAAATGCACTAAGGTCATGCTTGGTGATCTCAACTTTTTGCTTAAAGACATAAGAACTAATGGAGGAGTGGTCAGAATTAAAACTCATGTTCGCTAGGAAATAGTGGTAGGTTTGCTTGTTGTAGAAGTGTACGAGAGAAAGAATGAAATGAAATTGGGTTGAAGCAAAGAGGTGCATTACCCAAAATTTTAACTCAGTTTGAATTAGAATGCGAGAGGGAGTGATTTTGGCGGATGCAAAACGAGGAAAGGATTCCTCATTCGGCTTAAAAAGAAAGTTGTCTGAGGCATTCCTATTTGGTTTCTTCACCAACACCTTTTGTCTTTTGCTTGAGGAGGCCATTGTTGATTTGAAGTAGAAAGGGATTGAAAATGAAGTTTGGAAGTGTGATTGTTAAGTTAGAAAGCCTTCATATTTAAAGAAAAACGATACGTTCGTCCTGGACGAAAATATTCGTCCTGGACGAAAATCATCGTTCGTCTGGACGAAATTATTTCGTACAGACGATCCAATTCGTCCAAAACGTAACGGCTTTTCGTAATGAACACAACTTACGATGCATCCCTTTGTACAGGCTTTTTGACTTGACCGATCGTACAGACGATCAAAAAGTAAATCGTTTTAATGTCTCTTGAAAACCGTCCCCTACAATGAACCGACACCTGTTCATCTAGACGAACGAAATATTCGTACAGACGAAGTCCATATTAATAACTGTCTTATCCACTCAACCGCTCCATTCCGTCCCGACGTTTGAGAAAAAGAAAAAAAAATATTTTTGTCCTGGACGATCGTCCGATCGTACAGACGATCTAATTAAAAAACTGCTCTCAAAACGAATAAAATGCGCGCAAACTGTTCTTTCACATATCGTCCCGTACGAAACCAGATTCGTCCCAGACGATTTCCTCCAAAAAATTTTAATTTCGATTTTTAAATTAAGAAAATCAAACTAAATATTCAAAAATACAGAAAACATAAAACAAAACCATAGACCCAAAAACAATTCATTCAAAACACACAAAATTTCACAAAATCAAAAACATAACACAACAAATATCAATGTTGCAAAGATATTTTGTTTAAGCATTCAAATCAATAACACCAAGCCTTGTTCTTAAAGTACTGAAAGTATCAAAGGCTAAAGGTTTTGTAAAAATGTCTGCAAGTTGATTTTCAGTTGAAACATGTATGAGATCAATTTCTCCTTTGGATACATGATCCCTTATGAAATGATGCCTTATATCAATGTGTTTGGTTCTAGAATGTTGAATAGGATTTTTGGAAATACAAATAGCACTAGTATTGTCACAATAAATTGGAATAGTGCCTATAATTAATCCTAAATCAATCAACTGTTGTTTTAACCAAAGTACTTGTGCCACACAACTTCCTAATGCAATGTATTCTGCTTCTGTAGTAGATAGTGCCACTGAATTTTGTTTTCTACTATACCATGAAACTAATGAATTTCCAATGAATTGACATGTTCCAGAAGTGCTTTTCCTATCCACTCTACAGCCTGCAAAGTCAGAATCTGAGTAACCAATAATTTCAAATGAAGAGCTAAACTTAGGATACCAAATTCTTAAGTTTTGAGTTCCTAGTAGATATCTTAAAATCCCTTTCACTGCTGTCAGATGTGATTCTTTTGGATCTGATTGAAATCTACCACATAAGCAAACACTGAACATAATATCTGGTCGGCTAGCAGTCAAGTAAAGTAAAGATCCAATTATCCCTCTAAATTTCTTTTGATCAACAGATTTTCCCTTAAGATCCTTATCCAACTGAACTGAGGAACTCATTGGTGTACTAACAGGTTTAGCATTGTCCATTTCATATTTTTTGAGAATGTCCTTAATATATTTAGTTTGACTAAGAAAAGTACCATCCTCAAGTTGCTTAATGCTAAAACCTAGAAAGTAATTTAAATCTCCCATTAGACTCATTTCAAATTCACTACTCATTGTTTTAGAAAAATCATCACAAAGATGTTTATTTGAAGATCCAAAGATGATATCATCCACATAAATTTGAACAATAAGTATATCCTTTCCAATTTTTCTTAAAAAGAGAGTTGTATCCACACTTCCATTTTCAAAAGATCTTTCAAGTAGGAAGGTGCTCAACCTCTCATACCAAGCCCTAGGTGCCTGTTTCAATCCATATAATGCCTTTTTTTAATTTGAAAACATGATTTGGAAATTTAGAATCTTCAAAACCTGGAGGTTGTTCTACAAAAACATCTTCCTCAATTACCCCATTTAAAAAGGCACTTTTGACATCCATTTGAAATAATTTAAAACCTTTAAAACAGGCAAAGGCTAGTAAAACCCTAATTGCTTCAAGTCTAGCTACAGGGGCAAAAGTTTCCTCAAAATCAATTCCTTCAATTTGATTATACCCCTTAGCTACTAATCTAGCCTTATGTCTAATGACTACTCCTGAGTCATTCATTTTATTTTTGAACACCCACTTGGTTCCAACAACACTTTGATCTTTTGGCCTTGTAGTTAGTTCCCAAACTTTATTTCTTACAAATTGATTTAACTCTTCTTGCATGGCCAATATCCAAAATTCATCAGAAAGTGCTTGATCAATGTTAGTGGGTTCAATAGTTGAAATAAAGGCTGAATGATTGACTTCCTTGTTTAATCCACGCCTAGTTCTAACACCCTCACTTGGTTCACCTATAATCAATTCCTTTGGGTGGTTTTTAGAAAATCTCAAATCTCTAGGCAAAGGGTCTTCTCTTTCTAAATTTTCTTCCACATTTTCTTCCAAATTTAATCTATCAATCTTTTGGGAGTTTTCTTCAATTTCTTCTTCAACAACATTTGGCTCTTCCATGTTTCCATTTTCATCAAATACAACATGTGTGGTTTCTTCAATGACTAAAGTTCTTTTGTTGAATACTCTATAAGATTTTCCAACACTTGAATATCCAACAAAAATTCCTTCATCTGATTTTGGATCAAATTTTCCTAAGGCAGATTTTCCATTATTATGTATGAACACCTTGCAACCAAATACATGCAAATGAGACAAATTTGGTGTTCTACCTTTTAGCAACTCATAGGGTGTTTTATTCAAATTTGATCTCACATTCACCCTATTCAGAACATAGCATGCAGTGCTAACTGCCTCAGCCCAAAAATATTTAGGAAGCAAGTATTCTGCTAACATTGCTCGGGCGGCTTCTATTAATGTTCTGTTCTTTCTTTCAACTACCCCATTTTGTTGAGGAGTTCTAGGTGCAGAAAAATTGTGATCAATCCCTTTTTCTTTACAGAAATTTTCAAATCTTTCATTTTCAAATTCTCCTCCATGATCACTTTGTATAGAAATTATTTCACATCCTAGTTTTCTTTAGTATCCAAGTTAAAAAATTTCTGAATTCCTCAAATGATTCACTCTTATGAAAAAGAAATTTAACCCAGGTGAATCTTGAAAAATCATCTACTATAACAAATCCATATACCTTTCCTCCTAGACTTACAGTGCTTACAGGTCCAAAAAGATCCATGTGTAGAATTTCTAAAGGTTTACTAGTCCTAAGATCTTTATTGGACTTAAAAGAGGACTTCACTTGTTTTCCTAATTGACATGCATCACATAGATGGTCCTTGGTAAAGTCTAGTTTAGATATACCTCTCATCAAATTCTTTTGGGTAATTCTTCTAAGATTTTTCATACTAGAATGACAAAGTCTCCTATGCCAAAGCCATGATTCATCAGAAACAGTTTTCAAACAAAAAGTAGTAGGAGATTGAATACAATTTAAATCTAGCATGTAGACATTGTTTACCCTTTTTCCATTTAAAACAATTTTCCCATTTAGGCTAATTATGCAGCTAGTAGGTAAAAATTTTACATTATAGCCCTTATCACATAGCTGACTTATGCTAAGCAAATTATGTTTTAAGCCTTCAACTAATAACACATTGTCTATGAAAAAGTTTTTTAAATTTCCAATCATACCTGATCCAACCACTTTCTTTGTGGTATTATCTCCAAGTATAACCTTGCCTCCACTCCTGGCTTCCAGCGTTAAGAATTGAGCAGTATCTCGAGTCATGTGCTTTGAACATCCGCTGTCCAGGTACCATATACTCTCACGAGGTATTGTGTGAGAGTATTCCTCTTCTTGATCTGATTGTTCAGCATTATCTGCCATCAAGCAAAGGTTGGTGACTTCTTCTTCTTTTTCAGTCTCAGATGAGTCTGATGCTGAGTTCGCCCAAAAGGCCCTTTGAAACTTCTTCTTGCCCTTCTTTACCATTGGTTTCTCCTCTACCTTCTCCTTACTAGGAGTGGCTTTTAGTTTTGGACAATCAGTCTTTATATGACCTGGTTTCCTGCATTCATAACAAATCACTTCATTAGAAACCTTGCCATTTATGTTATACTTACCTCTATTCCATTGCTGGCGTCTCTTCTGCTTCCTCTTTAAAAAGCTTCTGAATTGTCTAGTCATCAATGCAATATCCTCTTCATCCTCAGGTTGTGAGTGTTCACTTTCGGACTCTTCTACATTTAGTGCAATATTCTTGTCCTTTCTTGGTTCACCTGCATCAATCTTTCTTTGACTTACTCCTTGCTCATAAGCAATGAGTGAACCAAGAAGATTGTCAATGGAATAAATGTTTAGATCTTTAGACTCTGTAATTGCAGTAATTTTAGCATCGTATGCAGTAGGTAAATAATGAAGAATCTTATTGACCATTTCAGCATTAGTTAATTCCCTACCAAGTGCATGCAAAGAGGTGATAATTTGAGTGAATCTTGTGTACATGTCCGAAATAGATTCATTAGGTTTCATGCCAAATAATTCATAGTCATGTAACAAGATATTGAGTCTTGATTGCTTAACCTCATTTGTCCCTTCATAAGTTATACAAAGTCTATCTCATATGTCCTTTCCGCTTTTACAAGTGGAAACTCGCATGTAGTCTTCAGATTTTAAAGCATAAAAGAAACTATTTAAACATTTCGCATTTAACTGTGCTAAGTCACGTTCTTCAATAGTCCAATTTGCATAGGGTGTTTCTACCCTAACTCCATCAACTAATCTAGTTGGTTTTGAGTAACCTTCCTGGACTAGCATCCACATGCGATAATCAAGTGACTGTAAGAAAGTAGACATGCGTGTTTTCCAAAAATCAAAAGGAATATTGTCAAACAGTGGAGGTCTAGTGATAGAGTAACCCTCAGGTGTGTTTCAGTTTCCAAATATAGCCATCTACGTTAATCAAAAAGTAGTTCAAACTTATGATTTTGAAACTATGCTCTGATACCACTTGTTGAGTCCAGTAATTAGGTTGATAAGCCTAAGTAAATGTCCCACGGCTACCAAGAGGGGGGTGAATTGGTAGTTTAAAAAATTTTAAACCCTCTTTAAAGTTGAACCGAAATAAAATTTTCTTTTAAAGTTTGTAGAAAAATATTTTTCAACCACAGAGTTGTTAAAACTGAAATTTAAAGTGCGGAAACGTAAAAACAATAAAGTAAATGACACCAGATTTATAGTGGTTCGGTCTATAACCAGACCTACATCCACTCCTCAGAGGCACCCTTTGAGTATTGCACTAAAACTAATAGTGACTCTCCTTTAGCACCCACAGCAAGGCGGAGAAGCCTTTACAACACACTCTTTTCACCACTACCCGATGCGGCAGAGAACCGTCGTCCTTTTACACAATCCACAGTGCTGGCAGAGAACCGTCGTCCTTTTACACTCTCCTAGTGTGGGCAAAGAACCCTGCGGCTGTTTACACTCTTCAAGTGTAGGCAGAGAACCTTTCCGCTGTTCACACTCTCCAAGTGTAGGCAGAGAACCCTTTGGCTGTTCACACTCTCCAAGTGTCGGCAGAGAACCGGATCTCCTTGACTGATCTTCTCACAAGAATCTAGAAGGAAGAAGGAAAAGAGTGAAGTAATCCAAATTCACAAGTAGAGACTCTTACCTTTGTAATCCAAGTGAAGCCTTCTCGCTCCAGTGGTAGGAATCCTCCTTTGAATGCTCTCTTCCACTCACTCCTTGGCTATTAGGAACGAAGATCAAAAGACAAAAAGATAGGGTGGCAGTCTAATTTGGACTATTTATATAAAAGACAAGAAAAACTGCCCAAAAACTGCAAGTTTCCAATTCTGTACGCAGTGGATCGTCCTGTACGATCATGGATCATCCGGGACGATTTTACTTAAACGATTTGAAACGACCCTATTTGAATATGTGTACGAAATTTCTTTGTACAGATGATCGTCCTATACGAACTAGGTTCGTCCAGTACGAACGGTTATTACAAGGTCGGTTCTAAAAACTGCTGAAAACTGTTCTAAGTCGGTTAATCGTTTGGACGAGAATATGTTCGTCTGGACGAAAATTTTCCAGAGACCCGATCGTCCTGGACGATTATTTATTTCGTCTGGACGAAAATATTTCAGAGGACCAATCGCCACGGACGATAATTTATTTTCGTATGGATGAAAATTTTCCAGAGACTTGATCGTCTGGTACGATATTTAATTTCGTCTGGACAAAAATTTTCCAGAGGACCGGTCACCTCGTACGATAATAAAATTCGTCTGGACGCAAATTTTACAGAGAACCAATCGTCCGGGACGACAATTAATTTCGTCCTGGATGAATAGGACTTAGAAAAAATTTTTCGAGCAAGTTCCTATTCGTTCCATGTGCTCTATAGGAGATAACTGACGGATCGTCCAGTACGATAAAATATCGTCCCGTAAGATCAGTATAAAATTTTATGATCTCCTTATGTGTGTGTATATGTTTTTTTATTCACTCAATTATAATCACTCCCTTTCAAAATTAATTCAAAGAAAAAATATAAACTTCAAATTAACAAAATATCTCATGTTGAATTTGATTTGAAGTTATCGTAGTCTGGAGTTTGATTTTCCTGAAATGTTAGTACACACAAGAGCAAATGCAAATCTTCTAAAATTGTTAGGAGATAACTACACATATTAACAATAATGTTTGGGATCATCAAAACTACATAAGTTGCAAAAATGAAAAGCATTCAAATAACAATTATTCTAACAGAGCATTTTATTAGAAATTTGGGATTAGATTCCCGAAGTTTGGGGTCTTATAATCAAAGATCTGCCCCGGATCCTAAATCTATTTTGGACACTGGACCACAGTCGTTCGATCCTAACTAATACAGTGCAAAATCTGGACTTACCCCGGCCTGGATTGGGGAGCCAGCTAACCACCTAATCGATTTAAAATAAATGAATCCGGTCTTTTATGAAAGAGTGATAGGGACGTTGTAATTAAAGTTTTGGAGAGGTTGGACCGACATCTAAAAAAATTTCCTAGTTGGCCCCTTTAACTTATATTGGGTGCTAAAATGCTAAACTGATGCAATTAAATTTTTTTACTCTTTTAGTTTGTATCTAATGCAATGCATACCGGTCGACAATTCCCAAATCAAGTATGCTTGAAACTTTAAAAATAGGCTTAGAAAATAATTTTTTTTAGAAGACTGGGCTTCTCTAGGTCCGGCACCTCGTCCTCATAGGTCAGACTATCCGGACTCTACCCGCAGGCGGGGAAGGGTCTAAAACAAGGAAAAAAGAAGTACAGAAATATGCATGCGACCCCGGGGTCGATCCCCGGCTAATTCCCTAGATTCGTTATCTTTCTATGTTATTTAGACTCACTAAAATTTTAGACTTTTTAAAATTTCGAGTATAAAACTTTCACACCCTTGCGAGTCTCACGTATCCAGGCGAAAACAAAAGCGGCACACAATCGCCAAAAAACTAAAAAAAGCAGGCAATCCTAGAGACAATCAACTCATCACATTAAATAAAAATTAATTAATAAATGTCCATAGGCAAAGTTTCCTTGCTTATTACAAACCAGAGTTTTGCAGAAAGTAAAGTGGTCGGGCACCACTGACAACAACCTGGATTCTAAGCCTAGTAATAACGCAAGTTATTTTGAGTGGGATACCCTCAATCTTCAAGTCTTCACTTTTGCTCTTCTTTGGACTCCTTTTCTTCAAACTCCTTTGGTTCTTCGTAGCAAACTACCCAAATGGATAAGAGGGCACTTCCCTTTAATGGGGAAGGCCACTCTTTCCTCTTTGGGTATAAAAGAAGTGTGATCCAAATTTGGATTTCCAAATGGAAAAGGAATAGTCCCCAAAAGGGTACCCTTTCCTCTTTGGAATCCAAGCTTTGGACCTATGTATCCCAACTCAAAATTAACTTTCACAACACTTAACAGCTATACAAATTACATTTATATCAAATCAAAAATCTAGACTCACCTGCAGGGTTATCCTAAGCAGTTAATAAAAAGAGCAATTATTCTCAAGCAGTTGTATATATATATATAGAAAAGTAAGTAAAATACACTGGCCACGCTCTTTTATTTGGGGGGCTTTAGCAGCTGAAGCACCTGTGCAAGCATTTATAACAATTAACATTTATTATTAACTTAGCCCCCTTTTATTGCCCTGTTTGAGCGTGGCCAAGTTAAAGAAAATTATGTGAACATCCAGATCGTACCTAACCTAAGGGTAATCTAGCCACCAAACACATCAGTTCATCCACAGAGTGCAGAAAAGTAAGCAGACACAGTAAAGCAATTTCATCCACAACATGCAGTAAAAACCACGTAAAATCCGGCACACAGCAGTAAAGTAAACACCGGCCTAACCTAGATCTAGAGTTGGTTGTCCTAGAACATCATTTAAAGTGTGTGTAAAAAGGTTGTGCGGTTGGGGTAGGTCCTGAAGTAGGTAGTTTGTTAAAGTTGACTAAAGTTTTAGATTTGTTAAGGCTTAGAAGGGAGGTTTGAGTTAAACTTTAAATATTAATAAATTAGAAATTTTAATTAAATGTATTTTAAAATTTAATTGATTACTACCTTTGTTTCACACCGAGGCCGTGAAGTTTATTTCACCTCCTTGGGGCTAAACTAATAGCCTCGTAGGCCTGGGTTACCTAGTAGCAATCGGGATTAATTAAGTTGTTTTAAATTGGTTGGAATTAAGGGAATGAATCATATTAGAGGAATTGATTACTGATTTTAATGGGTTGGTTGAGAATTTTAATAACCTATTAAAAGAATTTTAAGGGTTAGAGGAGTTAACAGGTTTTAAAGAGTTATCCGGATACACTAACTAAGGGGTCAAAATTCGACTTTCAAAATTAGGATTAATCTTAAGGGTTTCAGATTTTTAATAAATACTAGACCTAATTATGAGTTATAAGGCAGGTGGCACACTCAATTTGGAGTTTTCTATCAAAAGTTATGATTTTTAGAAGTTTTGGCCTGTTCCGACCTAAGGTCACCTAAGATGCTGGGTCCTTAGTTTTAGCTAAATTATAGAGGTCTAATGTCTCTAGGAGGTGATGAATTCTAATTGAAGCCACTATCCACTAAGTTGATTAATCAAAATTTTCCTATAGTTAAGAGTGAATTTTAGAAATTTTGCACACTCACAGGGATTATCAAATTACCACGGCTAAAGGGTCTACTTAAGGATTTGAACCCAAATGAGCCCTAAATTTCTTGAGATCAATTCCAAAGGTCATAAATGACCTAAGGATGGATCAACAAGTGCTTAGAACCCTCTTGGGAATTTTTAAGATTTTCAAGATTAATTACAAATTGGTTAGACTCTAATTACCTAAGGATCAAGCTAAGACAAAGCTAGAGATCAATCAAGGAGGGTTTCAATTCTTGCTGGTTGAGGGATCAATCAAGGAAAATTAAGGACATTTTAATGAATTTCACAGGTTAAGAATAGCCCATTGTCAATTAATCAGGATTAAGGTCATTTCTAAGAAGGATTTTTGAGGCTCCTACTTGGGGAACCAAATGAACTCCAAATTTAATGAAATTTTGTCCATAGGATCACCTGACCCTAAGGACTAAACTCACCAAATTTGAGCTCAATTGAAGTACTCTAAGGTGGTTAACCAAACCACCCAAGGTGAGCTCTAAGTCACCTTCAAATCACTATGGGGGTCTATCCTAGGCTTGTATTGGGGCTAAATCAGTGGCTCTACACTCCTGATCCTACACATCACCATCACACCAAAAATCACACCCTAAATCCCATTGGATAGGTCTATATCCCTTCTTGAATTTAAGGGTCAAACCATGACCCTTAAACTTAAAAATTAGGGAAAATGCCCTTGAACAACTTAAAATGGGGAGGTAAAATTTGGACATGTCAGAAACATGTCCAATTTTAATCTCCCAAAATTCCACACCTGGTGGACATGTACTTAAAAAGTAATTAAAGAAATTCATAAAATGCTCAAATTGAAATTAAACCTAAGATTTACCTAACCAGGGTCTGGAACCATAAGGCTTTTGTAGTGCTCCCTGAGACCATTCCAATGAGCCTAAGAACACCTAATTTAGACAAGTGTGCAGGGAGTTATGATTTTTTGAAGATCCCTTGAATTTCTAGATTTATTAATTTGGCAATTACACAGTCAGCAACCGTTACCACGCGTCGCGCGTCGATTCGTCCGGCAATGATTGGCGCTAACGGTTAACGGTCGGGTTAACGACAGCCGTTGGATGGCGGATCGAACGGCTGAGATTAACAGCGCTCCGATACCGCGGGATTTAATCCGAGCCGTTGATCAAGATCAACGGCTGGGATTTCATCTTCAACCTCCCGCTCGTATCCGTGACCGCAGGGCTTCTCCGGCTTGATCCGGGCGATCCCACCGGCGAACTCCGATGAAATTTTGCAGGGAGGATCAGGATGGTGGGAACCATCAATCCAACGGTGGAGATCCGTTGGGGTGAAGGTTCCCTTCACACTTGACCAAACTACCTAGCTAGGGAGCTCGGGATGGAGAGATTACCGCAGAGAAGGCCTCAACGAATGAGCTTCTCTATCAGGAAGCTTCAGGGGATGGTGGCGAACAGTTCTCCTTCAGGTGTCGGGATCGGAGGACGGCCAGAGGTGCGACTTCGAGCGGGACGCCTAGAGCTTTCACGGGTGCTTGCTCGAACGGAAAGAGGGATGATCTCTGGGCTTGAAGGAAGCTTCTGGGAGTTTGAAGGAGCTTTGGGGATCGAGCGAGAGAGAATGCCAATGCCCCGTGAGGTCTGGCGAGCTCGGGGTATTCGGCCACCCTTCGAGAGCTTGGACGGCCGGGATTGAACTGGGGAGGGCTCGGATCGCTGCCAGATCGACGATGGCGACGTCCAGGGGGGATCGTGGAGATCAAACTGGTGGGCAGCAGCCTTGAGCCAGGAATTGTCTAGGGGGGACCACCGGAACTCAAATTCCATTGGCTCCGACTGCCGCCGGCCATGGTCTTGGTCGGGTTGACCGGGGGAGACCGATGGGGACATGCTGGAGCCAAGGGTGAAGTCAATTTGGACTGGGGAGGCCCGGATTGAACTGGTGGTTAGGTTGGACCCAAACCTGCTTGGTTCGAGTCGAATTGAGCTCGATCCAAGTCAGGTCAGACCCTGGGTTTGGTATGGGAGGTAGGTCTGGGTCTGGTGCCCCCAATGCAGGTGGAAATTGGGTCCAATTTGATTTGGGTTGGAAGATGGCTCGGGTCCAAATGTTTTTGGCTACTTTGGGTTAGCCTAACTCTTGACCCAAGCTAGCCAAAGGCATGGGCTGGCTGGAGGGGGTGTATTGGACCTAGGGCCACCTACGGGAGGTGTTGGTCAAGTACAATTGGGCTTAGATTGAGAGTTGGCTCAATCCCAAGTGCTTTTGGGCACTTTGGGTTAGCCTAACTCTTGACCAAAGTGAGCCCAAGGGTTGGGCTGATCAAGGAAGGTGTATTGGGTGAATGGGAACTCAATAGCACCTTGATTTGGATTCAATTTGATTAAGATCAAAAGATGGCTCAAGGGAGGCCTCTCTTTGGTCACTTGGGTCAAGCCATATGGCTAGTCCAAGTGACCCCAAGGCTTGGGTCACCAAGAGGGGTCTCTTGGGTACCTAAGGGGTCATCCCATGCATTCAAAGGACTTGGAATGGACTTGATTCAAAAATTTGAAAAGAGGAGGGGTGTATGGGTCCATGGGTCAAACTTGGTTGACTTGGTCAACCAGGTTGACCCAAGGTCTGGGTTTGAGTTCAACAAGTTGAGTTTAACATTTGAAATTCATTGGAAGTGGTTTCAAAGAGTTTGGAATTGATTTGATTTGAAATGGCCATTTGAAATCCCATAAGGGTATTTTGGTCAATTGTGACCTATTGGTCAACTAGGGTCAAAAATGGATCTGAAGAATGCAGTTTACTGCTCAGTGGGTTAGGATCAAGAGTCTAGAAGTGATTGGAGGCTTTGATAAGGGCTCCAAGATCAAAATCTTCAAGGGGTTAGGTTCAGTGGCATGGGCTGTAAATATTTGAAGGTTTTACAGCCTTTGGATTTTAATTCAGATTCTGGGGTTAGAGACCTCAGAATGGGCTCAAAATTGGAGGGTAACCTCTAAAGACATGTCTTATCACTTTGCAAGTGATATACCCTGGATTATAGGCCATTTGACTGGGTTTTGAAATGTTTGAAAAATCTTTAAAAAAAGATGTTTAGGACATGGCCTCAAGACTTTGGATTTGAGCCTAGATTTCTGGATTTGGAATGGATTTTAAGTTTGAGTGATTGGAATATCCAAATCATTTACAATCATGTGGTGATTGTTAATGAATGCATAGAATCAAAGCTAGATCAAAGTTAGGATCAAAGTCTAAGTTAAATTTTGGATTCCCAAGTGGATTGAATCAAAGTTTGGATATGTTTGAAATTTGAATTAATTGGGGTTTGAGTTGAATGAAGTTTGAGATTTAGATTGATCAAATGTAGGAATTAAATTGAAGTTGGAGTTGATCAAAGGTAGGAATTGACTTGAGGTTGAAGTTGATCAAGGGTGGGAATTAATTTGAGTCTAGATTGGTCCCAAGATCTAGAGGGGTTTTAGGATCTAGGATCTAAGGGAACCCTAGGCTCTAGACTAGGCCCTAGGGTCTGGCTCTAGGAAAGGATCCTAAGGTCTAGAGTGGATCCTAGGATCTAGAATTAATCTGGAATTTGGAAGGGCCTTAGTGACCTCATACCAAAAATGAGGTCAACAACTCCATCCTGATCCTTCCACAAAACTTCCTATCTTTTCACTGATGCTTCATTTTGATCTTGGTTTTGGAGGGATGAGAGTTCATTTAATGACTTTGAAGAAGAATGGGGAGCTCCAACATCTAAACATGGACCTGAGCAGCACTACTTTCAAGAGATGGTTCAGTGTTATGATCGATTAGAGACTCACTTTGATTAACATTTTAATCAAATTGAGACTCATTTAAATCAGTAGAATGCGAGATATAAGGAATACAAGAATGGATTTGTGGTCAATTTGACATAGTAAATACAAATGTAGTTATGATGAATAGTTATTTTTCATTGTTCACTCAGCCTCCTCTAGACCTGGGCCCCTCTGAGTTTTAGATGTACTAATTTATTGTTACTTCTATAAGTCTTTGTCAGTGATGTGTTGATGTTTTTTATTTTCATGTCTGGGGTGGTTATTTTGTGTTGAGATGTCTATGTAATGATGTTATGTTTGTTTTGAAATTAATATTAATGTTCTGAATGTATCTGATATTTTTGATATCAATAAAGCATGTCATGTTTTAGTAACTTGTATTTGTTTCTAATATATATATATATATATATATATATATATATATATATATATATATATATATATATATATATATATATATATATATATATATATATATATATATATATATATATATATATATATATATATATATATAACTTGTATTTGTTTATTTAGGCAAACTCTTATAATTGTATTTATATATAATTGTATTTATAACTTTTATTTTCATGTATTTGTTTGTTTATATATATATAATTGTATGCCTATGCAAAAAACCTTTTGTAATTGATCTAAAAATGTGTTATAAATTAAGTTGCATTACATAATTAATTTCATTACGAAATCTAATTTTTTAAAAAATTTAAATTAAATTATTATTGGATTTAGATAAGAAGATCAATTTCATGTTCATTTAGGAAAATAAAACTTGAATATCATTATTGCAATATTGATGTCTAATTATTTTTTATTTCTTTTTCAATATGATTATTTTTGTTATTAGAGAAATTTGATTTTAGATTACTGATTTTAAATAGACTTAAAAAAGGGGGTATATCAAAAGATAGGCACAATGTGTGCAAAAATCAAAATTGCACAATAGTTCATAAATTGAAAAGAGGCACAAAATTAGCCCAACTAGAAAATGATGCACAAAGTGTGCCACAAATATTTGTAAAGATGCGCAATGTCGCCAATTGAAAATTTTCTTTATTATGTTCTTTCCACTATCATTTAATCTCTAATTCAAATCAATCTAATTTTCAATCATACTCTATATTGAAATTAAAATTAACTAATATTCATTTCATCATTTTTGTAATAATCATCTTTATTTAATTTATCTAGGATGCATTATGATCTTGATTAACTTTTCTTATCTTGGTTATTCTTTGATTTAAAATTTTTTAATCTTTCTTTTTAGTCTTATGAAATTAATATTATTATTACAATCATTTAAAAATAATTTTCAAGGTCAATTCTTTTGGTTTATCGTTTGACATCTTTCATTTATACTTCATTGTTTAATGTTGTCAAAAGGTGGAGTAATAATATTATTTGTTTTTGTGTTGATATTCTTTGTTTTTATGTTTTTTGTGATATTTTTTGTTTTAGGGTCTATTTTTTGTTTTTTTTTACATTACTGCTTTATGTTTTCTTTGATCTTTATGGGAATCCCTATATTTAAACATATTCATTCATTTAGGAGGAGTTAAGGAGAAATTTAGGGTTTAAATGTTAACTCAAATAATAACTATTTTTCCATCATAAAAAATTGGGAGAATGTTGCAACTTAGTTTTCGTAACTATGTTTTTCATATTATATGTGATTTTGTTTATTTTAAATATTATTGTTTTTATTACTATTTCTCATAACATTTATTGGATATATTGCTTTTGTTGTTTATGTCTAATAACATTTCAGAAAAATCATACTCCAGACTATTGAAGACTTCAAATTAGATTAGAGTAGGTTTCATTATAAATTTAGTATGTATTTTTTTATTTTTATTGAGTCTAAGAGAGTGTGATTGTAATTGAGTAACTATACACATACACACTAGGGGAGTGTTAAAAATTTATAATTTTTTAAACTAATTGTATTGTATGATTTCAATTCATAAGGGATGATTTATTAAGGTATTTCCTCTAACGAGCAATTAAATGAAATACGGGAAGAAAATTTTCTAAGTACATATCATACTATATGAAGATTCCTTAGTACAAATGACATCCAGACTATAAAATAGATACACATTTGTTCTTCTTGATGATCATAAAAAATTTCTAATTTTTTTGTACTATATGAAGTTACCTTCGTACATATGACATCTAGAGTAAGAAAAAAATGGGTCCCTTTTCATCCCGATGATATTTGAATTTTCCTGAAATGATCATACTGTATGAAGTTACCTTCCTACAGACGACATCTAGAGTATGAAAAGAATATGTCCCTTTTCTTTCTGATGATCTCTGAATTTTTTTGAACTGATTGTACTGTATGAAGTGACCTTCATACATATAACGTCCATAGTATGAAAAGAACGGGTCTCTTTTTATCTCGATGAACCATAAAATTTTCTTAATTGTTTGTACTATATGATCTAGTGTTTGTACAGATGATGTACAAAGTATGAAAATATGGGGTATCTTTTCATCCCGATAAATTAGAAAATTTTCTCAACTATTTGTACAATAAAAATATGGTTCATAATGGATGATTAGGATGCATGAAAATGGTTCATACAGGTTTGTACGAAATTGTTTTTTAACTATTTATACATATGAATGTCGATCGTACTGTACAATTTTATAAGCTAAAAATCATAATTTTCTATTTTTTGGACAATGTTTTGTGTCTTTCATATAAAAATTCCTTAGAAACTTACTTGGATGAATCAGTTATTCATGATTTCTCATAGAGCAAGTGAAAGAGTGTTTTGGGAGAGTATTTGAATGAGAGTTCTTGCAAGTGGAGTGTGAAGGGTTCACAAGGTTACTCAAAGGTAAGAATCTCTTTTGTATTTTTGTTACTTCTTTTCCTTTCTTCTTTCTAGTTACTAGAGAAAAGTTCTTTAAAGAAGATCTAGTAATCCACTGACACTTGGAGGGTATGAAAGGATGAAGGCACTCTGCTAACATTTGAAGCGTGTGAAAGGATGACAGTACTCTACTGACAATTGGAGGGTGTGAAAGAATGACATTACCCTGTTGACAATTGGACAGTGTGAAAGAATGATGGCACTCTGCTGACACTTGGAGAGTGTGAAAGGATGATGGTACTCTGTCACATCAGGGACTGGTGGAAGAGAGGAAATTTGTAAGGGCTTCTAAACCTTACTATGGGGGAAAAAAGAGAGTCACTTTGGTAATAGTATAATATTTGAAGTGGGAGTCTTCAAGGAGTGGATTTAGGTCATGTTGGACCAAACTAATATAAATTTTCTATGTACTTCTTTTTTATTTCAGCATTTTATTTTTAGCATTTTGTAGTTGTGGTTGAAAAGCTTATTTGAAAAAGAAAAATTAAATTGTTAAAATTATTAAATGGTTTTCTATTAAAATTTAAGAGGGGATTTTTTTAATTACCAATTCACCCCCCTCTTAGTTAGTCTTGGAACAATTGCATAGGTCTAACAATCTATATGGACTTTTCAAATTTGACCATTTAAGAGGGTATTATTTGAAATTGACCACATTGACCAGTCAACTTTTGTCATGCCATCTAGGATGGGTAGTTAGGACTTTGTAGAGGCTATTTACTTGAGTCTTAGTTTATTTGGTTGGATGGACAAGGATTTTGGATTTGGGAAGTGTGAATGTGAGAGGTTTGACAAATTTAGGTGAGTTGAGCAAGCCAACTTACCATGAATTGACTCACATATGATTTGGGTTCATTAAAGGGATGAAATGGATCAAATTTTATGTATTTGAGTGTTTGATTATGGAAGTTAATGGTTAAAAGAAGTTCTACTTTTGAGTTGATCAAATGGTATGATCATAGATCGTACTATAAGATCATCTGAGGGGTTACTAGATGAAGTTTAGGTTATCCAGCATGACCCAATTTGAACTGTTCATGCAGTACGATTCACCTGAGAGATTTTTAGACAATGTTTGGGTCATCTAGTATGATTCAATTTGAATTATTTATTAAGTACAATAGGTTTGTACCATATAATTAGTTCACAAAATGAAGTGATATTATTCTCCATCATTTATTTAATGTTAACTAATAATTTTGGAGAATTAACCTCACCCAAAATGAGGTCAAGATTGAAAGTTAGAGTAGGTTGTTAGACCTAGTAGAACTGTCCTAAGGCTAACTAAGAGGGGGGGGGGGGGGGGGGGGGGGAATTGATAATTTAAATCCTCTTGAATTTTAAAAACCTTTTTTAAGAAATTTTTTACACAATGATCCTTAAGTATGTAGTTACTTGAAGAAATAGATTTTTACAAAATACTTTTAAACCACAATAAAAAAAAGTGCGAAAAATAAAAATGCAGTGAAAATATATGAACAAAAGAACACCGAATTTTATAATGGTTCGGTCTAACTAGACCTACGTCCACTCCCTAGATACTCCTTTTTTGGATATTACACTAATCATAGCTAACTCTCCTTTTTCTCTCACAACAAGGTGAAGAAGCCCTTACAAAACCTCTCTTCTACCTACCCAGTGTAGTAGAGAACCATCATCCTTTTTCATCCTCCTGGTGAAGGCAGAGAATTGTCATCCTTTTTTACCCTCTTGGTGAAGGTAAAGAACCATCATCCTTTTTCACTCTCTAGGTGAAGGCATAGAACTGTTGTCCTTTTTCACCCTCCTGGTGAAGGCATAGAACTATTGTCCTTTTTCACCCTCCTGGTGAAGGCAGAGAACTGTCATCTTTTTTAACCCTCCTAGTGAAGGCAGAGAACCTTTATCCTTTTTCACCCTCATGGTGAAGGAAGATAACCTTATCTACTTTGGAGATCTTCTATCAAGAGTCTTCAAAGAAGTAAGGCGGAGTTTTGAAAGACACATAAATAGTTCCTCACCTTTAGGCAACCTTGTGAACCCCTCATAATTTTCACTTACAAAATCTCTCACACTCCACTCCCAAACACTCTCCCAAAGCACTCTTTTTCTCACTCTCAAGAGAAAATTAACAGCAATAGATTAAATTTTCATTTTCTTAGACTCATTAAATATAAAAAATACAAAGAACCATAAATGGAATTTTCAAAGTGAAAATGAATCAAATCGTATAGTAAGATCGTGGATCGTCTGTACGAACAGTTCAAAAAATTCTAAGATGATCTAGTACGAACACTATTTTCTTCTTTATGTTATTTAGATTGTTAGTATGAATATTTATATTCTTTTGGATTACCTGGTATAAAGCGTATTTCGTATAATGTCATTCATTTGTATTATATTTATATCGTATGTATGAATATTAAAATTCATTTAAATGATCTTATACAAAGCGTATTTCCTATACTGTTAGTTGTATGTATGATATTTAGATCATATGTATGAATATTAAAATTTTTTCTAGATGATCCTGTATGAAGAATATTTTGTACATTGTCAGTTATTTGTATGAAATTTAAATCATTTGTACAAAAATTGAAATTTGTCTAGATGATATGGTACAAAGCTTATTTCATACACTGTCAGCCATCTGTATGATATTTAAATCATGTGTATGAACAGTGAAATTCATTTGAACAATCTTGAATGAAGCTTATTTTGTACACAGTTAGTTTTCTATATGAACTGACATCGTACAGTACGAAAAGGGTAAAAGATTTCAAATCCAAAAAAAAAAACTATCTCCCCCTATGTATATGTACACAGTTACCCAATTAAAATCACACTCTCATTGACTCAAGAAAATAAAAAACACTAACTGCATTGCATGAAACCTTATTCTGCTCTAACTTGAAGTTTTCAGCAGTTTGGAGTATGCTTTCTCTAAGATTACTAGTGCACATAAAAACAAATAGACATATATCTAATGTATGTTAGGAGAAATAGTAATCATAATAATAATATTTTATTATCATCAAAAAATCACATTAGAAAAAGTTCAATCTTAAATTCTAAGTTTATAACAATCTTGCTATTTTTGATGATGGAAAAATAATTATTGTTTGAATTAACATTAAAAGTCCTTATTCTCCCAAGCTTCCCCTCAATGAATACTCAATTAAAAATAAGGGTTTAAATTTTTTATGTAACAAAAAAAAATGAATTCAAAAATTAAAACACACACACAACAAACACAAATGATGACATGATGATCATAATAATTATAAAAAAAACAAATATAACACAATGACTCCCTAGATCAAAATAAACAAACAAAACATAAATCACAACAACTCCCCCGATAAAAAAAAATAAACATAACACAATTCAAAATGACTCCCTCGATCAAAACAAATAAAGACTCCCTTCAAAATAAACATAACACAAATCACCGCAAATCACAATAATAAGCAATAACGATGACTCCTCTTTTGACAACAACAAAAAGAGAAGTACCTCTTGAAAAAGAAATGTTGCTATTGACAAATCTAATAAATGATGAAAATGAGGATTTTAAACTATTTGCAAAGACAACAATAGCATCCTTATGCAAAAAGTAAAGTCTCATATTCGAAATCAAAGAACAATTAGTTTCCAATTCAATAGTGGAGATTATTGTTGATTGTATGGATTTATGTATGAATTAGACAGAAGAAGGAAAGAACTTGATTGGAAACGTTGTGCATCTTTCCAATTTTATCCACGCTTTGTGCATCTTTTCATTTTAGGCTAATTTTGTACCTCTTTTAATTTCTGGTGAACATTACACATCTTCTCAACTTGTGGCACATTTATGCATCTTTCAAGCTTGGCACACTTTGTTCATCTTTTTTTTTTCTTTTTGGCTCTGTCTGATATTAATAAATCTTAATACAAAATCTAATGATTAACAAAAATATACACATTGAACAAAAATTTAAAAAATAAAACATATCTTTTGCAACATTTATAGCTAGTAAGAATATAAAAATGATCTTCTAATTTACATCTAATCATAATTTAATTTGAATTTTTAAGAAAATAATTTTTGCTAGAAAATTAAGTTGTAGAGTAAAATATTTTAAAATTTCATTCCATAGATCACTATATTTGATTAGTCTGTAGAAACTTAGAAAAAATTCAAGAGGATGATCTTCAAAATAAGATAAATATCATTCCAAACTCAAAATACAAATGCAAATACAGAAAATACAAGATACCAAATCAAACAATAAAAAACAATTACATGAAAACTTAAAAACAAACACACACATCAAGTACAATAGAAAATGCAAAACTAATATGCTAGTGGATCTTTATTTGGAGGTGGTTGAGCAGGGTTGAACCCTGTAAACTAACTATTGATGGTAGCAACTTAATTGTTGATTGAGTCAAACTTTCCTCTGACCTAATCCATATTTTCATTATATCAGACATCCTACTGGTCTAGGCAATCCTCAACATGATCAAAATGTTGATCAAAGTGAGACTCAAGATGATGAAATATTTGGACCATTTCTTGATAGAAATTCTACTCATGTCCAGAAGCAGATGTAGTTGTACGAGCCTCTTCTCCTCCCATTTCATCTCCCTCATCGCCCTGATCCCGATGAGAAAGTAAATGGAAATAAGCATCGATGAAATAGCATGGAAGATTGTTTAGGGGATCAGGATGAATAATATTATATTTCTTTTCTAAGACAGGCAATCAGGTATCCTAAATCCACATTTTTCTTCCTTTTAGTGGTAGGAAGTCTAATGTCAGTTAGATTATTGATGTAGTCTAGAATCCACTAGGCTTCCTCAATAGGAGTGTTAGACATTATAAGATATATAACTAGAGAAGGTAAAGGAGTAAGATTTATATGATCACCAGCTTTAGGAATAATTGACATTCTTAACACATGCTGGTAATCCTGGCATTTTGATGTAAGGTGTACACACGTGCTAGTTGATTGGCTGAAGGTACACCTCTAAGGGTTTGATTAATGATGGACCAGTAAAAATCCTCTCTTGATGTCATGTTGTGTGCCGTTGCACCCTTAGTTCAAAGGTGTAAGTATGTGCCTAGATCTTCTTTAGTTATTACTACCCTATGTTTAAGAACATAAGATAACATGATAGTTTGGTTCTCACTCATTTTTAAATTAAAGAGAAAGTAGTAAAAAGTATTTGAATGGAAGGCATGGATTAGAGTGAGAATGAAAGCAAATTGAGTAGAAGCAAAGAGAGGCATTATTAAGAAGTTGATGTCTTCTTGAATCAGAAGACGGGAAGGAGTTATTTATGCCTCAAAGAATCAATCGTAAGCTTGCTCATTTTATTTTGAAAAAAAAGTTTCTTCCACTTCTTTTGAACGAGAAGAAGACCCTTTGAGCGTCTAGCCCTTTTTCCACTAGTGCTTGCCATTTGAACACAAGAAGGTTTGAAAGCAAATGAATGGTGAAAAAAATTCAAAGAATGGATTTCAACTTAAAGAAATCATGTAAGTTTGTACAATATGAATTGAAGTTTGTATGTACAACTTTGATTTCATACGAGACAAAAGAAAATTGTACAGACGAATGAAAATGGTCAAAAATAATTATGTCGATGAAACAACTATTTGTGATAAACAATTCTCAAGAAGTAATATTATATATATATATATATATATATATATATATTTAACCAAAA
The DNA here is from genome assembly GCA_016618105.1 of Dendrobium huoshanense. Taxonomy (NCBI): domain Eukaryota; kingdom Viridiplantae; phylum Streptophyta; class Magnoliopsida; order Asparagales; family Orchidaceae; genus Dendrobium; species Dendrobium huoshanense. Next base: position 48,892,078 of record CM028351.1, read on the forward strand.
TGAGCGTATAGATGAACACCTATTCATCCAGGATGATCAGTAATAATTTTTGTACCAAATGATTCAGATCATCTACATGCCAACAAACAACTGGATCATACAGATGAAATCTGATTTCATACATATGATCTATATCAACTCATTGAAATAAATGAAAAATAATGGATCATACAGACGTTGACCTCATCATATAGTTTGATATGTTTACAAAAATCTCATTTTTATCTATTCAACTCAAGAAAAATATCATATAAATTTTATTGAATTCGTACAATATGAAAGTGATTCGTACAATACGAATGAAAAGGAACTTTAGACATGATAAACAAGACTCCTTTTCATAAACATACCACCCAAGATCCATGAGATGTAAAAATGAAAACAAAAATAATATAAATGGAAAACAAACATAAAACAAAGAAACAAAAATCAAACATTAATGAAATATAAACAAAGAACAAATCATAAATATCAATATTCACAAAATACATCACAAATCCAATTTGCAGAATTATAATTTTTAAGCATGAATATCAATCACACCTAATCTTATTCTTAAGGTGCTAAATGTTTCAAAAGCTAGTGGTATTATGAAAATTTATGCAAGTTGATTATCAATAGCTACATACAAGAAAATAAGAGGCAAGTAATAAAGAACATATTTTATTAATAGCACAAACACTAATGACTAATAAATTACAATTTATCCCCCCCCCCACGCAAAAAATAATAATAATAATAATAAATATAAATAAACACAAAATAAAAATAAAATAGGAAACTCCACTTCCCTAACCAATGCCTCTTCCTTCTTCTTCATCTTCTTCTATTATTGTTGAGGAGTCGGGGCCATTATAGGGAGAGAATATAGTGGCTACTGGAAAGAGCACTATATTTGGACTAGCATTTAGTTTATAGTCCCTAAATATATGTGCAAATATTGAGTTAAAGTTAGTGGTATAGGTGAACTACTATAATTATTTATTTAAAATATAATCCATCTTATCGCTCATTCTCTACCGCCATTACCTTAACTCTTCTAAAGTCTACTAAATCCCATATGCTTGATCCCTAAGATGTGCAATATCACTAGGAGTTCGGGGTGCCATAGGCCTATACTAGCTAGGCTAGTGGGGGTAGCAAAACCCTCACTATGCACCCTACAAGATTGCCTAAAAGATAATATTTTATTTTTTATAATACCAACACTAGGAAACATATGCTCCTCTGTAGGTTCCCCATAAACTCGTACTATGTTACATAAAGAATAAATAAATGAGAGATGTAAATTATTAGTGCAAATTTTTTTATGTTTTAAGCTATCCTCTACTACATTAAATTTTGCTCACTTCATAATTTTGTGCATGAAAATTAACATAAAAGGCATGAAAAATGGAATAGAAGAAGCAGCATTGTGGTGCTAGACATTAGAGCACCATGGAATTCAAGGCCTCATTCTTACCTAAACAAATAGAGAATAGGCCACTATACAATCACATCTTCAATTTCATAGGTCTAGGTTACCTTAACGTCATAGCACCGACTAGAGAACCACAATGCCTAATCACCCTAGGACCATGGCAAAGCAATTAATTCATTTACTCTAAGGAAATAACACATCAATTTAGTCAAAGCACCATAATGGAGTTCTTCATCAGTGCCATGACTTTATTTCATTTCAATTGCATCATAGCACTACTACTCTTAGCACCATCATGATAGATTTAGTTATTCATTTTTATTATAAATAATATGACTTAATTATTATAGTAGGTTGGCCATTTTTTTCATTTGGACTCAGTACTAGGTAGGATCCAAAAGGTAGTGAGTGTGTTTGTGAGCGAAGGAGTGAAGTATTAGGAGGTAAGAAGTTTTTTTTATCAACTATTAAAACCATAATTTTTAACTACTATTATATTTACTTTTCATCATATCTTTGAAGAATGTTTTGTTTAAATTGATTTCAATGTCAGGCTAAATTCATTTTTGGGTTTATGATATGTTAAGAATGTGTGTTTACATAGATTAAATCTTAGCACTTTTCATTAATATGATGTCGATTCTAGTTCCTCTTATCTTCATTTAAGCATTGCACAAAGTTAAAACTAGGGAGATATATGTCGTCAATTGAGACATAGTGAGTGGGATTAATTAAGGGAACTAGAATGATGCTATTCCATGTATAGAGATATGTTTGATAAAATTTTAGAATCTTTAAGGAGGCAATACCGCTGAAGTTAAGCAAATTTTTACTAGAAACTCTAATGAACTCGATAAAGATGAGAAACCATATATGATATAATTCATAGTACCAAATTAAGAGATCATTTATACACATTAATTCTTACCTATAATATCATAGTAGTTTAAAATATAGAATTTTCTCCTTGTTATTTTTAGTTGCTTACTTTCCTCAGCATAGCCCTTTAATTATTTAGCTAAGATAAATTTAACAATCAGTAGAAGTTATAGTAAACTTATATTAGAGATCATTCTAATCCTTGTGGAAACGATACAAACTCATTTTATATTTCTTACATGACATGTACACTTGCAAATTAACCATTATAACCCATAAGTATAGGGTATATTTGGTGGTGAAATAATCAAATCAATCATAACCTACAATGGTAGATCCCTTAGACATATACTAGATAGATTAAAAAATAATTCTCCTTATATTTATGGCAATTCTAAATGGAATAGTTGAGGATGGCCCTATCCTTATTTTCCTCACTAATATTCCTACTAGGCATCATCTTGGGAATAAAATAAAATAATGCCAAAACTTTGCATCTAAGGTCAGCGTAGAGGTGAGAAAATTAATTAAAGTATCCTCGTTCCTTTTCCATTAGGCCTTAGAACTAGGAAAAATAAAAAATCTCAATACTTCATCAAAATCGATGAGGTTATTGTAAAAAGCTAAATAATCATGAAATTCCATATTGAGGGTACCATACACATGATTGATAGAGCCACTATCAAATGGGACCCATTTCCACCTAGTATAAGCCTCATTATCCTAGTACTCTTTCACATTAGTAAAGAATTATTGGATAATAAAGATGATGATTACTATAGGTTTCTCAAAAAATTTCTCCTACCCCATTATACAATGATCATTTTTACTCATCTTCCCCCACCCCCCACCACCACCACTTGTACAACAACAACAACAACAATATCAAGCCTTTATCCCACTACGTGGGGTCGGCTACATGAATCCTTTTTCTCCATTGTGTCCTATTAAAAGTCAAATTCTCGTTTAAATCTAATAAAGAAAGGTCATTCCTAATATTTTCTAACCAAGTCCTTTTAGGTCTACCCCTACCTTTCTTAACATAAGTCAAATCTAATACCTCTACTCTCCTAATCGGGTCATCGCAAGGCCACCGTTTTATGTGACCAAACCATCTAAGGCAACTTTCTCTAATCTTATCTTCTACTGGAACTACTCCAACCTTTTCACGTATATGCTCATTTCGTATCCTATCTCTAAGGGTAAAGACACTCATCCACCTGAGCATCCTCATCTCTGCCACACTTAACTTAGTATTATGCTTCTCTTTTAAAGGCCAACATTCGGCACCATAAAGCATTGCAGACCTCACTACCATCTTATAGAATTTTCCCTTAAGTTTGAGGGGTACATTTCTATCACATAACAATAAATCCACCACCACCACCACCTGTAAACTCCTAAATCCTATCTCAGGGTTCAAATATTTATGAACAACATAAAGGTTATACATTTCTTCAGATTTTGTACTTACGAGCATATGGGTGTCAAAAGAGAAAGAAGCCTTCTTGTTCTTTGAAAGTTTGATCTTAGGGACAATTCTAGATTTAGAGCTATATTACAAAAACCTTCAATGATTTTTGAAGAGAATTAAATTTTAAATAGCCAGGGATCCCTTATATAATATAATGCAATATCATGTCATTGAAAGATTCAGCACTATAGTTCTACCCCAGTTAATAAATTAGTGAAACATTCATCCCTTATTCCTTTAATTCATATTAATCTACTATGAGAAGTTATAATAGCACTATGGTGTTAAATAAGACGGCACAATGATGCTTCATATTAGATTCTATTTTTTTTGCCTTTTTAACTAGTCAATGCTATGAAATTAAATAAATGACCAATACACAGTGGTGTTATAATATGGAACACCACAAATCTCAGCCTTCTTGCATTAACTATTGAAAGATCAACATAATGAAATAATAAAGGTGTTGCTATGCTGCTTAAGATAATTTTTTTTACTTTTAAACAAAATGGATAGTGTTGTAACAATGTGTAATTCATATGAATGAAGGGAAACACAGTCACTTTAGTACACAAATAACAATCGTATAATACACTTTTTCACAAACATTCACATTTACAAAAATTAGAAAAAAGACACATCAACTACATAATATTCTTTGGTTACCTCCAAAATAGAACCTAGTTTATAGTCCTCGATTTGGAGGTTGAGCTAGCTCTAAAGTCACCTTAAGGCAGTATTTGCTATGGCTTAATCGTTTACCCTAACTAATTATAGTTTTATCTCATATCGATCTTGGAATACATTTCTTCACCCTCTAATTGATCAAATAAATAATCTATTTTAGGTAGTGGATACTTGTTCTTTATAGTCACTTTATTCAACCCTTGATAACTAATACTCATAAACAAAGATTCATCTTTCTTCTTCACAAATAATAAAGGAGATCCCCATGGTAATCCACTTGGCCTGACAAAACATGTATATGGAAACCCCTACAATTGAACCTTGCTCCTTTAACTCTCTCTCAATGCTATTCTATAAGGACTGTTCACTGTTATAGATGTTCCTGGAACCACCTCAGTACAGAACTCTACCACCCTTTTAAGAGGCAATCCAATTAACTCTTCAAGGAAAATATAAGGAAACTTCTTCACCATTAAGACAGTCTTTAGGTTCTTAACTAACTTATTCAAATCACTCACATAAGGAAAAAAAGTAGAATGCCCTTTTCTCCAGGCTGTATCAACTTACAATACAAAAATTAAGGATGATAAGACACTTGTAGCACCTTGAAAATAATCTACTTTTCCTCCAACACATAGGCTCATCGGCTTCTTACTAAAATAAAATTTGAGCTTGGTATTTATGAAATCAATCCATACTTACTATCAAATTCTTTTAGTGGTAAAATAATCAAATTTGACTCAAATTTCTTATTTAGAATTTCAATTTCACATATACAGATTTGACTGGCAACTACGGAATCTCCAACAGGCAATAAAATAGATAAAATAGAAGCTAGAAACTCTCAAACTTGACCCAATTCATTCAGCACATATATAAACATAAAGTAATGACTTTCTCTAGAATCAAATAAAATGCAATAAGTTAGTGCAAATATAAATGTCATATCTATCACCACATCCAATGCCTCCTTTGCCTCATATTAAGTGAGACTATAAACTCTGGGCTATAGTGGAGTTATACTAACTACTAGAATAGAGTCTCTCTGGGCTACTCTTACTTATCCACCTAATTGCCTCCCTCAAAATCTACCTCCACTATGGGTCAAGAAAGCTTCACTAGTTGCTCTATATGGGTTTGGTTGTTATCTCTGACTTTGGCTATATCCAATCTTTAGACTGCTTTATGGTTCCCTCTATAGACACTTTACAACCTTGTGATGAGTTTGGACACACCTAAAAGAATGACTCATATATATAAAATAGTGACTTGCAAGCCTTATCATTAATCCACAAACAGGAGCACTACTGAAAGATATTGATCCTCCTACACTCTCGGATATGGTGTGTCCTCCTCTTTTAGAATCTCCACCTTTCACCCTGAACCTCTTTCCACTAACTATAATCCTAGAGGGCTCCCCTATAAACTCTTTTAACTAGCATCCTACCTCTAATGGGTGAACATCAAGTTATTCTCCGCAAATCATGCACTCTCCATGAACTTAAAAAAGTCATGAATATAAAATGACACTAATTGGTGCCACATATTGTCTCTCAAGCCTCTTAGAAAATGATAACACTTCTCCTCATAAGTATTGACTAATTTGGAGCATGTATAACAAGACTTATGAACTCTGCCTCATAGTGCATCACCATCTAGCTCCCTTGTACTAATCTAAAAAAGGATTCTTGTATATGTTGCCTGGAAGAAGACAATACAAACCATCTCTTGAAAGTTTCTATAATATCTTCCGAAGAGATCTTCACATTTGGATTTCCATTGAATTTCTCCCTCAACTAAACTATCCATAAGCACTCCACCTCTACATATGACAAGAATACAACTAATAAAACTTTTCTAGGATCTTAACATTCCATGCTATCAAAATACTACTCTATCTTTATCAGCTAATCTTCAGTAGCTTGAGGCTTCTCTACACCCTGAAATCAAAGAGTCTTCAATCTCATAAATAGCTATAAATATTTATCTACCTCATGTCCCTTAACTCTAGCCATCCAACCCCAAGCCTCACTAATCAACTGGGTTACAAAGCTAGCAAACTACATCATTGATTCTAACATAATCACCCCCATAATACTCTAAACTTTAGTAGCCTAACTAGAACTCTGCCTATCAGAAGCTTCTTACTCCTAGGGTTTATGATGCAACAACACTTTATCAAAATCAAGAATGAAAGTGTTCAACTACACACATAATTATTACAAACTAATAGAAAAATTGTAAACTAAATCTTAATCCCCTTGAACATCAAACTACAGATCATTCCCTATATATCTGGTTACGATCCAATCCTTCCAAACCATAAATCTGATACCAATTTAAGATGCCCTGAGATGTAATGAAACGATTAAATCCCTAAACCTAAATTTTAACTCAACCATAATATAGAATAAACTAGAGCTAACTATGAAATCCAAATCATGATAACAGCCTAAATATAATCTAATTTCTTTTCTCAAAGCTTATATATAATAATCAAGCTTACATACAAATTATACATCAATAGAATTAATACTAGATTACAAAATAATACCTCGAATATCTTGAACTAAATAACCTTACCCTTATCTCTCTCTACTTTGTTGGCCCTTCCACTTTCATAAAATATAAGCTTAGTAGACTTCTTTCACACTCTTATCACCAATATCAATATCCATTCAATTGTTAAGAATAAGTTACTCAAATATTAAGTTAACTAAACAAGTATAACCTAAATGCTAACATAAAGTAAACTTCTGACAGTTATCAGAAAGCACTTGATTTTAGAGTTATTACTTATACTTTTATAGATAGACTTCATAAAGGCTCAAAAATGTACTTGCCATCAGAATAGTATTTGTACTTAAACCTTCTTATTTTGTCAGAATAATGATTGTACTCAAGGGTCTTAGAGTTATCAGAGTATATTCAGAATATTATTTGTACTTAATTTAAAAAAAAAATTAGAGTATGTAATACATGAATATAATGCGCAGTGTTGATGCCTGTTTATAACTCCACTTCTACTTATAACTCTATTCAACTTTCCACACATGCATACAATAAGTGGGGCCAAAATAGATTAGAGCAAAACAACCTCCCACACTTGTTAATATCGAGTGGGGCCAAAATCTTTCCCACATCCACATAAGACTGTTGGGGCCAAAATAGGACAAAGATGATCCTTGTATCATTTAGAGAGTGCACTTTTAACATTTTAGAGATTAGAACTTCTCTAATGTCCTACCATGAGTTATGCAAATTAGTGTTTTTATAGATTATGGCATTAACATAAGATTAAGATGATGCATTAATTACCAAAATTGCCAACATTAAGCTATATTGCATGTGTAATAGCCTACCCATTAAATGTTTTCTATTTTAATAATACTTTCATTGAATATCATTTTAAGACTTTAAATAAACTATTATGAAACCCATAAATGCTTCAATTATTCAATACACATATAAACCATCATAGAGAAAATCAACTAGTAAAAATTTAACTTCTTATAGTTAAAATATTCAGAATAAAACATACAATAACATACAAAAAGAAATACATTAAAAATGTCATAAAATATAAGAAAAATATATTTTAGTTGTAACTTATTATAGAGTTATTGAAATTGAAATGAGAGACATGTATTTGGAAGTTTGTCTCATTCTTTATAAAATCTTCTACTGACCTGATGGATGAAACCTAGCTATGGCCACATAATTTTTCTCTCCTTCTTCTTCTTTTCCTTATCTTGTCCTTCTCCTTCGACAACTTAGGGAGTTAGGGCGGGTGGGGCGAGGGTGTGGGGGGAGATGAAATAGATTTATATATTTTATATAAAAGCATCATTTTGGGTCTAACGCTGCAGCGCCAACCTTAGAGTTATCTTCCCACTATAGCCAAGGGCTCAAGCTGCTCACTCTCCATGTAAAGAGAGCGAGTCTATTTATAGATTTTGAGAGTGACATGTTTTAGAAATATTGATACATCATCAAAAAATTATCTTGACCGGGCATGAATCTTGAGGCAAAATCAAGTTGGAAACTTTTGAAATTAAAATTATAACTATCCGAACTCTAATTTTAGCAAACTTGCAAACTGAACATCTTAGAAATACAAACCCAATGACACCAAATTCGACTCAATCCAAGCCCAAATGTGTTCAAATTAAGGATCTGAAGTGCTGTAGGACGGTTCAAACAACAATGTGGATTACCAAACGATTTCCAAACGTGACATGCTTATAGTCGAATCGAGCGGCTCGATGAGAGAATCAACAAGCCAAAGATCACATAATTCTGACATCATTAAGACCTTCAAATTTCTTTGTGTGTGAGCTAGATATCTGTATAACACTAAGTTGCAATATTATAACTCTATCGCTGCGTATAATCTAGCCCGCAACAAATATGAAGAAAATATGGAACAAATCTGAAGCATTCAATCAGATGATCCAGATTGATTTCCTTAATTATAAATGATTTGTTTAGCATTTATGTGCCTAATTTTTGTTAAAATCAAGTGATCTTAAGCTCGTTGGATTCATCTCATTCAGCCGTTCAATTTGAATATATGCATGCCATATTTGGAGAACATTTGTTTATCCAATTAATGTTCCAAAGTTTCTCATTACACTTCAAACCGTTGGCTTGGGTTCATTTGGGATATGATTGAATCATTTTCAATGTTGTTGAGTTCATCTTATGGAGATAGTTTAGCTATAAATTTGTTAAAATTGAATTTTAGATGATCTTGAATTTATTCTCAGAAGTTTCTAATTCGAATATGTATTAAGATTCATACTAGATCAAGATGGTGTTTGGGATGTATCAAGATGTAAATTTTTATTAATTTTCTAATGTTTATTTCAACATAAAATTTTATTGATAATAAATATTTTTTCTCTAAACACTGTTTAATATGAAAGATCAATATAATTTATTTTTGACCAAATTTGACCCGATGTTTTTGTGCTTATTACTTTTTAAAATGATAAATTTATTTCTTCTATATTGTTTGATTCCTCAAACAAGTTCTCAATAAATTTATTTTTTTCATTTTTCTGCTGTTTTAAGAAATTTTTTTATATATCTTCCTCTGTTAGAAACTCTTTTTTCAGAATGGATGTTTCTTAAAACTACTATACTACAAAAGTATCATATAACCAAACGTAGCCTTTGTCCAGAATAAAATCCTGTTGCTTCTAGTCCGCGTCAGTCGCATTGTAGCTCGGATCGCTCCCTCTCGACCGGTCAATGCCTTACTTTTCGTGGTCTAGCCCTAATAAACGAACTTTTATTAGGTCCGGTGTAAGGATATAGAGGAACGTTCGGTCGGAGGCAAATTCCTGCAAAAAAACACGGATTTTGCTTGGTATTGCTAGGTATTATTTGATAATAACGACGAATACCGCTTTGTGAAGACCAATACCGAGTTATACCGAGCTATACCGAGCAATGCCGAGTTGTACCGAGTTTTTTCTAGGAAAAAAACTTGGTACAACTTTTGTATAACTCGACATTGCTAGGTATAGCTCGGTATAACTCGGTATTGGGTCTTCACATGATAGTATTCCTCGTTATTGCTCGATATTGCTCGATATTTGCTCGGTATTCTCATTTTTTGACGTGATTTGGCCTCCCGTAATCGACGTTCCTCTATGTCCGATCGAAAAGACATAATAATTGTTCCAAATAAACAATCAAACGATAGGCAAAGGATTTTGCGAAAAAAATCGTAATATTCCAGCGCTTCTGCTTCCTTGCAGCGCCCTGGAAGCCATGGATTTGGGCCAGCAAGACTTCAATCGCAACCTCTTTTTTGACCAGGCGCGCAAGAACGCCGAGACCACCTATGCAAAGAATCCCCTAGATGTCGAAGTGAACCCCGAACCCGTTCTTTGTCTATCTTCAGCAGCTTCTTCTTGTTTCTTGCAGGGTTTAACTTTCTGGCATTTTAGCGGATTTTCACAAGAAGATACTTATCTTAGTTTTCGTTTTAATTTATTACTCCGTTGTTTTTAGAATCTCACAAATTGGGCAGGAGTGCTCATTGAGTTGTCGCAGTTCCAGAGTGTTCGCTCCGATTCAATAAAGTTCGTCAAAGGTATTTGATTTTGTTACTGATGTTGCGCACCTGGTTCTCTTGGACCTCAATCAACCAATTTATCATTGCTGGACAGGGTTAATTTGCTCTTTTTTATTTCTCTGTTGTATGGTGCTTTAGATGCTGTTTCAAAGTTGGAAGAGGCTTTGGAGATTAACCCCAGGAAGCATGATGTCATATGGACCTTAGGCAATGCACAAACTTCTCTTGCATTCTACACTGAAGATCTTGAGGATGCAAAGCCATATTTTGCAAAGGCAATACAGTGGTTCCAGCAGGCACTAGACGAGGTATTTATATCTACATTTTTCTTTTTGATTACATTTATAGGTTGGTTTCCTTTTTCGCAAGATAGAAATAATGTTGGCTTCTTGCAGGATCCAGGCAATCAGCTATACATGAAGTCTTTAGATTTAGCAAGGAAGGTGCGTTTCTGGTTTGATAGTCCATTTATATGCTTTATTTTCCACTAAAGAAACCATAAACTTCTATTTTATTTTTAGATCATATACTATGGTGGAGATAGAAAATTGTTCTTGTGGGGGCACAAATTATGTATCTTAAAAATACTCTTCATATTCCTTTTACATGCCACCTATAATTTCTTTCGCTGAGTTTTTATATTTTGAAATCGTTGTACAATCACTTTGTTATTAATATGATTAAAAATATCTTTTTCAATATAAGTAATCAAACAATCATTAATCCAAGAGCCTCCTATACAATTGCGCAAACGATTCTTTACAATCTTTATAGCGGAGAATGCTCGTTCCACTGTTACTATAACAATTGACAATATCAGAGCAAACTTTATAAGTAGTAATACCAAAGGATAAACATTATTTTTCTTTGTCTCCACCATTTTTTATGTAAAATTTTCAATTCATCTTAAAATTTTGAATGCATCATTAGATCTCATATCAATTATAAAAGTCTCAAGTTGATTATCTAATATAATGTGATCTATATTTGAAAAATACGATTGATAAAATTTAGCCAGACATATCAACCTTTGTTTGTCAAATGTTGAATATTAGTCTCATGGATTCAAGTATGTCACACACATAAGCAATTCAATGTTTATCTCATCAAATCTATTATTAAGCTCTTAAAGTTGCATATTTATAACTGAATAAAATAATTAAATTTTATAATGATGTTCATTTGTAATTGTATAAGAACACTGCCTCAATCTTCCTCTTATTACAAAATTATCAGCTATATTTGGAATGATTCAATTATTTTTCTCGCAAAAAATACTAACTTCCACTAACAAAATATTACTTTTATTAGGGGTTTCAAAATGGGTTTTTTGGGTCAGGTTCCGGTCTAACCTAAAACTGACCCGCCTTCAATTGATCGAACCCAAATCGGACTTGCTAACTTGCGGGTGCAAGCAGCTGGCAAGCATTGAGTGCGAGCAGCCGTGTGGGCGGGACTACAGGTGAGGACGGGACCATGCGGTGCGGAAATGTGCGAGTGGGCGAGCGGTGCGAGGCTGCGAGCGCGGGATGTGGGGGCAAGGTAGGTGAGCGCGAGCGTCGGTTGCGGGAAGCAGGGGCGAGGGAGGCAAGCGTGACACAAGTTAAGTTTGGGTCATTTCCAGGTTAGCAGATTGACCCGGACATGACCCAATTTTACAAATAGGTCAGGAATCAAGACCATAACATAACCCATTTTTTAAACTGGTCAACTCAAACCTGGATTTTTCGGGTCGGTTTTGGGTGGAGTTTTCATGTCGTGTCATTTGTTAGCACCTTAACTTCCATCGTCTCTCATATTTTGTAGTCTTTGCTTTTGAATCTTTTACTAAAGTCATGACATTTATGATGTCTTGATCTTTTTTTTATGCAATACCTGAGATAACTCATTTGTTACATCCAATATTGACTTCATATGCAAAAAAAAAAAAAAAAAAAAAAAAAATCAAAATATTGTACGACACCAAGTAGGTCATAAGCTTCTCCTTTTTGCTCATTGTTTGATCCATTTTTGTAGTATTATATTAAGAACCTCAATAATAGATGCATACAAAAGAATTATATTGATAAGAAAACTATAGTGTGAGCCCTAACTTGTATCTTTAGTCCTTTGAAGGCTTATCTATTGATTCAGACCTCTACCTTTGAAAATTTTATCATTTTGTAGTTTCTCTACTATTTGATTATGTTGTTTCTCTTGCAGTTGATGTCTTAGTTTACATGAACTCTCAACAATATTTATCAAGTTAGAAATAATGTTAAAAAGTGAAGCCACTTGAGCATGATTTTTAGCAACAATAATTAGTGCTAGTTGAAGCTGATGAGCAATGTAATGTATGTAATAAGCTGAACTATTTTCTTTCATGGTAAAAATTTCAGTCTATAGCTATAAAATAAATAACCCTTGGTGCAAAAGAAATAGGACACAATCAATACTAGTAGTTAAACGGTTTCAATAGTCTCTCCAATTTTGATTAGAAGGTCTTGTAATAACAAATATAATGTATTGTTGCTGATTCATTAAATATCGATATTTTCTCCATGCAATGTTATGAGAACTATTAACTTGCCCAATATAAACCTGAAATCTTTTTCTTCCCAATTTATAAATCCCTTTGTGTCAAAGTTATCACCATGAGCTTGCTCGATTATTTTTTGCCTATAAAATTAACAAAATAAATAATAAGTTGCATCTTTGGTGATACTGTACTCTAAGCATGCTTTATAATAATTAAACCACACAGGATTAAACCTACACAACTTATTTCCAATTTTTGTTTATGGGAATTCATGATCATGAGGCTGATAAGATTTGTTAGTAAATTCTTCTCATTGTATACCTATTATTTGTATGATAATTAGACATTTTTTTTCTTAATCCAGAGTCAACAAGTAAATCATCCAAATTTATTTCAACACAAAGATGTTTGGATTGTTTATTACTATCATCACAACTTCATGTTCAATCATTTTAGTCTTTCTTTTGAAGTATCTCTCCATCGCTATAAAATAAATAAAAAGAACTATAACAATATATAATTAAATAAAAAGAAGAAATGTATTTAACGTATATGACTATGCAATCCAAGTATGAATATTTTAACTTGAATTAAAAATTGTAATCCTTCTCTCGACAATGTACGCTATTATAGTGTAATGGATTCTTTTCTTTAAAATATTTGTGAAAAGAGATTTGGAGATTCACAAATTAATAAAGATTCATAAATTACATAAAGAAAATTATCTCATTGGCTACAAATTAATAGAGGCAGCAATGGAGGGTTTAGTTCGCAGTATATCATAATAATTACTTCTAAAATTTGCTAAAAAATTATGTAGGATGATTTGACAAATTAAAATCCTTAAATCCACTACAGGAAAATTCGCGAATACCGTCGGATGTTCCGGCGGAATTTTTTGCGTCGGTAAATACGGCGTTTGTACCGGCGCATCATGCAAAGGAATAATAATGGCGTTCTTTCCGGCGCATCCAGCGACAAAAACTTCCCAATGTCCCATGCGCAGGTGATAACGTCGAAAATTACCAGCATTTCATTCTTACCGGTAGACTTTACGGCGGATTCGGTCCAGCGCAGTTACCGACGGATAATACGTCGGCTATTTTAAACTCAATGACTTGGAACCGATGAAAAAGGTGCTAGAAAATATTCCGGCGTCCAGGACGCCGGAAAACGTTCCGGTGTCCAGGACGTCGGAAAATTCGCCGTCGAAAGCCCTATTTTCGAACACGACCCGTCTGGCTGCTCATTTCATTCCGTCATTTCTCTCGCATCTCCGGTCTCTCTCTTGTCGCCCACCCTAGATCGCCGTCGCCGAGCATTGTAGACGTTCACGGGACGTCGCCGACGATCACCGCCTTTGTCGCCGGTGAAAGGAGATCGGTTTCGCAAAATTCGACTGTTAGTTTTTGTCGCCTCCCGATTTTCCGCCGCCTCCTGATTTCGTCGATTGTAAGATTTTTTTTTTCTTCTTGTTATTTCTTATTAGACATTTGCTAGAGGATGCACATATTATTTGTTAGAGGATGCACATATTATTAGATGTTTTTTTGTTGATAAATTTTTCAAAATCAATTTGGATTCATGCCGAGTAGGTATGTTATGGAAGCCATACATTTATTGAGAGGTTTGATGGAGAAATATAAAGAGAATAAGGAATATCTACATATGATATTTGTTGATTTAGAGAAAGTATATGATAAAGTTCCAAGAGGAGTGCTATTGAGAGTTCTTGCAAAAAAAAAAAAGAGTTAATAGCGCTTATATTCAAATCATTAAAAATATGTATGCATGAGCTATTACTTGTGTTAAAACACAAGGTTGTTTGACAAAGTAATTTCTTATTTCGGTTGGATTACATCAAGGATAAGCCATAATTCCATATCTTTTTACTTTAGTCATAGATGTTCTCACTAGACATTTACAAAAGGATATACGTTGGTGTATGTTTTTTGCTGATGATATTCTTCTTGTTGATAAGATTAGAGATGGAGTTGAAGGTAAACTTGAATTATGGAGGTCAACCTTAGAGTCTAAACGTTTTCCCTTAAGTTTGAGGGAGACTTTTCTACCGCAAAACAAGCCCGATGCAGTACAAAATATCCCCATCTATTTCACCATCACTTGAATTTTACTGTTAATACATCCATATATTCAGTTTTAGATCTACTCAAGCGAAAATCTTTATACTCTAAAATTGACCTCCATAATTTGAGTTTACCTTCAAGTCCTCTCACTAGGTCTATACGACGAGAATATAAGATTAAGAAAGTGAGAGAGCGAATGAGATCGAAGAAGGGGGGAGAGAGAGATAAAGAGAAGAGATAGTTAATATATGAATGTCACATAAATTATTATAATCCATTATTTATCTGCTTCTATACGTAGGTTATGGATATTAGAATTCAAAGAAGTTGGATGTATAACCGATTGGTGCAAGGGCGAAAGACATTAACAGATGAATTCATTAATGGGGGGTGAACATTTTCATTCAGCAAGCGAAACAACTACCCAACTTCATATCAGATGGAATGTTTCGATGTCCATGTTCTAAGCATAAAAATCTAGTGCACCTAAGACCAGATGATATAACTGTTGATCTATATCGCAGAGGATTCATGCCACGGTATTGGTATTGGATTTCTCATGGTGAGGACGAGCCACATTTTGATTCTCAATGTGCTCTTTCTACAAGTACTAATGTAGCTGAGGCTGAAAATATTTGACCAAATCTTGAGGAATTAGTTCATAATGCAACTGGAATACAATTTGAACAAAATACAAAAGAGTTATCGAATAAGGAGGCACAAAATTTTTATGATTTGTTGCATGCTGCCCAGCAACCAATTTGGAAAGGGTGCACCACTCACTCAGAGTTATATGTAGCTGTGAAGATGCTAAGCATCAAGGCATAATATAATGTTGCTCGTGAATGTTTTAATCAATTCATTGGGCTGATTAAGGAAACCAATCCGACAGATAATTTAATTCCTAGAGATCTATATCGGACAAAGAAGTTAGTTTCCAAACTTGGTTTGACATACACAAAGATAGATTGTTGTGTCAATGGATGCATGCTATACTTTAAAGAAGATTTCTCAGAGATTGCATGCCGTCATTGTAATGCACCAAGGAACTGGCGCCGGAAACAAGTCGTAGCTTTTAGTTATGACGTAGCTTACGACGTTTTATACGCCAGCGTTTCCGGCGCAGAAAGGAACTGGAAAGAAGTCGTACCTTTTGTTACGGCGCATCTTACGGCGTTTTATCCGCCGATGTTTCCGGCGGATCGATGCGTTGTAAATTCTGGCGTATATATCGCCGGAATAATCTGGAAAAGGACGGCCCTTTCTAACACATTTTGCGTCGGTAATGTATCGGAACGTGCGCCGGAAAGATTTCTGGCGTCTAATATACGTCGGAAGATATTTTTCGACGCGCACCAAACCGGCATATGAAATTCCGATGGAAATGTGCCAGAAACCAAGGGTTTCCATCGTATTTTACGGTTTACCGGCGGATTCTGTCCGCCGGTAATAACGGGTTTTCCTGTAGTGATCTTCAATTGAAAAAATTAGAATTTGCTTAATCATACTCGAAGTACATGAAATTTTGATAAATGTTTAAACTCAAACAAATAATTTCACAAACAAAAAACATATACAGTTATATCTATTAATAATGATTCAAAGCAGAACTTCACAATCAGCCAAAAAGGTAAGAAGTAAAACTTAAGCCAGTACAAGGAGTTGAAAGTACTCATTAAATCTTGTAAAACATGAAATTGAAATTTTGTTTTCATATTAATCTATTCGTCAATGATTTTTTTCAAGCATTACGGTTTTATTTATAGACTTTAATAGACCCAAAATAAGAAAACACAAAATTTGTCAAAACTAATTCAAAATATTATGGTCATCTTTCAATACATTCATCTTTAATTCTAATAGTCATGGTTTAAAATTGCGCAATATGAGGCTCGCCTTGAGGCCCGCCTTTGAGCAATTCCAGTAAAAAACGCCTCGATGCTTACGCCTCGAGTTTTTTTATGAGGCTTGCGCCTCACCTCTCTGACATGAGGCTTACGCCTCACGCTATATATATATATATATATTAAAACTTACATAAATCTTGAAGTAAATGTCCGACATTGGACTCTATAGTAGAGGAGGAAGGGGAGAGAGCAGTTCATTATAATTATGATTCAAATGAAGAACCCCTTAGTGATGACAGTGTTGATGACTTATGAGTTCTTATGTGATATGTCGTTGCTATTTGTTTTTGGAAATTGGAATTATATGTTAATGAAAAGAATACTGTATTTAACTATATGTTGTCTTATTATTGGGATATTTTGATTTCAATTCATATCTTATGTTTTTTTATATTTTATATTATTCACTCATTAGTATATAAAAAATTTATCATTTTATGTTTACACAATCTTTTGGTTTTGAGGCTTACGCCTCAAAACGCCTTGTAAGCCTCAAAACGCCTTGAGGCTTACGCCTCGCCTCACGAATGAAAAATGCCTCAATACCCGAATACGCAATTTTAAACATTGCTAATAGTAGAAACTTCCAGTACCATAATTATGTAAAAACCTTGACAAAATAGGATTTTTTTCAAAGCAATGAAATGGTAGAGGTACTGGGCACATGAATAGCAACATACAAAAATAATAACATAAAAATCTCGGCAAAATAGAATTTTTCAAAGTAATGAAATGGTAGAAAGTACTGGGCATGTGAATAGAAACATACAACAGGAACAATGCCATTGACAAGTGTGATCCAATCAATCCTCAAGGAGACATGGAGTCTGGAGAGTGGCGGGACTTGGGTGGTCGGGCAAGATATCTGAATCCCTGACTGTTGGCGCTGTTGGTATGTATTAGATTTTTTTTTTCATAAAAATGAAAATACCATAATTGAACACAAAAAAATTCATGCTAGTGGGGGCATATCTCCCCAATTTCGCTCCGTCACTGATCATATGGTAGATAAGAGAATTTGTTGAGGTGTTGCTTTAAAGATTATATATATATATATATATATATATATATATATATATATATATATATATATATATATATATATATATATATATATATATATATATATATATATATATATATATATATATATATATATATATATATATCTGGATTAAGGGGCTGTTTGGTCGACTAAAAAAAGGAATACACTATAGAGGGAATTCAATATAAAATGAATACTTTGGAGTTGTTTTGATGAGTGTAAAGTAAATTCAGGTGAATGATCTTTTTTGTTTGATTTGAAGTAAAATGAAGGTAGTGTAAAGTTTAAAAATGATGGCCGGTGGGGGGGGGGGGGGTTACGACATCGTCGGAGGGTGACGATGCCAGTGGTGGCTAGCGGGTGGTGATGGTAGGAGGGTTGTTGTGTTGGTGGTGGCCTGAGGGTGATAGTAGTGGTCGGCGGGCCGCGACAGTAGAAGGGTGGTGGTGGCCAGAGGGCGGCGGTGGGTGGTGGTGGACTGAGGGTGGCGGGGGTGGTAGACCGGTGGTTGGGTGGTGGACACCGGTGGTGGCGGGTCAGTGGTGGCGGCGGCGGCGGTCAAGCAAGTTTGCTTGCAATATAAAGCATTCACGTTCAAAGCTGGGCGAGTTGGGTTTACCTTAAAAAATGAAATAGAATGGTTTACACTATATTTGCTTTGGATTCATTTTTCATCCAACTAAACACCAAAATTGTTAAAACCCCTGCAATTTGAATACTACATACTCTAAAATATTCCAACTAAACAAACCCTAAAGGAGTTTGAATACTCTAGGGCGACATTTTTATTATATTTATACATAAAGTGCCGTAGTACTCTTCTATGAAATTGTTCAGTTAATGCAATTAAAATATTTATGGATAAATTGTTAGTTGTACCCTTGTGTTACCGAGGCTATGCAAATGACTATATGTTGTATTAAAGTGACCTTATTAAACACCATATTATTAAGGAATTATGACTTTAGATGACTCATAATAAATATATTATAATAAAAATCCTCGTTGTTGTTTTTCTGGGAAATATGCTCGAAATATTATTTTGAGTCAAATAACCCTTTGTAAAAATATGAGTCATAATTCTCTCTCTCCCCCTTCTCCCCCTTCTCCCCCTTCTCTCCTTCTCTTTATCCTCTCCCTCTCCTCTCTAGCTCCCTTTCTCTCTCCTCTCTTTTCTCTCTAAATAGAATAGAAGTTTCACTCTCTAGCCTCTTTCCCTCTCTCCACCATTCACTCTCTCTAATTTTCTCTTCCTCCACACCATTCGTTCTCTAAACTAGGGAGAGTATTTCCGTTTCTCTTTGAGTTACCTCTCATTTTTTCTCTCTTTATATATATTAGTATTAAAAAAGTGCAATAAAAGAAATTTAAAAAAGAAAATAACGAATATAATAAAAGAAAAGGTAAAAAAGAAATATTAAAAAAATTCAGGAAGATATAAAATTTTTGGTTTCACCCTCATCACTGTCTCGCCTCATTGACTTGTTATGGCCTCACATGCAAAGGTATAACTCTTGGATCACTTAAAAAAACTCCAAAATTTTGATTTTGATGTGTTCAACACTATGCTGCATGGATACGCCTATTTATGAGGCATGCTGTATCGGATACGTGTCGGATACGGATACGCCTTCGATACGGCACGGATACATGTCGAATACGGCTATGCCGTGTCCAATTAAAATATTATTTAAATTTGATCAAACACGCGTATCAGATATGCATGTCCTATTAAAAAAAAATAGAACCGCAATTTGCCCTATTCATTTCGGCTATCCGCTCGATATCCTTATTCATTTATGCGGCTTAAACATTTCGACGAGCTAGGTTTTTGGTTTCCGCACAGGTCTTCGTCTTCTTCGTTATAGTCGAAGGAGCGGCTCGACGACGCGAGCATAGAAGCAGACATGATCATCATTCGTTGACAAATAGGCTAGACGGCGCGAGCATTAAAGCCGACAGAATCCTTCGTCGACGGAGTGACTCGACAACACGAACAGTGAAGGCGACGTGAGCATTGAAGGTTCATTTTCTTCATTCTTCATTTTCTTGATCGTAGGCTTGGTACTGAAACTCGGTATCGCTCGGTACTCAGTACCGCTCGGTACTGCTCGGTACCGCTCGGTACTCGGTATTGCTCGGTACGGCTCGGTACTGCTCGGTATAGGAACTTTGTACGCTCGGTACCAGAACTCGGTATCGCTCGGTACAGAGGGGTACCAAGCAGTAATGAGAAGGTAGAGAAAAGTTTAAAATAACTCTTATAATAAAATTTTGTTCCGGGGGCTCTGCGACTTGATCGGGCAGGTTGAACCTCGCCAGGGGGCAGCTCCCCCTTGGACCCCCGGCAGAGGCGCAACATATCTACACTTTAATTAAAAATTTTCATGTTTCAAATTCTTGTTAATTAATTTTTGTCGATCCTTCGTAGGATAATGAGCTCTAATGGTGTGGGAATTGAGTCTACTGATGGTGCAACAGAGACAATTATTGAAGATAACAAACCTCTGTGGGGTTATGTGACAAAAATAGGTAAAACGTTAGAAGGGGGTGGCAATATTGCATTTAAATGCAATTTTTTGTAATGCCACATACAAAGGATCATATTATAGAGTGAAAGCTCATTTGTTGAAGATTATTGGTCTTGTAATTAAAGTATGCTCGAGTATAAGCTCATCATAAATGGCTGAATTGCAAAGAGAAGTTAGTGAAGCTGAGCAAAGGAGTAAAAAAGAGCTTCTAAAATATATTCCACTTCCAAGCACTCATGTTTCATATCCTTCATCATCTTCTTCAATTAGAAGTGAATATAATACTGTTAATAAGGGGCCTTTTCGGATGGTGGGATTTGAACCAAAAAGAAAAAAACAAGTTGTAGATAGTGCTTTGGAGAAATCATTTAATTTATAAATGAGAGAACAACTAGATGGGAAAATAGCTAGAATGTTTTACTCAGCTGGACTTCCTTTTAACCTAGCAAGAAATCCACATTACAAGACTGCATTTACCTATGCATGCAATAATAATCTTGCAGGATATGTGCCACCTGGATATAATGTCATTAGAACAAAATTGTTGCAAAGAGAGAGGGATAATATTGAGAAGTTGCTCGAGCCTAGTAGAGGGGTTTGAAAGGAAAAATGAGTTACTTTGATTTGTAATGGGTGGACAGATCCACAAAGAAGACCACTTATCAACTTCATGGCTATAACAGAGAGCTATCCTATGTTTATCAAAGCTGTAAATTGTGAAGGACAGTACAAGGATAAGTTCTTCATTTCTAATTTAATCAAAGAAGTTATCATGATGGTGGGGCCTTCAAACATCATCCAGGTCATTACTGATAATGTACCTGTTTGTAGAGCTGCAGCTCTACTTGTAGAGCAAGCATATCCTCATATTTTCTAGACACCATGTGTTGTGCATACACTTAATCTTGTATTGAAGAATATTTGTGGCGCTAAGAATACCGAGGCAAATGAAATCACCTACACTGAATGTCATTTGATAACAGTGATTGCTGGAGATGCAGTTGTAATTAGGAATTTTATTATGAATCACTCCATGAGACTCTATATATTCAATGATTTCTCTAATTTGAAGATGCTTGCAGTTGTTGAAATTCGGTTTGTCTCGGTTATAGTGATATTGAGAAGATTCAAAAAAATTAAAAGTGCTCTTCACGCTATGGTGATTAGTGACAAATGGTTCTGTTATAGGGAAGATGATGTTGGAAAGGCTAAATATATAAATGAGAAGCTTTTAGATGATTTATGGTGGGATGAGATTGAATACATCATAAATTTTACAGATCCAATTTATAAGATGTTGAGAGTAGCTGATACGAATAAGTCCTGTTTACTTCTCATTTATGAAATGTGGGATTCAATGCTTGCCAAAGTAAAAAAAATTATATATAGACATGAGAGGAAGGCACTTCATGAAGACTCAAGCTTCTAGGATGTTATTTATGCTATTCTAGAAGATAGGTGGAGCAAAAGTAATATACATTTACATTGCTTGGCTCAATTACTATATCCCAGGTAAATTTTAATATTTTACATTACTAATTCATAATTTGTTGTTAATAATTTCAACATTTTTTCATTATTTCATTTTAATATTTTTTGAAGATATTCAACTAAAGAATGACTTCAAGAGGATCCTCAAAGAGTTTCTCCACAAAAAGATTTAGAAATTTCAAATATGAGGAAGACATGCTTGAAGCGTTATTTTCCAAATGAGGAGAGAAGAAGTGTCAATATTGAGCTTGCTAAATTTTTTGGTGACCAAGAGTCATTACATGATAGGTGGAGAATTGATCCGAAAATGTGGTGGATTATACATGGAGCTTCAA
Organism: Dendrobium huoshanense; assembly: GCA_016618105.1. Taxonomy (NCBI): domain Eukaryota; kingdom Viridiplantae; phylum Streptophyta; class Magnoliopsida; order Asparagales; family Orchidaceae; genus Dendrobium; species Dendrobium huoshanense. The sequence continues at coordinate 48,914,540 of CM028351.1, forward strand.
CGCCTATACTTCAAACAATTGCCATAAAATTGCTTGGCCAAGTTTCATCCTCATTTTATTGTGAAAGAAATTGGAGCACATACTCGTTCATCCAATCAATGAAGAGAAATAAAATTACTCCACAACGGGCTGAAGATTTAGTTTATGTGCATACAAACCTTCGACTTCTCTCAAGGAAAACTCCAACTTATATGGAAGGAGACAACTGGATGTGGGATGTTGCTGGAGATGAATTTGAATCTCTTGAGGATATGAGAATATTAGAAATTGCTAATCTTTCACTTGATGAGCCTGAATTAGAAGCTATGATATTTATTGAAGATGATATAGAAACTCAAAGACAAACCATTGAAGAAGCTAATCCTATCATTCCTTCTATTAAGTAGTTGAAATTTCATGTGTTGGACAATTTATCTTCTTATTTTTATTGTTGTACTAGACATTTAAATATTTAATGCTTACTTTTATTTCAAATTTTTTTGTCAATTCAAATATTACACTTTGATTACTTTCTTAATTTTTATTTATTATTTATATATTATAATACCGTATCCACGCTGTATCCGTATCCTGTATTTTTAAGAATTGGCGTGTCCCGTATCCATATCGTATCGTATCCGTATTGCCGTATCCGTATCGGTGCAACATAGACTTCAACATGACAAACATAACTCATGTACGCTTTTCATAGCATAGTGTGGGAAACTCATACGTGAAGTTTGCGATGTGTTGGATAAGCTTTGTGCGTGCTTTTCTTAGCACGATGTAGAAAATTTAAGTACTTGTGCATGTATTTCTTGACATGCAGGAAACATTTTGATTCTTCAAATAAGAATACAAAGATTCTTGTATGCTTTTTTTGGTGTAGTGGAATAAAAGGACTTGGTTGAGGAGTCATACAATATCGATTATGCTTGCCATTCTTAGAGTAGTCAGCAGTTCTAGTACTCTCAATGATGCCCTCTTTGCAGGAGAGATGTTGGGAGGTTATCAAAATTTTTTTGGAATGGGGAATTTGAAATGAATAAATTTAAAAATAATAAAAATACAATTATATATATATATATATATATATATATATATATATATATATATATATATATATATATATATATATATATATATATATATATATATATATATATATATATATATATTTGAAATAGGTACTGAAGACTTATGCATGTTTTTTTTTCGTGTGGTTGGATATATGACCCCAGTCGTGGTGTCTTATAACATCGATCGTGCGTATGTTTCTTGGTGAGATGGGCAGACCTAATACTCCCATAGATGTTCCTATGTGGGGGAGATGTCAGGAGGTTGCTAAAATTCAATCTAAATAAACCCCAGGGAACAATTAAAAAATGCAATAAAACAAAAATTAAACACTGTTGCAAATCTAAGTTTATGGATTAGACTTTTGATGATAGCAAACATTCATAATTGTCTGCGACTGCCTTGCCTACTAACTTTTCAGGTCCACAAGATCGAGTGCAACTCAAGCCAGCTCAAGATTGGGTAGATTTAGTTTGAGTCAGTTTGTAATTTTTCTTTTCTTGAATCCTTTGTAAAATAGTTCATAATGCTAAGTAACCTTGCACACACACACTTGAGGGTTTTTCTATTATTTTCTGTTTTGAGTACATCGTCATGGACGATGTTCATATCGGCCAGAACGATCCAACTAAAAACAGAAACCCTAATTAGGGTATCCTGGTTAAGGCAGCCATCATTAAGCACATCGTCCTGGATGATAGGCTCAAATAAAAAATAATCAGCCGCCAGATCTATTTAGGTAAGATTTATTTTTGGACATCGGCCAGGACGATCCATTACATCGGCCTGGACGATTTTACACAATTATGCCTAAATTAATCTGGTAATTAAGGAAAATAATTAAGGCTTGATTGATACGATCACATCGTCCTGTACCATACAGTTTGACATTGCAGTTCTACTATTGGGCGAGAGGAGTCTTGCTCGCAGCTACAACATGAGCCCCCACACCGCCTCTATCATTTTGAAGAAGGCTCAGAACTCACAGGGACGACAACTGGCTCAGGACGTAGGATCGTCCGGGATGATCAGTTCAAAAATCCTTGGTTGCTCCTGGACGATCAAACATCAGCCAGCTCTTTTCCGAGCGATGTTCTGGACAATTTTTCTCGCTTTTGAACTAATCGTCCCGGACGATCGTGAGATCGGCCCGGACGATCAAGCTAATTTTGGATCGTCCATACCTCCTTTCCAAGCGATTGTCTGGCCGATAATCTGTGATTGGAACTAATCGCATAAATATCGTCCTGGACGATGTGAACAAAATTTCTTCTGATCGTCACATGTCATCCAGACTGATTGAGCTTAATTTGTACTGATCATACAGGACGATAATGTCGGTTCCTAAAATTCTATTTAAAGGACCCGAATTTTCTCATGCAAAAGACCTTGAGTGCTGCTGTCTTGACCTGAGAGAGCCTAGGGAGGGGGAGAGAGAGAGAGAGAGAGAGAGAGTGAGGAACCTATGAGAGGGAGTTTGTGAGAGGGTTCACAAAGGTTGCTCCAAGCAAGGTTCTAAGTCGTCTTCTCCGTTCTTCGTCCTTGGGAGGTTCTTGGGAGGTTTACTTCAACAAACGGTCCGGGTTCTCTGCCAGCTTCAGGAGAAAGCAAAAGGAGTCGGTTCTCTGCCGCACCGGGGTTGGTGAAAAAGAATCTGTTGTAAAGGCTTCTCCACCTAGCTTTGGGAGCTAAAGGAGAGACACTTAGTTAGTGCAATACTCGGAGGCTGCCTCCGAGGAGTGGACGTAGGTCAAGGTTAGACCGAACTACTATAAATCCGATGTGATCTTTCTTTGTTTTATTTCTGCATTTAATTTCCGCATCTGTTACTCTTTGTGGGAATTGATTTGGTTTTAGTTTTGTGCTTTGCTTAAGAAATTTTTTAAAATACCAATTTAGCCCCTCATCTTGGTTAGCCTCGGGCTAGTTCTTAAGGGCTTAACATTCGCTGACGAACTTTCAAACACATTTTGAGAACAAAAGTAAGAACACCAAAATGCAATATTTGTTGCTTTGAATAAACAATTTGAATGCTAATGGGGATTCACAATGAGCACAATGACTTGCCTATGAGCAAGAACAAAATATATTGATTCTAACTAAACATGCAAATGTCATAACTATAAAAATGAAATTTTTGTAAAATAAAAAAAAAAAAGACGGATTTCAACTAGCTTTCAACCCCACCAAATTTGTAGCATATACATTCGCAAGCAAATAGAAGACATCTAATGAAATTTTGCATGCATTTCAATTATAGATGTTTGCGCAAAATAATCATATATGAGTATTTAAAAATTTTGCATGCATCAGAAATGTAATTTTTTAAAATTAAGTATGTTGCCTCGAGAAGCCGCTATTGCCTTGAAATGTATACAGTAGTCTCGAGAAGCATGCAACAACCCCGTAAAGCATGCTATCCCCTTGATAATTAAGTTATTGCCTCGAGAAGCATGCCACAATGTTAAAAAGTGCATAGTTGCCTCAAAAGGCATGTTATCATCTCAAGAAATATGCCATGGTTTTGAAAATCATGCATTTGTATCGAAAAGCATGCAAACACGTTGTACAAATGCATTGAAAAACATGCAAGTGCATCGTGTGAGCACTTCTAAAAGCATGCAAGCAAATTGAAAGCATGTGAGGACCTTATAGAAAATCATCAAAATGTGTGCAAATGTATATCATGAGTGCACCAAAAAATGAGCAAGTAAATTAAAAATATATTAATAAATTATGCAAATGCACTAAAATATGTGTGAGTGTATCACATGAGTGCACAAAAATGCATGCAAATATGTTATACAAATGCACTAAAATGCATATAAGTGCATTGTATGAGTGTATCGAAAAATGTGCATGTCATTTAAAATTAAATTTAAATTCCTTGTATGTTAACAAATATATAAACACAAATACATAAAGTTTGAGAATGCTATGCTCCATTAAAAGCGAGTTAAATTAAAATTATATTTATAATTAAATTAATCACATGTACTCCGACCGATTGATCAAATCTTAAATCTAAAGTTTGAGAATGTTGCATGGATTAAATATGAACCTAAATTTCAAGTCTGATCTTCTTCTTTAAAAGGATTGGAGTTTTAAAGACTTTTAATTAATAAGTGAACATATGATTGTTAAATACATTCATATTAGGCCGTCAAAGTTTCTTCAAATGAAATTCATTATAAAAATTGTAAATCCTTGAATTCAATGCTCGTATAACAATTCTCAAAATCAATAGTTAAATGTAATCATTGTTGCGTGAACGTAGTTGAAAGTATTCGAGTACAACAACAACAATAACAAACCCGCCTTTATCCCATTACGTGGGGTCGGCTACATGAATCCTTTTTCTCCATTGTGTCCTATTAAAAGTCATATTCTCTTTTAAATCTAATAAAAAAAATCATTTCTAATATTTTTTAATCAAGTCTTTTTAGGTCTACCTCTACATTTCTTAACATAAGTCAAATCTAATACCTCTACTTTCCTAAACGGGTCATCGGAAGGCTGCCGTTTTATGTGACCAAACCATCTAATGCGACTCTCTCTAATCTTATCTTCCACTGGAGCTACTCCAACCTTTTCACGTATATGCTCATTTTGAGTAACAAAATAAAATTACTTTAAATCTTCGATGATACCCTTGCTGACATTGAATCTTTGTTAGAGGCAAGGTTCATATTCTAATTAAACTTAAAGATTAAATAGCTATCAAGATTTACAATGTGCAAGTGAAATTTATCTCATAAACTTAAAATAAAATTCATGAACCATCTACAATTGTTTGTTGAGGATGATAAGTTTAAGGACAACACAAGCTAAAAAGATTAATGTTTTGTCGGGAAGACGTGTTCTTTAATCGATAGTTTGACTATAAAATAACTTCACAGGTGAACGGTTATAATCGGTGCCTTGTAACTGGATTGTTTTTGTGCAAATAGGCACCATTATATTAGAGTCACATCCAGTGCTTGTATATTCCCTAATGAGTAACACTCTTGAGTGATAAATTATGAAGTATACTTGATGGGCTACAAAACCCTCTAATAACTATGGTCGATTTAAATTTGCTCTTAGACAAACATTCACTTAGGTCTATAAGATACCCTTGGACAAAGTAATCTATGGTTGTTGACAAGGATCTTTTGATCATATTCGGTCGGCTACTTCCTCTAACTAAGTAGATTAGGGATTATGACAACTTTCAATGAACGATAGGATTTTAATCAGGTTTGTTATCATTCCCTCTACCGTCAGCTTTAAGTGAAAGTTGTTATATTTCAAATCCAATACTAAATTCACCGTTGCTATGCATTAGGTACTTAGTGCTTATCTAATTACTAGTTTTAATTGAAAGTGCTCTTTCCTCACTAGGAGTAATTAACAATTAAGGCTTTCGCCTATGGAAAATCTTATTTCAAATCTTAAATTCCTTGTAAAAATGATGGCGAAATCTTTAGGTAGTGTTCTATCTTCAATTTAATTTGCTTTCAAAAATTTGACTTGAAACTTTACAGTCAAAACTCTCTCGAAATTGTGGAGAGCCCGTGACATAAAATTTTAAGAGCCTACAAATTGTTAATTTTAATTTATTAAAGATGCATGTTATATTACTCGATATTTCTTCTACTAATGCTAAGTTCTTTACCTTCTAAATTTTTTTTATCATTGTTTTTTTTCCTTTTATTTCAATGGAGTTTTGATCGATTAGAACTATATTATCTACAAAAAGTATATACCAAGGCCAACTCACTTTGAAATCCTTTTTAAGCAATTTTCTAACCAATTTTAAATGATGTAGGCTTAATGTTGATAATTAATATAAACTCATTGTAATTAAAAATTCTTAGGTCACTTCAAAACTTCCTTTAAGCCTAGTCAAGGTTTTATTGCACATATCTTTAATTATATTGACATACCTTTGGCACACCTCTTTTTTGGTTTTAATATAAGCCAAAGAAATTATGGTGGTACTCAATCATGTGTTCTTAAGTTAAATAAAAATCACATGAGCATTTTTTTTATTCTCTCCATAACTTTTCATTAATCTTCTGACACAAAAATCAATTCATAGATTATTCTAGCATGAAATTAATTTATTTCTTTGCAGTATGTGTATTTTGTAAGTCTTTGTCTTTTTACAATTTTCCCTCATAACTTCATTGAATGAGTCATCAATTTAATTCTTTTATAATTAATATAATTTATACATATTCATTTTTAAATATTTTTGTTAAATGCATTTTCTTGAATCATTTGACATCCTATTAGTCTTCCAAATTATTTTGACTAGATTTGTTAACAAAATTGCTACAATTTCTCTGTTAACTTTTCAAAATTTAGTAGATGTTTCATTTGGACTTAATGGCTTACTCCATGACTCTTCATATTTCACTGCGAGCTCATGTTTCTCTCAATATTTGATCTACAATAATTACTCTTTGATTGTTTTCTTGGAGTATAGAAAAAAGCCCCTAATGGTAAAAATAGTTGATGGTGATTGTGACTTTAGGTGATCAAGTCGTTAATAAGAGTACACGTTTTAGATCTAGTGAGGTATTGTGACTTTAGGTGATCAAGTTGTTAATAAGAGTACACATTTTAGATATGTCGAGTCTATTGTTCAAAGTGATGGTGAAATAGATGAGGATATTATTAGTAGAGTTCAAGTTGGATGGTTAAAGTGGAGAAATGCATCGGGCTTATTGTGTGATAGAAAAATACCCTCAAACTTAAGGAAAAATTCTATAAGATGGTGGTGAGACCCACAATGTTTTATGGCGCAGAATGTTAGCCATTAAAAGAAAAACATAAAATTAAGTTAAGTGTTGCAGAGATGAGGATGCTCAGGTGGATGAGTGGCTTCACTCTTAGAGATATAATGCAGAATGAGCATATACGTGAACAAGTTGAAGTAGCTCCAGTGGCAAATAAGATTAGAAAGAGTCACCTTAGCTTTGTCATGTAAAACATCGGCCTTCCAATGACGTGGTTAGGAGAGTAAATGTATTAGATTTGACATATGCTAAGAAAGGTGGAGGTAGACCTAAAAAGACTTGGTTAGAATATATTATAAATGACAAATTTTTTTATTAGATTTAAATTAGAATTTTAATCTTGATAGGACACAATGGAGAAAAATGATTCTTGTAGTCGACCCCATGTAGTGTGATAAAGGCTAGTGTTGTTGTATTGTTTGTTGTTCATTGGTTTGCGGTGAAATTGTGTAGTTAAAAAAACAGGTGCAGTGATACTTGTAATTACTACACGATTTAGCCATAGTCCGATTATTATACTTTTCATCCTATTTTGAATAGGATATTCAATGACAATGCAAATCTCATGGTGCTAATGTTCGACTTTCATGCTATTTTTAGAAAAAAAGCGAACAATTTTAACCTGATTCCTAGACTTATTTCCCGACCAGTTGTTTGTCTTCCTTGCTACGTGAAAATGTTCCATATCCTTGACTGGCCATTTGATTTTTCTAGAAACCTCTTTCCATAACTTTTAATATCAATCTAAATTACAAAAGGCTGGTTTAGAAGTTATATTCTTGAAAACCAAAGTTGTGAACACGAACAATTGGTTGTTTATCTCTAAAATGCTCCATATCCTCGACCTATGTATCTCTCAATATTTGATTTGCAATAACTACTTTTTGATTGTTTGTTTGTAAATTGGTTTGCGGTGAAGCTGAAAAAATAGGTGCTGTGATACTTGTGATTACTAAGATTTAGTCATAGGACAATTATTTTACTTTTCATTATATTTTAAATGTGATATTCAATGACAATGCAAATCCTATGGTTATAATGTTGTTTGACTTCTAGGTTCTTTTGAGAAAAAAAAAAGAACAATTTTGGCATGATTTCCTGACTCTGTTCCCCCATCAATTGTTTGTCTTCATTGCTGCATGGAAATTTTCCATATATCCAACTGGTCATTTGATTTTCTAGAAACCTCTTTCTAAAACTTTTCATATCATTTTAAATCACAAAAGGTTCATTTTGAACATTAGATTCTTGAAAACCAATGTAAATTCTATCAGCTTTTTGACCACAGCTGCTATGATCATTTTATGTCGATTTGAGGCCTCTATTACCACCAATGTCATGGCCAAAGAAGCCCTCTAGGTTTTTGGAGGGTGGAAGATGAGAGAGGAGAGTTTATTGCAAGTGTTTGCTTCGTTTTGCTTCATGCTTATTGTGATTGGGGGTGTGGTATTCTATCGTATTCTTTTGCGTCAACTTTCCATTCATGTATTTCTTTCTCTTAGACATCCCTTCACATTGTAAGTGAATTTTGGCATCAAAGGAAATAGGAAAAGAGATGATGATATCTCAATTATTAGGATTTTGTTAACAATTTATTAGTTTATTAGTATATTATTTATTTCATCTAGAAATATGTGAATTACTATGTCAATTTGTAGTATGAATAAAATTTCTATTTTGGATGTGAAACTCTTCTTCATCTATCATGAGATTTGATCATTGATCAATTATGAGACCTAAAATACTTCCAAAAGATGCATTCTCCTTGTTTTGAGACTTGCTAACCACAATAATGCTAATTTATCTTTTCATCTTCTTGCTCTATTTTCTTTTTTAGCTTTTTTCAAGGACGTCCTGTATGGTTTAGATGTTTTGTGGATCTATATACGGTCGTATTTAATATTTGGCTTTCAATTTTCAAAACAATATTTTCCGAATGACAAATTGTGTCAATCCAAGTATTAAAGTGTGGTTGATGGCTGTTTATGAATAGGTTGGGCAGATAGTTATGCAGTTCATCTTTGCATTACAGGAAATAGATTTAATTCTTTAAATTCTACTATCAAATATTGTAGCTTGCTGCTTAATTTCCTAACTATTTGTTAATAACCCTACGGACATGCCATTTATTTTGTTGTTTAAAGGTTTAGTTTCTGATCCACTGACTTTTGTTTTGATAACCCATTTTTTTAGTGCAGATTTCTAATTTTGAGCCTGAAAATATCCATGTCTAGATCTTAAAATAGATTTCAAAATACTCTCTAACTCTTACCCAATATGATTTGGACAACCATATTGATTTAAATAAGCAGAAAAATAGATATATTCATTTGATTCTTTTTTCTGTTTGGAAAATTTCTCAAGCTCTTGGTCAAATGAGTTTTAGGTTATAGTCCCACAGACAGTTATTTTTTATTACCGGAAGTGTCCATCTCTAGGTCTAAAAATATGTTTGACTATGGCATCAGAATCAGAATCCCTGTTCGATTCAGGCTGAAAGAACCCTTTCTAAATGCAGAATATTTTAGCTATCAATATTTATTTGGTTATGTTATGATTTCTGAATTTGTTCAGTACTGTAGATTTGGAATGAACGGTTACCATTGATCATAATATCCAAGTTGCATTGTTTGTTTGTCATTATAATCTTATTCAAAAATCAAAATATATTTTAGGCAGCTCTATCCTTTCTCAAGTTTTACCAATCCCAGTTTGTAATGATCATCCTTTTTAAATCTGAAATGGGGTTTTCAGGCTCCTGAATTGCATACCGAGTTCCATAGGCAAATGGTCAATCAACAAGTTGTAGCTGGAGGTTCGTCTACCTCAAATACAAAGGTAAAATTTTTATGTTGGAATCATCATAATCATTACCGTTTCTCCTTTTCTGCTTGTGTTTTCGTGCACAATAAATTTCTAATGTCCATTTTGTAATTATGCATGTTTCTTCCAATAATCTTCTCCCTCTCCCTCTCTGTTTATGTACCTTTTTAAAATAAATTTCATGAAAAAACCCTTTGATTTTGTGTTCTTCTTGCTTGACCTTATCATTTCACATTTTTAGGGAGCTATTAAATAAAATGTTGTCTGTGTCGAGCATCTATTTGATAAAATGCTGCTCTTATAATGATTTTATAGCTGGGGTTTATACTTAACCAACAGTTTTTTTTATCCATCAATGTTGAAGGAGAATAATAGAGCCCTGTTTGGCCTACTTAGAAAACTCTGAATAGGGTCCCATTAATAAGTTTTCAATAAAATAAAATAACAGAAACTCATAACTTAAAGGATGATGGAGAAAAAATCATGAGAGGAGAATGAAGCTGTTTAGAAATAACATATTCAATCGGACATATAGATGGTGCAGGAACATTGCAATAATTGGGTTAAATACTTGGTTGAACAATCAAAAGATAACAAGATGATTACAAAGGTTTATCAGCAAAGAGGAAGAAAACTGAAGGACACAAAAACATCTCCACAAAAATAGACAGCAAGCTGCCTAGCATTATATGTATTCATAAATAATGTTTTAATACATTTTCTTTTATTTATAGTTTTGCTCAGCTGGTTTAATAAATGACCCATTCAGTTTGGTTCACTGTTTTGTCTATAAATAGTTCTTGCATGGCTGTTAACTTTTCTATGGCATAAGAATTTTTGTATTTCTCTTCTTTCCCTTTTATCTCTTGGAGTTTGATGTCTTCACTTCTTGCTCCATCAAGAAGAATAACAACTTGGTGCCCTCGTTGAATTATCATCTCCTTCCCTCTTCTCTACTCAATCACAGCCTTCCAGGCTTCCAGTCACCTCCTTGCTGTCCGCCACCCAGTCAGCCACAAAACCTGCTCATAGGTTCTACCTCTGCTGCAAGAACCAGTCCCAACTGCTGCAAGAAGCATCCTACTCGCCTTCAGCCCTGCTCTTTTGTCCTTTCCCTTCAGTCCAGCACTTCCTGCTCCTGTCAGCCTTTTCCACGGCTTTCAGTCTTTCTTCCCAACCGACCAGGTTCGTCTTCCATCTGCTTCCCAAACAACCCTTCTTTTTTAGTTTTTACCATTACCTGCTGCCCAGTTTTACCAATTTCTGCTGTTCTTCAAGACCATTTACCTGCTGCCCAGTTTTACCAATTTCTGCTTCTTCCTTGTGCTGTTTTTTTCATTACTTTCAGCCCATAGTTCTTCAAGACTCGGAATTCCTACCACTTCATCTCTTCTTGGTGCTGTTCTTGTTACCTTCTTGGCTATCCGGTTTCACATCCGCACTCATCATGAAGAATTCCGATCTTGCCGATGCAATGTGTTCCATTCAACCACATCTAGAATTCCAATTTCCAGTAATCCAGAAATGATTTCAGCAAGCCAACATGCAATTTGCATCCATTGAAATTACTCTTCAACAATTTTAAGTCATCATGGACTCCGTGGATAAGCGTCTCAACAGCCTCTGCATGGCCCGCCACACAACTCATCAAGAACCCCTGCCATCTATTGGAATCTTGGGTTCAACCTCCCATTCGCCTTCCCAATAGCAACCGCCTGTTTTCTCATGTTTTTTGTTCCTTAAAAATATGAAAATCGAACTACCTCGCTTTAATGGATCCGATGTGGAAACATGGATCTTTAAAGCTCATGAGTATTTTGATTTTCGTTCTACTTTGGATTGCCATCGTGTCTGCATTGCTTCGTTTCATCTCTAAGGCCCTGTGGCTACATGTTATCAATGGGCTGGTATGAAATATCAAAATTCTTCTTCGTTCGAATTCATGATATCTTTACAACAACGTTTTGACACTTCTTTTTACAGAGAATTGACAATCTATCGAAATTAACTCAAACTTCTTCCTTTTTTGAATATCAAACTTCTTTTGAAAACTTTCTTTAAAAATTTCTCATTCATTAGAATCTACCCTAATTACCTATTTTATTTCTTGTCTTAAACAGGAACTTTTACTTGTCAAACCTTACACTCTCTTAGATGCCTTGGACTTAGCCCGAGACATGAATCAAAATTTCAAGAATTCTTTTCACTTTCTTCATCCCATTGGTGCAAAACACAACTTAATTTGCATTCTACCAAAACCCCTTCATCTTCCTTCAACCCATAACCCACCACTCCTTCGCCACCATTGAGTCTTTGCACTAAAACGCCTTCATGTCCTATTTGCAAACTTTCTTGAAACTAAATTTTGTTTCGTCGTGAGATAGGACTTTGTTTTAATTGTGATGTTAAATTTGGCCCTCAACACTATTTCCCAAATAAATTTTACCTTTTACTTGGAACAGATGATGACAATTCGGATGATCTTGCCATCTTGGTTCCCCTACTCTAGATTCTATTGCACCCGAATTATCTCCTGAAATCAGTTTAAATGCTTTAACCGGACATTTTAACCTATTTTCTTTTCGATTAATCAGTTCCATTAACAATTATGATGTTCATATCTTAATCCATAGTGGCAGTACTCATAATTTTATTCAAGGTACTCTCATTTATCATCTTGGTCTTCAAATACAAACTATCAAGCCATTCCATGTCTCGGTGGGAAATGAGCATTTATTAACATGCAACTCAATGTTCTATAGTCCCAATTTCCATGAAAGGTTATCAAGTTTCCTTAGACTTATTTGTTCTTGCTATCCATGGCGCTGATATTGTTCTAGGAATGCAATGGCTTCAATCTTTAGGGTCTGTTCTCGAAAACTATCGCGATCTTACTATGCAATTCTCGTATCATGATCATACAATTACTTTATTTGGAGAATTTCATTTGTTACCTAATCCAATTATTTTTAACCGGATTCGAACATTGGTTTCTCACTCTTCAATGATATAAGTTTTCACCATCCAAGCGAAACCTTTAAATAATTAACCTCCATCTCTCGAAAATTCTTTAGACAACACACTTTCTTCCATCACCAATGATTTACCTCATTCAATCTCAGGTTTAATTTGGTATTTTAAACACATCTTTCATTCGCCACAATGTTTGCCTCCACGTTCGATTGATCGCCGAATTAATCTATCACCTCAATCAACCTATTAATATCCGCCCATATTGTTAACGTCATTTCCAAAAGGATGCAATGGAACAATTAGTTACCAAAATGCTATAAGCAGGAGTTATTCATCCTAGTCATAGCCCCTTCTCCAACCCGGTACTTCTTGTCAAGAAACACAATGGTACTTGGTATTTTTGTGTTGATTATCGTGCCCTTAATGATTTATCAATTAAATATAAAATTCTTATTCCTACAGTTGATGAACTCTTTAGATGAATTACATGGTGCCTTTTTTCTTCTAAACTTGATCTTCATTCAGGCTTCCATCAAGTTTTATGCTCCCAAAAGACATTCATAAAACAACTTTTCGTCTTGATGATGGCCATTTCGAATTCTTGGTTATGCCTTTTGGCCTAACTAATGCACCATCAACCTTCCAATCTCTAATGAATCAAGTTTTTAGTTCTTATCTTCGCAAGTTTGTCATTATTTTTTTATAATATCCTGCTATATAGCCCTACTATTGCTCTTCATTTTGACAACCTTCATATATTTTTTAATGCTTAGTTACACACCACTTATTTCATAATCTAAGTAAATGCCAAATCTGTAAATCCTCCACTGAATACTTAGGTCATATTGTCTCTTTTGGTAGGTTCAAGCGGATCCCGATAAAATTAAAGCAATAAATGATTGGCCTATTCCTTTATCTATACACTAGCTTCGCTCATTTTTGGGATTAACATGATATTACCATATTTTTATATCTAACTATGCTTCTATTGCCACTCCAATAACTAACCTCCTTAAAAAGGATGCTTTTAAATAGGATATTAATGCATTTAATGTTTTTACTTCTCTCAAGTTTGCCATGACATCAGCTCCTGTCTTAACGTTACCTGATTTCACTAAACCTTTCGTTATTGAGACAGATGCTTCTAATACAGGCACATGCATTGTTTTATTACAAAACAATGATCCAGTCTCTTTAGTAAGAAACATAGTTCTCGTTTATTTCACTCATCTACTTATATAAAAGAATTATTTGCTATTATGGAGGCAATAGGTAAATGATGCCAATATCTCTTAGCTACCATTTTTTAATACACATTGATCATAAAGCCTTCACGAACTTCAATCCCAAATACTCCAAACTCCTGATCAACAATTTACATTTGCAAACTTCTAGGTTTTAATTTCCATTTTGATTACAAACCAGATAAATCAAATATAATTGCAAATATTTTTATCATGTATCCCAAATAACAAAGAGCTTATTACACGTTCCCTACCTTATTTTCTTTCTTTAATTACTCATTTCTCCTTGTCTTTTATAAATAACTTAAAAAAGGAAAACACACCTCACCAGACATCCTTCATCTTACTTCACAGCTTAATGGTGATTTGTCAAAACAAGATTATCAAATTCGGGATAATATTCTGTATTATAAATGCCACATCTATCTTAGTAAAACTCCCTCCCTTAAAAATCAACTTCTCAACACCTCTTGTCGGACATGATGGCACCCTTAAAACTATTAAATGACTTTCAGCCAACTTTTATTGGTCGGGCCTTCATAAAGATTTTGCTGACTTTGTTAGCAAATGTATGGTAGTTTGCTTGCATGGTTTTCCTAAAACAATAGTGTCCGATTGAGATAGCATTTTTTAAAGTAACTTTTAGTGCTGTCTATTTGCTTTAAGTGATACTACACTGCATTATAGTACTGTTTATCATCCTCAAACAGATTGCCAAATTGAGGCTCTTAACTTTTGCTTAGAACAATATTTTCATGCCTTTAGCTCTACTACTCAATTATGGTCCACCTTTCTTTGTTGGGCTGAATTCAGTTACAATACTTCATTCCACAGTGCTATTCAGATGACTCCTTATCAGGCTTTATATGTCAAACCCTCTCCCTCCATCCCTACATATATGTGGAACATTCGAAACATTCAACGTCGCTTCTGTCGACACATTATTATTCGATTGTACCACACTATTAGAGACCCTTCACCATAATTTGTTCCAAGCTCAACAAAGAATGAAACTCATGGTAGATCACCACTGTTGTGATTTACAATTATGTGTTGGCGAGTTAGTCATGGTAAAACTGCAACCCTTTCGACAAATCTCAGTAGTTCATCGCACCCATACAAAACTAGCCAAACATTTCCTTTGCACTTTTCACGTGCAATCTATTATTAGTCCCATGGTTTATCGACTTACACTTCCACCAGAGAGCAAGATTCATCCGGTTTTTCATATTTCGGTTTTCAAATTTACCACATATATTTTGCTTCACGATTAATTCAACTTCATGCTTAGCCTCTTAAGCAAGTACTCTTGCAATGGACACTCACTAACTCAGAAGATTCAACATGGAAATTTTTTCAACACTTGCTACTTTCTTTCTATCTCTCAACCTTGAGGACAAGGTTATTTTTCATGGTCATGGGAGTATTAAGAAACAACATATTTAATTGGACATAAAGACAGTGCAGGAACATTGCAACATTGGGTTAATTACTTGGAAGAACAATCAAAAGACAACAAGACGATTATAAAGATTTATCAACAAAAAAAGAAAAAAAAAAAAGAAAACTGAAGGATACAAAAACATCTCCACAAAAATAGACAGCAAGTTTCCAAGCACTATATTTATTCATAAATAATTTTTAAATATATTTTCTTTTATTTACAGTTTTGCCCAGCTGGTCTAATAAATGACCCATTGGATTTGGTTCACTATTTTGTTTATAAATATTTCTCATATGGCTGTAAGCTTTTCTATGAAATAAGATTGTCTTTTTCTCTCTTCTTTCTGTTTTCTCTTTTGGAGTTTGCACCTACTCTAAAGGTGTCTTCACTTCTTGCTCCATCAAGAAGCATAACAAAAGCCCTCTTCATTTCCGCTTTGTAAAGCACTTTAATATTGTTTTGAGCTCTGCATATAACAATTCCATTCATATCCGTGATTTATGTTAGAGAAAGTGGAGAAAGTTGTCTTGCTTGTTAGTGTTCTTAGCTTTTAATAGCCCTACAAATATCCATACATGTTCCGTCTCAAAACATTTGCTTGAAACTCTTATGTGAAATAATTTGTGGAAAAGTTCTAGTATTTGGTGTTTTTGAAGTCCATTTTGATGCTGTTGATGGCATGTTTGGTGGGAAAATTTGGCAACATTGAACATGCTCAAATTCTCTATTTCACTGATGTTGAATAAATTGAACCTCTAAACAATTCAACTAGCTGAGAATTTTTGTAGGATTATAGGTAGAGTAAGGGCATACTTAATTAATGATGCTGCCATCAATGCGCAGTTTAGGGAAGGTTTGATGCACACACGTTTACCCTTGCATTGGAAATAAATTATTTTGATTCAAAAACCCATGGCCACTAGTTCACAATAGAGGCAACAGAACCATTAGTTTAGTCCCCTCCCATTAGAGTTTAGTGTGAAATATTTTTTGAAAATCACATTTAAAGAGTAATATATCATTGTGCTAGTTAGTTGGTTTTTCAATATTGTATGTCCATTTGTTTTGAGAGAAAAAAGCTCTGATCCTGTGGGTTGGAATATTGAATCTTTCCTCTTTGTTTGATTTTGGCTATTTTAAATCCAAAATAGAGATTGGAACCTTAGTTCTTTGTTTATTTGATTAAAACACCCATGACCGCTAGATCACAGTAGAGGCAACTTAACCATTACTTCAGCCCCCTGTTGACCGACTGAATAACACACAAAAAAAAAAAAAATGAAAAGATCGTGTGTACCACAGGGAGAAGTACACTGAGGAAGCGGCCCCTGAGTTCTGTCTAATGGTGTCATCAATGGAATTCAGTTTAGAAGATGATTTATGTTTTCCAAATGATGAAGATTCAGATCCAAGCATAGCGTCACAAATGAAGCAGGTGAAACTGGGGGACAATTGTGAGTCTACAGGTGAATCTCCAGACGCGACAATGGCTGACTCTGAGGAGAATACCTCATCAAATAAATCTAAAATAGGTGAGGTGGCCCAGGTGCAATTAAGAAGTGGCAAGGTACTGCCACCTCCACCAAAGAAATGGGTTCCTAATAAAGATAAGGAAAAGTATATAATCATCAATGAAGATATTATCCCTGAAGACTCTAAGAAGAAAGAGACTTCAGCTAAGGGGATAAATTACAATATCATATTCCACTTGAGGAAGATCCCAGCACAACTTAGCATATACGATGCCCTTGTGATGTCTAAAGACCTTCGGGAGACTTTAATCAAAGCTCTAAAAGATCCTGAAAGATATGAGGCGTATTTTGTTGAACGCAACTTGACTGAGGTCTTGCAAGCTCGAAATGAGCCAATAATCACTTTTGCTGAGGATGATTTGATGCTTGGGACAGCAGATCACAACCGCCCTCTGTATGTTACGGCAGAGAGCGACGGTATGATGATCAATCGGATTTGATCGATCCCGGATCTTCCTTAAATCTTATGAGCCTGAAAGCATTGAGATCATTGTGCCTCGATGTGGAGCATCTTGGCCAAGATAAGTTAATGGTGCACGGTTTCAACGAGAAAGGGAAAAAACCCCTTGGGTCATTTATGCTTCCTCTTGTATTTAGGGAATTTCATATATAAGCCAAATTCCATGTAATTGATGCAGACACCTCCTTCAAGGCATTATTAGGTCGCCCCTGGCTGCATGAATATGGCGTTGTCCTGTCAATATTACACTAGTGCATGAAATATCTCAGGGAAGGAGAAGAATTCAGGATCTCTGGTGATATCCAACCCTTTGCAATACATGAAGCAACAGTTTATGAAGATGCATGATACTTCATGCCAAAGAAGCAAAAATTTTCGAGTTCTCTTTAACCTAAAGTATCAAACTCAAAGGCTACAAAGCAACCCAAACAGGAAGGTGAGAAGTGGCGTGCAAGGAGAAAGAAGGCAACGCCGACTCTTCCTGAAGCACCAACCATTTCAAAAGAAAGGAAACACATGCCTCACCTTGGGAGTGACACAGATGAAAGTGATGTCACCCCTATAAAATCCTGAAGGGTAGGCTAATCTGCTGCCAAATGGAGTAGGGAGGTTGAATATTAAAATGATGATTATGATTATGACTCTATCTACATGAACATAGTATAGGGTGTGTTCTCCAGAAGAATAGACAACCTATCAATCTCACATAGCGTACTCGTAGTCACGTGTATTCCCCTATAACACTTTAAAGAAATCATTCCGTGCGAGGTGCATAAGATTGAAGAACTCTCCACTCTTTATCTGCCTCCTCTGAAGAAGGGGACTGCACCTGGAAATGTATTGTTTTCTACAGGAATGTGCGAAGAAGAGAATTATGATTGATGCTGCATGCATCTCGATTCTGAAGAATTATTTCCTACGATGTTACCTAGGTTTAATACCAAATGTATTCAAAGAATGTTACGAAAGTAGATCAATGTTCCTACCACTAAATGACAACTTCGTACATGCTTAAGCCTCTGGTATGGAAGGAATTCGCGTCCACTACGACAGAAAAATATAGCTGCGTACAAAGGCATCAGATTCATCAAACAAAAATACCTCCAGAAGGAGACTTGTCGAGCAATCACATGCGGAGAAATCAAATCCAATAATGATGATAATGAGATATATGAAGCTAACGCTTATGATAATTAACCCGTAGAGGCCAAGCCTGCACCAGAAGAGCTGAAAGATGGTGGACAGGCTGCTACGATGAATGAGCTAAGGGAAGTCAACTTGGAAACTGAGGAAGACCCTCGTCCAACCTTCATTAGCTCCCTTATGCCAAAAGATCAGGTAGAAGAAGTGAAGAAGCTCCTCTGTGAATTCAGGGACTACTTTGCCCCTGGGCATATACTGAGATGCCTGACTTATCCCCTGATGTAGTAATTCACATATTAGCCATCAAATCAGATGCAACACCCGTCAAACAAACTCTAAGGAGAATGAGATTGAAGATTGAATAGCAGGTCATTACAGAGACGAAGAAGCTCATAGATGCGGGCTTTATTCGAGAAGAAAGGTATGCTGATTGGATCGTCAACATAGTCCCTGTAAAGAAGAAGAATGACCAAATTCCTATCTGCATCGACTTTAAGGATCTCAATAAGGCATGTCCAAAAGATGACTTTTCTCTCTCGGTATCAGAACTTCTGGTTGACAACACTTATAACTATGATATGTTCTCCTTCATGGATGAATCGTCGGGCTACAACCAAATCAAAATGGTGCATGAAGATGAAAAACATACATTGTTTATAACACTTATGGGCATATTTTGCTACACAGTCATGCCCTTCGGCTTGAAGAATGCTGGTGCCACATATCAACGGGCGATAACTCGTATATTTGATGATTTGATTCATCAAAAGGTCGAATGTTATGTAGATGATTTGGCCATTAATAGCATGGACCGGAAAGACCACCTTGATGACTTGAGAACAGTCTTTGAGAGGATCAGAAAATATGATATGAAGATAGCCTCTCAAGTGTGCTTTTGGGGTATCCTTAGGGAAATTCTTGGGCTACGTCGTTCGACATCGAGGTATCGAAGTCGACCCCAGCAACATCAAGGCAATCATGGAGATGCCACCTCTCAAGAACCTTCGACAATTCCGCTCCTTATAAGGGCAACTGGCTTTCATTCGGCGGTTCATATCGAATCTGTCGGGTAGGTGCCAACCATTTTCAAAGTTGATGAAGAAGGATATACGCTTTAAATGCGATGATGAGTGTCGGGAAGCATTTGACAGTATCAAGAGATGCTTGTTAAACCCTCTTATTCTTGCAGCACTAATTCCGGAGAAGCCTCTTATATTGTACACGACAGCGCTAGAAGAGTCCCTCAGGACGTTATTGACCCAGCATAATAAAGAAGGAAAAAAGCGCTCTACTAAATTAGCCGGAGGTTGATTGGAGCTGAAATTCGCTACTCTCCAATTGAGAAGTATTGTTTGGCCTTGATTTTCGTAGTTTAAAAGCTTCGCTATTATATGCTATCTCACAAAATCACCCTGATATCAAATATCGATCCGCTGAAATTTTTGATGACAAGACCAGCGTTGACAGGCCGTTTGGCCAGGTAGACAGTAATACTGCCACAATTTGATATCACATATGTTCCACAGAAAGAAGTGAAAGGGTAGGTGTTGACGGATTTTCTCGTTGCACATCCTATCCCTGCAGATTCACCACTCAATGATGATTTACCTGATAAGCAGATCATGAATGTCGAAGAGAAGGAGATCCTACGAGTATGAGAAATATAATTTGATGGAGCATCGTCAATTAAGCGTGCTCGACCTCCAAATCTAAAAAAAGCTCGAGCCGGAATTGGACTCATTTTTATGGCACCCGAGGGAGGCATAATAAGATTCTCATTCAGCTTGACTGAACCTCGGACCAACAATGAGGCTGAATATGAAGCCCTAATAACAGGACTGGAGATTGCAATCGATGTCAGAATTTGAAATCTTCAAATCTTTGGTGATTCTTAACTTGTCATAAATCAAGCACTGGGAGTCTATAAAATCACCAAGTTCGAGTTGACCTATTATCATCGGCTAGTTTTTGAACTTATGAAGCAAATTCCAGTTGTCAAATTAGCTCAAGTTCCCCGAGGTCAAAACAGCGAAGCTGATTGTCTTGCCAAATTGGCTAAAGAAATGACGAATACGGATGACGAATGACCTATAATAATTATGGTGCACAATCGTCGAATCTTAGAGCCAGCATTATTACAATCCCGTAGGCAGAGCGAATATAAAGCTCAAGCCAGCAGGATGCAACTCCGGTTGGTCCTCAACCTCCCTAACCAATTGATCCTGAAGTTCAGTCTGAAGAATAACAAGCTCCTAAGAAAAGGCGCAAGGCTAGTGAAGCTTCAGAATTATGGTGGCATTGCCTAGATGTCGAAGAAGAAAATGATTGGAGATAGCCTTTCAATGACTACTTCAAAGAAAGTAGACTACCAACGGACAAATCATTAGCTGCTCAAATAAGGAAAAGAGCATTACGACACGCATTTGTCAACAAACAAATTGTATCGGCGTGCTTTCGATCAAATGTGGTTAAGGTGCCTAGGGACCCGAGAAGCTGATAAGGTGGAAGAAGAAGTTCATGAAGGACTTTGTGTAGCGCACCAATCAGGTCTAAAGATGGCAGTCAAAATAAAAAAGGGCTACTATTGGCCAAGAATGGTAAATGATTGCATCGATCATGCTAAGTGTCATGAATGTCAAATCCACGGTGATGTTATACATCAAACGCCAAATCCGCTACATCCTATAATATCATCCTGGCCATTTGAATGTTGGGGTACTGATGTTATCAGACCAATAAATCCGCCGTCATCAGTAGGACACCGCTTCATCTTGACAGCGACCGACTACTTCTCCAAGCAGGCATAAGCGGCTCAATTCAAGGAAGTTACGTCTGAGCATGTGATTAACTTCTTCACCCACAACATTGCTTATAAATTTGGTGTGCCACGCCGCATAATCTCAGACAACAGTACTGCATTCAAAAGTATAAAAATTTATAAGTTCGTTGATCAGTACAAAATTGATTGGCAGTATTTATCTATATACAATCCAAGGGCAAATGGCTTGACTGAGGTCTTGAACAAAGTACTGGTGAAATTGCTAAAGAAGATTCTCACCAAGAATAAAAGAGAGTCGCATACGAAGATGACAGAAGCACTATGGGCATACCGTACAACTTATAAAATGCCAACCAAAGTCACTCCTTACTCGCTGGTGAACGGAGTTGAAGCAGTGTTGTTGCTAGAAGTTGAACTCCCATCTCTTCGAGTCGCTATATAGAATGAGCTGACTCAAGAACAAAATGCTTACTTGAAAATGGAGGAGCTCGATGCACTCGATGAAGTCAGGTTGCAAGCCCATCAAATTTGGAGATCTATCGAGCAAGGATGACAAAATCTTTTGATCGAATGGTGCATCCTCGATCATTTCAAGAAGGAGAATTGATCCTGGTGCAGAAAATGTCAATTATCTCACACCAAAAAATTGGTGACAAATTCATATCCAATTGGGTGGGACCTTTTGTCATCGAGAAGATATTTCAAGGAGGAGCTTATCAACTCATTGATCTAAATAGTTAGAGGCCTATGCTGCCGATCAATGATCGATAGCTGAAGAAATACTATGCATAAAATTACTCCAGAAAATATTATGTTTAATGTATTATGCTTTCATATATGTTTGTTAGCACATACATTCTATATTTTGAAATTCTCTTGTGTTACGAGAATGCATTTCAAAATTCCCCATCAGACTGAGGGCATTTTAAATATTTATTCAGGTCGACATCGCGCAGTGTGCCAAGATCCCAAATAAATATTAAAAATTTCAAAATTACCTAATTTATTCTGCTCTAAAATGTCCCTACGAGACGGGGGACATTTTAAATATTTATTTGGGTCGACATCGCGCTGCATGCCGAGATCTCCGAATAAATATTTAAAATTATCAATACAAATATTCCTTCATTCTGAAGAACACAACAATCTTCTTTTCAAAATATATGCAGGTGATCTTTCAAAAATTCAAAACATCACCTTCCTCAACAAACCAAGGTTCAAAAGTTAAGAAAGAGACTCTTGTGGTTATACACTCCTACAAATTGAGCCGATGAAGCTTGAAGTCTTTCGATAGTCTGAAGCTTAAGGTTCGAATGGGTGTAAAAGGTCGGATCCAACAAGCCCAAATATGGTCGGATCGCTGGCAGCTCCGTCTACTCAACAAGCCATAAGAAAGGCCGTAGTAGCAGAACTCCCACTTCGTCAACCCGTCAGTAGGGATTGTAAGAAGAACGAAGGCCAATTTGACTCGACAAGTTCAAGTTATTGTAGTCTACCAAATTCTCCTAATTAACCAGAGAATCAAAATTCTAAGGGAAGAAGAAATCTCAAGCAACTAATAAATACTCGTAGGCTCCAAAATCTTCAACCATAAAGGATGACTCAAAATTTACCAACTTCAATAAATTCAGTATTGGGTAGCGCATTTCCCATGGCTCAAGTTTGAAGTCTGAATGAGTGTAAGAGGTCGGATCCAACAAGCCCAAATATGGCCGGATCGCTGTTAGCTCCGTCTACCCAACAAACCATAATAAAGGCCGCAGTAGAAGAACCCTCATCTCAGCAACCAGAGGACGAAGAACTATTAAATCCTAGTTCTTCCGATTAGATGAACTCAAGTGACTCAGATTAAAGCCTTCTCAAATGGTTAAGGATCAAGATACTACTCATGTTCGGTACAATCAATTGAATCAAGAATCTGTAAATTTTTCAACAGATCCGTAAATCACAAAGCGAGGATCGAATGAATTCTTTTTTAATAAGTCCGCCAAAGCACAAATCAAAGGACCAAAGAAAAATATCCCAAAGTTCATGAAAAGCCTTAGGTTGAACTAAAAGGATTCGTCATCAATAAGTCCATTTTGCATAAAGGTCTGGATCGATGACTTCTTGCCACCGACCTAATACAAACCTAAAAGGTTTAGGTCACCGGCATCTACCCCTTCATCAAGCCCTGCTAAAACTAAAAATAAAGGGCAGAAGGCATATAAATCTTTTGACAAGTCAGTAAAGACAAATCAGATAATCCTTCACCAAGTTCGTCATTCAAAGCACAGGGTAGAAAGATCCAAATCTTAGGATTCAGGCCCTAAGCTGCAGAATGAGCATCCTGGATGACATCTACAAATGCCCCTAAAGATTGGGGGCATTTTAAATATTTATTTGGGTCGACATCACGCTATATGCCGAGATCTCCAAATAAATATTTAAAATTCTGCCAAGATACGACCAGAGGATAGAAGAATGTTGAACATATACAGAAAGACCATAAACTAAAGTGATCGTGATGATTAAAGAGAACAAATGTTGATGATACTATCCGCCATTGTCAACCTACAAAACCATGCTCTAGGGATTCAAATACAAAGTGTTATATCATTATCCTGGGGTCCCTACTTGACTAAAGCCAATATATCAACCATCTATGAATACATCTAAAAAGAGTCAAGAAGAAAGAAAGACTAGTATGACATCCAAACAAACTTTTGGAGATTCACTAAATGTGAATCTTAATATGAAATCCAGACAAGCTTTTGGAGATCCACTAAATGAAAGCCCTAGTGTGGCATCTAGAATAAATACCTAGAGATCCACAGGATCAATTAGCATACAACAAATGTGGTTCGCTCTAGATGTGTATCACATTTGTTGGGGGGCATTTGTTGTCCGACTGAATAAAAAAGAAAAGAAAAGAAAAGATCGTGCGTACCTGTCGTAGCCGTTCTTCGCACATCGCAAATACATTTGCGATGCTCCTCCCACGTCGCACGTCGCTCCCACGCCGCATGACTTCGCGTCGTTAAAATGAGAGCGAAGGCCCTCATTCGCGCTCTCGATCTCTTGCTCTCCCTCCGTTTGACTTCGCCCTTCGAATGACTTTTCCTCCTTGCCCGATTGGAAATATGACACTTTTGATCGGAGGTAAGAACGGGAGGATGCTCGCTGTGAAGTAACTTTCTCCATTTCGTCGCTCCTTCGGCTCCATTGTGGTTGTTCGACTTTGCTCTTCCACCGACATTCCCTTTAGACCGATCGGAAGTCCCGACATCTTAGATCGTAAGCAACAACGAGAGCTCGCGTGCCTGTGGAGGTAAATTTTGCCCTTGCACGAGCTTCTTCGGCTCCTTTGCAAGATATTGACACTGCCGACACTGCTACGCAAGATATAATGTTCTAAATCCCATTCTCGGCGTTTGTGCCGGACCGGAGAACCACCTATACGTGCTCTCGTAGCACGGTAGGAGGGAGCCCTGTACGACGCATACGGCTAGGTGGGTAAGCCATATACACGCTCTTGTAGCGTGGTGGGGAGAGCCACTGGTGTTCTTGTACGGGTAATGTTGAAGGCCCAATACACACTCTTGTAGCATGGTGGGATGAAAAGATGCACGGCCACGGTGTCTAAAGAACACCTACCATACGCACTCGAGTAGTGTGGTGGGAAGGCCCAGCTCTTCTACTTTCCCTCAAACGAGGGATATGTCGGGGTGCTGCCGAAATTTTCACTGAAGTGTACAAAGTTTGAGCAATATGAAAACCTCACTTGAGCAGCAATGCAGAGGACCCGTACTTGGACATGAATGCATAAAACTTGAAGTAAAAGTGCAGAGGACATATGTGAACAACAGGGGACTTGGACTTGAACTGAACTATAAAAAATTGAACCTTAAACTCTAAAATGCATAATCAAGATCAAAGTTCAAATGCTAAATAACAATCTAATACATTCGAACAAATGCAAGCAAACAACAGGGGACTTGTGGCGAACAGTATCTCGATGCATACAAGCAATGAACAGTAATCCATTCACAATATATGAACAAGCACAAATAAACCTCAATTATCAAAATCTATGAATACATAATACAAAATACGTAATGGATGATACTGATGAATGCAATAGACTCCTACAACAATCCTTACAATTGTGCCTGTAGATTGAGATGGCAACACGGGCAATTGATAGTGGAATACCTGTCTCTGCAAACAAATACAATCAATAACCACCTGAGATTGGTGAAAGGTGGATATGATGTAGGCAACAACGGTTCTTCTACGAATACTTCCAAGAGGTCATAGTGAATACAGCGGGCCCCCGTAAATACACATTAAGCCGCTTGTAGATAACAACAGTGGGTATCTCGTAAGTACAACGAACCCTTGTGGACACAAGTACATATATCATCTACAACGGTGGTGATTGAGATGCTGCAAAGTATGTCGGGTATGATGACAACTTGATGTACAAAAAATGACACCTCTTTGCAGAATGGAAGAGATGTTTGAATAAATTCGAACTAAACTTCCTGGTGTTCCAAAATTTCTTCTTAGTTCTATACATAAGAAGAAAACAGTTCTGGTGTCCATAAACACCGGAAATAATGAGTCTACTACACTGAAGATCTTAAAAGGAGTCCCTTTAAAGGAAGTGGCCACTGATTTGAAGAAGGACCTCCCTAGTGAATGAGAAAAGGGGAGTCAACGTCAAGATTACAAGATGCCTCATGACATCCAGATATACCGCCACCAGATCCGCAATACTCGTACTAGCGGACAGAAGGCATGTATAAGCTCTCAAATGAAATGTTGTGTATTCAAATGGCAGTTACCTACACAACTAAAATATTGCAAAATATTCCTGCACATGCACCTTAATATGTATGCACATAGGTACACACAAAGGGGTAATTACAATAAAAAAAAACCAGCATGGGCTCCGACGAGCGTGTTGTGGAAACACACGTGACGTCTAAGGATGCTGCGCGGGTCAATAAGTGAATTCAAGTTCGAACCCGATCCTTCTATATGGATCAATAAGAGTGGACAGGGTTCGAACAACGGTATATTTGTTTTAATACATTTATTTTAGGCTTTCAAGGCCTATAACAACATGAATTCATTAATAAAGGCACAAAGTTTACGAAATCCAATCCCCTATCAGCAAGTTGATATGGTCGACAAGGTTTAATCAAATCGAAATGATCCCATTTACCCCGATGATGACCGTGCTGAATGTTAATAAATGTATTAATAGACCCAATGAAACACAATAGTTGAATTACTAACTAGACCCAATGAAATGCTTTAACCTTCATCAAAATCTGTCCCTGGTCCAAAACTGAGGGGATGATGCTTGTGGTACCTCGTTTCAACTATGAATGGGAGATTGGCTCGGTTATTTTAATATTAAGGCTTATTTTGACGGACTTGATGCTTTGGGAATTCTAAATAGGTGTATTTTTTATTAATAGAAAAGAAATTTAGGTAGTTGTGTATGTTGATAGCCTTTGGAAGAATTTTTATTCAAAGATTTGGTCTTTGAGAGATATGATCAATTTTAAATCAGATTTTTAAGAATGGAAGTTAAAGAAAAGAAAATGTTGGAGCACTTGACTTTGGAAGCTCAGAGGTGCTCAAACTATCTTATATTAAGCTTTATATTTTGAAATTAGATTTTTGTTTGAATTGAACAATTTGATTTAGAAAGTTGAGGCTTATATTCCAATAATACAGGTTGAAGGAAACACCCTGAACGTGAGGGCTTATGAGGTGATTTGAGTCAACCTTAGCCTCAGATCCTAGATTTAAGATGATGACTGCTGAGGGGTAGTACATCAAATCTATACCTAATTAAGTGGAAATGGACTTACAAATATACACCTCACCTGAGGATAAGTTAACCCGACTTCTAGACTTATAACCCTGCCTAGCTTTTCTATAACCCTGCCTAGAAAAGGCTGCCAACTAACCCACATAAATATTTTTAAAACCATGAGTTTTGATCTCAATGCATATGAAGGTTAGGGAGATTGTTTTAACATAGAAAATAGGCTTATAACTTTGCTTTTGGGCTAAGATGCTTGACTATGTGAGTATGCAAATGCTGACTCACTAAATGCAAATTTTTATTATCTAAGCAATATAGTATGGGTTTTATATATGAGATACATTGGCTATGCATAATTATTTTATTTTAAAACTTCACTCATCAAAGTGAGCTATGCAAAGTTTCATTTATTTAAAAAATAGGTTACCCTAAGATTGATTTTAAATTGCTTACATGTTAATTGGTAGAAAAATTAATTATCCAAATAGCCTGCCATATAACAAGTCCAATCGACTCCCACTCAAAATAAGTGATGAAACATAAGAAAAAATATGTATTTCTAATGCTCACCAAATAAACAATCAAATGTGTATATGTATAATTAACCAAAGTAAGAAAGTAATATCCAAATTATTACAATTTAGGAAATACTGTAAAAATTGCAACTGAGTTGTCTGCCTTATACAACCCAGTAATAATTACAGACTTGACTTGTGGGTATTTAGGCTTTGGCTTCTACATGCATTCAGTGCTTCACATAGGAGGTTTATTCTTCTGGTTCATCTCACCTTTAACTGTATCCCATAGGTCCAAACAAACTTCCTAAATTTATTAAATACGCTTGAAAAATAAAAAACTTAAATCTGCAAAATAGGGGATTAAGAAGCGATTTATATGAAAGAAAGAAACATCACAAAATTGCTTGACACTTGAAGTGCTAAGCCCTCTTTCTATCCTATTGGCTATGCCTCCTTATTGGGTTTTAAGCAGCATCTATAAGCAAGTATTTTTTATAATACTGATTTATTTACCCCCATTGGACCACCTGAAAAAAATCATATATATCTCTAGCCTAACCATTTAAGGGTAGGTGCCCACAACACAAACAATATAATGTACATCACAGGAAACACAATAATCACA
This sequence comes from Dendrobium huoshanense, assembly GCA_016618105.1. NCBI lineage: Eukaryota > Viridiplantae > Streptophyta > Magnoliopsida > Asparagales > Orchidaceae > Dendrobium > Dendrobium huoshanense. Next base: position 48,942,750 of record CM028351.1, read on the forward strand.
TGTGCAAAAAAGAAAAAAATCTAATCCTAGCATGCCAAAGGGTTGTGCACCTATGTGTGTGCTGGATGTGTGGTATGACACTACAAGTGGTGTTTTATTTTAATGAATGAATGATATTTTATTATAGTGATTTCACTTTAAGTTATTTATAACTTAAAGTTTTATTTGATTTTTAATTGTTTCATATTTAGAAATGTTATGAAGAATCGATAGAAGAACCACTATTTTCTTTGAGGCAAACATACTACTCATGGAATCCTAAGATTCAATGATGTAGGCATTTCAACTTTTATGGTAGAATAATTCATCATTGTGTCAAAATGAACCTAAGTAATTTTTAGGTGTTTTTTAGAGTTCTCTTAGTGTTTGGGTAAGAGAGAAATGTTCATCTAATAGGATAAGATAAACATGCCTAAAGGTTTGGCATAGGGCTTTGTTAAATTCACCTAATAGGATAAGAACTGTTAGAGGACATTTAAAATGTTATATTTTAAATGTTATGGAAGGGAGAAGTCACTTGTTATAATTAAATGAAAAGTCACTTAGAGTTTAGATCTATGTAGATGAGATATTATCTATTTGAATTGGGCCAAAGAAGGAGAGACTCCTATTGGATTTGGGTACAATAGGAGGAGCTAAGGCTTATAGGCTTATGGTTACTAGATCATCTACTTGATTGAGAATCTAGTATATGAAGATGATGAAATGCTTGAAGCTTTGGAGCTAAGGGTTGAGGGAAATTCCCTACAACATTGAGGTTGAGGGGAAGATGAGGGGATAAATATAGCTTTTAGACTAAGGTTAGAAAATTTTCTAGGACTTTTGGAGTCTATAGACAAGAGGAATGACTTGCAATTTTAGGGCTAAGAGTTGGGAGGATTCCTATAGCTTGTGAGCTAAAGGGAGGATTTCCTACACCTTGAAGCAAAGGAGGAATTTCCTATGCTTTCAGGCTAAGGAAGAAGGTGGAATCTCTATGACTTTTAGATGCACAAAAACATAATGATTTGTGATATTTGGGATCACGAATAAGGAGGTTGATTTGAAACTTTGGGGTTATAAACCACAAAAAAATCATTAAATTTTGTGTTCAATGATGGAAGCTTGATTTGTTAAATGTGGATAAAGTAAATAGAAGAGGGTGATATGTAAATTTGGATTTCAAAGAGTGCTTACTAGAATGTTTCCGAACCAATAGGGGAGGAGATTGTTGTGAGCAACTCTTTGCCTTGACATAGGAGGGGATTGTGGCAGATTATCGTGACCAGTTCGAGTACTTGGCCAACCGATTGGACCGGCTCTCTGAGACAATGTTGGAGGGGAACTTTATGAAAGGGATTAAGGCTTCATTTGGGACGACTTTTTTATTGCTTTCTAAAACGGAGTTTTAGTACAAAAATAAAAAATTTTGTACTAAAACTCCGTTTTAAAAAGCAGTAAAAAAGCCGTCCCAAGCGAAGCCTAAATCAGAGATACAGGCAGCGGTTAGAGTGATAAGACCAAGAGACTTGGGGGAGGCCATGGAGCTAGACCGGCTGGAGGAGAATCAGAGGTAGTTGGAGAGAGAGGTCGGGGGGAGCAACTCGAGGGGATCATATGGGATGCCCACTACCTTCTTAGCCCCCAAGGGCCAGCGCCATGGAGTCTGAAGGAAGTGTCCAATGAGAGAGTTGTTAAAGGAGGAAATTGGAGAAGTTTTAAAAGGCTGACAGAGAAGGAGATACAAGAGAAAATGGCGAAGGGGTTATGTTTTAGGTGTGATGAGAAGTACATGCCAGGGCATTGTGTAAGGACCGAACTCTTCAGATTCTCACTGTTTGTGATAACGATGAAGCTGAAGAGGGAGGTGGAAGCGAGTTAGAAATGGAGGAAGAGGAGAAGTTGCATCCGGATTTGGCAGAAGTTTCCTTAAACTCAGTAGTGGGATTCACCCCGAATCACACTATAAAGGTGAACGGAGAGATAGCGGATAGGGAGGTAGTAGTGTTGATAGATAGTGGGGAAACCTACAATTTCATCTCCACCTAGATTGTTGATCTATTGGGGGTGAAATTAGTGGATACGTGAGGCTACAGGGTGATGATGGGCACGGGAAATATAGATATGGATAGAGGATTTTGTAAGGGAGTGGTGTTCACTATAGGAAAATCATTCATTACCGTCGGTCAGAGAATCACTGTAATTATCGGCAGGGTTGTCCAAAGCAGGACTATTTCTCAAATCCATGATTAGAACCATGCCGGAGGTGGGAGGTGGATATTTGGTGGAATTGCAACACCTGGAGAGGGTCAGTGTGGGAGAAGAGGGTGACATTCTGTTATGCAGCAAAATAAACCGGCCCCGCTTGGGCCGGTACGGACCTACAGGAGGCCGAAGCTGCCTCCTTTGTTTTAAGTGGGTGGGTCCCTCCTCTTTGGGCGGGATTTTGAGAGAGAGGAGGGGGGGGGGGTTCATGCAAGAGAGGGATTTGAAATATTTTATATTAGGAAACTTTTAAATAGGAAGGAGATATTTAAGGAGGATGAGTGGCTAGGGTTAAGACATGCTTGTATTGTTATGTTCTTAGGAGAGTTCCTTGGCGTCTTGGGCTCTAGATCTACAATCTAGAGATTGAGAGAGATGATCCTCCTCTCGAATTTATGATCAATTGTTTCTTGCTTGAGTTGCACTTTGTTTGTTTTTCTTCTATCGCAATCTATCTTTTTTAGTTTGATTTGCCCTCATTTATGGTTTCTTCTCTTTGTTTGTACCCCTTTACAAACCTCCTGTAGTAACCCCTCAGTCCTAGAAATCCCCTCAGCTCCACATATTCGACGGAAGAGAAGCTGACAGTAGCGGGATTGTGCTTGGAAGGAAAAACCCTATCGTGGTTTCAGTGGAGAGACCAGAGGAGGTCTATCAGGAATTGGAGGGAATTCAAAGACTAGATTGCATAATAAAACATTTCCAAACCGACTGGGGAGGGAATTTCTATAAGCAGTTCTTTCCTTTGACACGGGAGGGATCAGTAGCAGACTTCCTGGAGCGATTCGAGCACCTAGCCAGCAGGGTGGAGCAACTCTCAGATACAATATTGGAGGGGAATTTCATGAAAGGGTTGAAGGCGGAGATCCAAGCAGCAGTGAAGGTTTTGATGCCCCGTGACTTGGGGGAGGCCATGAATTTCGCCCAACTGGTGGAAAATCAGAGGAAGTTGGAGAGAGGAGCCATGAGTTGCAGCACAGGGGGAACTTACAGGATGACGACAACCCATCTAGCACCTAAAGGTCCTGCAACATGAGGGAGCCAAGAGGCCTCCAAGGAGAAGACAGGAGGAGGAAGCAGTGGAAATTTCAAGCCGCTGACGGAGAAAAAGATGCAGGAGAAGAGGGCTAAGGGGTTGTGCTTCAGATGCGATGAAATGTACACCCTAGTGTATCGGTGCAAGGACTGAATTTCAGGTTCTCACCATCTGCGATGATGACGAAATTGAGGGTGGTGAGGAGACAGAGGAGGAGTTGAAGGAGAAGCTACATTTGGATCTGGTTGAGGTTTCCCTGAACTCAGTGGTAGGATTCACTACGAATTATGCCATGAAGGTAAAGGGGGAGATAGAGGACAGGGAGGTGTTGGTGCTGATTGATAAGGGGGCTACTCACAATTTTATTTTCACCCAGGTCGTCGACCAACTGGGAGTGAGATTGGTGGATAACAGCTGTTACGAGGTGATGATGGGTACGAGGAAGGTGAGAAAGACCAGAGAATTAGCAAAGGAGTGCGAGTAACGATCCAGGGTATTTAAGGGAAGATTTTCTTCCGCTAGAGTTTGGGAGTACAGATGTCATCCAGGGGATGAAATGGACACTAAAGTGAATTGGGGAGCACTCACGATGGAGTTGATGGTGGATGGAAGGAAGGTAGTGATTAAGGGAGATGCGGGGCTTTTCAAATACCTGATTTCTCTTGAAACGATGGTGAGGGATATTCAACTAGTGGGATTTGGTGGAGTTGCACAGTTTAGAGGGAGCGAGATTGGAGGAGGAATGAGACATGCCTCTCTCCATTCAGCCGTTGATTTAGTAGTTCCAAGAGGTATTTCAGCCACCTCAAGGATAACCACCGCAAAGAGAGTAGGAGCATGCCATCGTGTTGAGGGAAGGAGTGTCACCCATCAGTGTACGACTTTATTGCTACCCTCAGTTCCAGAAGGATGAAATCGAAAAGTTGATTAGAGAAATACTAGAGGTATAAATCATCTGACCCATCATCAGTCCCTTCTCTAGTCCGATTCTATTGGTGAAAAAAAAGTATGATAGTTGGCGTTTTTGTGTGGATTACAGAGCACTCAATAAGGAAATTGTACCTGACAAGTTTCCTATACCAGTCATTGACGAGCTGCTAGATTAATTGAGTGGAACAGTGATATTCAGCAAGATAGACTTGAAATCAGGTTACCATCAGATTCGGATGAAAAAGGAGGATGTACCCAAGACGGCATTTAGAACTCATGAAGGACATTATGAGTTCCTGGTGATGTCTTTTAGCCTCACCAATTCTCCCGCTACTTTTCAGGCCCGTATGAATAAGGTTTTCAATTCTTATCTCAGACGATTTGTATTGGTATTCTTTGACGACATCCTGGTCTATAGCAAGACAGAGGAGGAGCATTGGGAGCATTTGAAAAGGTTACTGCAGGAGCACCAGCTTAGGGCTAACTTAAAGAAATGTTGCTTTGCACAAGCCAGTGTAGAGTACTTGGATCATGTTGTATCAAAAGGAGTGGCAGCAGATCAGTCCAAAATTGAGGCAATGCTAAAGTGGCAAGTGCAAAAAAATTTGAAGGAGCTGAGGGGATTTCTAGGACTGACAGGTTACTACAGGAGGTTTGTAAAGGGGTACAGTACTATAGCATGACCACTCACAGAGCAGTTAAAGAATGATGGGTTCTTATGGGGGGAAGCGGTCACATCAACATTTGAGAGCCTGAAGAAGGCGATGATTACGGTGCCGGTCCTAGCTTCGCCAGATTTCACTCAGCTGTTAATACGAATAACAGAAACTCTGGAATTTATTAAGAATTTAATTAAATTTATAGACTAGAAGAATTACATAACAAAAGAAGATATTCACAGTAGATTGAAACAAAATAGATTAAATCCATTTAACTCTCTGATCCATTTATGTTTATTGGTAAAAATAGCAGGAACATTTGAATAAGTTTGATAATTCCAATCGAAGCAATTTGATGTCTGACTCGGGCCTATATGATGCTATACCTGGTCGTTCAAATCAGACCTCCATTTCGGTACCTTCATTGTGGAGATAGATGCGTCCATGTACGGGCTAGGTGCAGTGTTTACGCAGAGTCGTAGACCCATTACCTATTTCAGCCATGTATTGACTACTAGAACCAGGCTGAAGTCAATTTATGAGAGGGAATTGATGGTCATCATTTTGGCCATCCGAAAGTAGTGACCCTACCTACTTGGGAGGCATTTCATTATCAGGACAGATCAGCAGAGCTTGAAAGACCTGCTAGAACAGCGGATGTTGACAGAGGAGCATCAAAGGTGGTTGTCCAAGTTGTTTGGGTACGATTTTGAGATTCAGTATAAAACAGGGGTGGAGAACAAGGCGGCAGTTGCCTTGTCCAGATGTATGGGGGAGCTACAGACAGTGGCACTATTTGTTCCTTTGATGTTGGACTGGAAGGCCATCCGAGAGGAAAGTGCTAGAGATGAAGCTTTGGGGAAGATCAGGTCAGATTTACTAAAGGAAGAGGGTAGCCACCCAGGGTAATCATTGGAGGGAGACAAACTGCTATATCAGGGGAGATTTGTGATGTCCCAAACCTTAATCCACATCCCCAACTTACTCCAAGAGTTTTATGGAAGCACTGTGGGGGGCCATTCAGGCATACACAAGACATATAGGAAGCTAGCTGCGGAACTGTACTTGAAGGTGATGCCTAAAGATGTAGAAGAGATGGTAGCAATGTGTGAGATATGCCAAAGGAATAAGTATCTGGCTATGTCACCATGACAATTATTACAGCTGTTAGCTCTATCGGGAAGAGTGGGAGATCTCTATGGACTTTATAAATGGGTGGTCCCGTTCAGAGGGGTTCATGGTGATCTTGGTGGTGGTGGACAGGTTGAGCAATTATGTACACTTCATTCCCCTCTGATACCCCTACACAACAGTAACAGTGGCTTCAACCTTCATAAGGGAAGTGGTCAGGTTACATGGAGTACCCGAGGCGACCGTATCAGACAGAGAAGGTTTTTCTCAGCCATTTTTGGAGAGAGTTGTTTAGGCTGTAGGGGACAGTTCTAAAGAGCAGTACAACTTACCACACATAGATGGATGGACAAATGGAAGTAATCAACAGGAGCTTCGAGACTTACCTGAGGTGCTTTGTGTCAGAGACACCCAAGCTATGGGCGAAGTGGCTATCATGGGGGCAGAGTATTGGTACAACACCTCTTTTTATTCAGCGTCACAAATGACCCCATTCAAGGTGTTGTACGGACAGGATCCTCCCCACTTGGTGCATTTTGGGAGTAGCAGTATCCCAGTTTCTTCAGTGGAGTTCTTGGAGGAGAGGGATCTAGACATCTGCTGAGAGCTCAGCAAACTATGAAGAAACAAGCTGATGGGCATAGGAAGGACATCCAGTTCGAAGTGGGGGAGATAATGTTCTTGAAGCTTCGACCGTATAGGCAGAAGAAAGTCACTAATAGGAGGAATGAGAAGCTTGCCCCAAGGTACTTTTGACAGTACGAGATATTGGAGAAAATAGGAGCAGTAGCGTACCTCCTGAAACTACCACCAACGACGGCTGTACATCCGTTGTTCCATGTATCCGAGCTGAGAAGAGCCATTTGAGAGTATACAACTAGCCCAGAGTTATAGGTGACACTCACAGAGGATTTAGAGGTGATTCTGGAACCTATAAAGTTGATGGGGGTCCGCCAGAAAGGAGATGGAGCTAAAAAAGTGCTAATCATGTGGAAAAACCTTATGGAATACGATGCCACATAGGAACCTTATGAGAGGGTGAAACATCAGTTTTCGAACTTCCACCTTGAGGACAAGGTGGTACTTTGGGAAGGGGGCATGGTTTAAAATTGCACAAAATGAGGCTCGCCTTGAGGCCCGCCTTTGCACAATTCCAGTAAAAAACGCCTCGATGCTTACGCCTCGAGTTTTTTTATGAGGCTTGCGCCTCAACTTGGTTGAGGCCCGTCTTGAGGCCCGCCTCGCCTCACTGGCATGAGGCTTACGCCTCACGCTATATATATTAAAACTTACAAATCTTGAAGTAAATGTCCGACATTGGACTCTATATGAGAGAAGGAAGGGGAGAGAGAAGTTCACCATAATGATGATTCAAATGAAGAACCCCTTAGTGATGATAGTGCTTATGACTTATGAGTTCTTATGTGATATGTCATTGTTATTTATTTTTGAAAATTTGAATTATATGTTAATGAAAAGAATACTGAGATTTGGGAAAGATAGAATTTTGAGTTGAACTATATTTCATGTTGTCTTATTATTGAGATATTTTGATTTCACTTAATATCTTATGCTTTTTTTTATTTTTTATTATTCACTCATTAGTATATAAAAAATTTATAATTTTATATTTACGCAATCTTTTGATTTTGAGGCTTACGCCTCAAAACGCCTTGAATCTTACGCCTCGCCTCACGAATAAAAAACGCCTTAATACCCGAATACGCAATTTTAAACATTGGAAGGGGGTATTGTTACGCAGCAAAATAAACATGCCCCGCTTGGGCCAGTTCAGACCTAGTGGAGGCGAAAGCCGCCTCCTTTGTTTTAAGTGGGCGGGTCCCACCTCTTTGGGTGGGATTTTGACAGAGAGGAGGGGGGACGGTTCATGCAAGAGAGGGATTTGAAATATTTTATATTAGGAAGCTTTTAAATAGGAAGGAGATATTTAAGGAGGATGAGAGGCTAGGGTTAAGGCATGCTTGTATCTTTGGAGAGTTCCTTGGCATCTTGGGTTCGAGATCTACAATCTAGAGATTGGGAGAGATGATCCTCCTCTCGAATTGAGGATCAATTATATCTTGCTTGAGTTGCACTTTGTTTGTTTTTCTTCTATCCCAATCTATCTTTTCTAGTTTGATTTTCCCTCGTTTATGGTTTCTTCTCCCTGTTTTGAGCCAAATATTGTTATGGTTGCTTGCGAACTCAAGTAAATCTATAGGATTACTTGCGAACTGAAGTATTTCCTATCACATTCCCTCTTTCATGCAACCACTCATACAATGTTACAGCCAGGTTTTTCAACCTCCACTAGGCTTACCACCGTAGAGGGAATTGGAGCATGCCATTACTTTGAAGGAAGGGGTGTCGCCTATTAGTGTTTGTCTCTACCGCTCTCATCCCTACCACTACCTTTAAATTCAAAAGGATGAAGTTGAGAAGCTAATTCAGGAGATGTTGGAGGCTGGGATTATCAGGCAGAGTGTGAGCCCTTTTTCTAGTCCAGTCCTACTGGTTAAGAAGAAGGATAGGAGCTGACTGTTCTATGTAACTATAGAGCTTTGAATAAGGGGACAGTACCAGATAAGTTTCCTATTCCTGTGATTGATGAGCTCTTAGATGAATTGTATGGGGCAGTCATGTTTTCCAAGCTAGATTTGAAATTAGGATACCATCAGACTAGGATTAGAGAGGCAGACGTTTCAAAGACAGCTTTCAGGATACGTGAAGGGCATTATGAGTTTCTGGTGATGCCGTTTGTGCTTACTAATTCCCCTACTACTTTCCAGTCTTTGATGAACAGAGTGTTCATGTAGTACTTCAGGAAATTTGTTCTGGTATTCTTCGATGACATCCTGGTGTACAACAAAACTGAGGACCATCTGGAGTACTTGAGGGTGGTTCTAGAAGTTTTACAGCAACATCAGCTGAGGGCCAACCTAAAGAAGTGCAGCTTTGCCCAATCGAGTGTGGAGTACTTGGAACATCTAGTGTCCTAGGAGGGAGTTGGGGCCGACCAAACAAAAAATGAGGCAATGCAGAAATGACCTATGCCTAGGAACCTAAGGGAGTTGAGATGTTTCTTTGGACTGGCTGGGTACTATAAGAGATTTTTGAGCGGGTATAGTACCATAGCTTAACCCTTAGCTGAGCAACTGAAGAAGGACAATTTTTTGTGGGGAGAGGCAGTGACTTAGGCTTTTGAGAAATTGAAGAAAGTCATAACTACAGTTCTAGTTTAGCTCTTCCGGACTTCAGCCAGATCTTTGTAGTAGAGATGGATGCGTTAGGATATGAGTTGGGGGCAGTGCTGATGCAAAATCCCAAACCTATAGTATATTTCAGTCAAGTGTTGTCTACCAGGGCTAGACTGAAGTCGATATATGAGAGAGAGTTAAACATTGTTTTGGCTATTTAGAAGTGGCGTCCTTACCTATTATAGGGGCATTTCATAGTCCGGATGGATTAGAGGAGCTTGAAGTACCTATTGGAGCAAATAAGGGTAATTGAGGAGCATCAGAGGTGGTTGTCCAAATTACTAGGCTATGATTTTGAAATCCATTACAGGCCTGGCTTGGAAAATAAAGCGGCTGATGCCTTATCTAGATGTGTTGGAGAGCTTCAGGAGTTGGCTATTTCAGTACCATTGATGGTAGACTTGGGGGCCATCAAGGAAGAGAGTATGCAAAATGAGGAGTTGAGAAAGATTAGGGAGGATTTGATGAAAGTTGAGAGTAACCGTCTAGGGTACTATCTTGAAGGGGGGAGGTTTTGCATCAAGGGAGGTTTGTGATGCCATGAAATTCCATATACATTCCCCACTTATTGCAGGAGTTCCACAACAGTGCAGTTGGAGGTCATTCAGGGGTGCAAAAGACTTATAGAAGGCTAGCATTCGAGCTTTATTAGAAGGGGATGTATGATGTTGAGGAGATGGTGGCGAAGTGTGAAGTGTGCCAGAAAAACAAATATATGGCGTTGGTTCCAGGAGGACTACTACAACCCTTAGCACTTCCAAATAGAATATAGGAGGAAGTGTCCATGGATTTCATCGGCGGCCTACCACAATCAGAAGGGTTCACGATCATCATAGTGGTGGTTGATAGATTGAGTAAATATGCACATTTCATCCTCTTACGACATCCTTACACCGCAGTGTCAATGGCGACAACATTCATCAAAGTGGTGGTTAGGCTGCATGGGGTACCAAAGTCGATTGTGTCTGATCGGGACAAGGTGTTCCTTAGTAAATTTTGGAGGGAGCTATTCAGATTGCAGGGCAATGTTCTCAAGAGAAGCACCACTTACCATTCACAGACAAACGGGCAAACGGAGGTAGTAAACCGATGTTTGGAGACTTATTTGAGGTGTTTTGCATTTGAAACACCACGGATGTGGGCCAAATGGTTGGCCCGGGCCGAGTATTGGTACAATACTTCGTACCATACTGCTTCTCAGATGACTCCATTCAAATTGCTATATAGAAGAGAACCCCCACACTTGGTGACTTTTGGGAGAGGAAGTACGCCAGTTTCTTTTATGGGCACAAGATGTTGGAAGAGCTGAAAAAATATCTTTTAAGGGCACAACAAATCATGAAGAAGCAGGCATACACACAAGAGAGACAGTTGCATATTTGGATACAGTATGAAGTGGGGGAGAAAGTGTTCCTAAAACTACGGCCTTACAAGCAGAGGTCAGTTGCTCGCAGAAGGAATGAGAAATTGGCTCTGAGATACTTCAGCCCCTACAAGATTTGGAAAAAATTGGAGAAGTGGCATATTGCCTGAAGTTACTCCCATCTACCACTATACACCCAGTCTTCCATGTGTCACAGTTGAGAAGAGCTCTAGGGGAGCAGACAGTTAGTACGGAGTTGCCAACTACACTTACAGAGCAGTTAGAAGTCATTTTAGAACCACTGTAGCTACGGGGTGTTAGATCAGATAAAAAGGGAAATCAAGAAGTGCTTATTAGGTGGAGTGGCCTTCTCAAATTTGATGCTACTTGGGAGCCTTATGAGAGGGTAAAAGATCAGGTCCCTTCATTTCACCTTGAGGACAATATGAGTTTTTGGTAGGAAGGTGGTGTTAGGTCTGCCCCTCTTGGGCCGGTTGAATCTGTCTCTAGTGGACTGGTTCTTACCTATAGCAGGTGGCCCAAGCTGGGCAGAACCAGAGAAGAGAGAGAGAGGGAGGGGGCGGATGTTCCTAGAGGGCCCACATGCTAATTTAATTTGCTTTGGAGGGAATTTTTGAATTAGGGGGCTGTTTAGCAAATTTATATTTGTCCTTTGTCTTTAATTAGTTTCTTTTGAGGAGGGTTAGGGGTTATGCTTGATTTTGATTTCTCTTGAAATTCCTTGGTGTCTTGGGCTCTAGACTACCTTGTCTAGAGATTTGGGAGAGACGATCTTCCTCTCGAATTGAGGATCCCTTGTATCTTGTTTTTGTGTTGCTTTTATTATCATATTGCAATCTATCGTTTTGGGGCTGATTTCACCCAGATTTTGCAATATTCTCGCTGTTTTCACCAACTAGTGATAGGGTTACTTGCGAACTCAAGTATTTCCAATCAAAGTGCTCCTCTTTTTCATTGCTTTTGTCCTTGACCATTAATCGCTATTTCCAGTTTTAAAATAGTACAAACTTTATGAATTCATGTGCACTTGTGATGTGTCTTTTCTTTGATTTGATGTCTTTTAATGATGTAGCCTTCAACAATCTTTTGCTTGATTGACCTCTATACGGGTACTAGGTGCAATAAGGTTGTTATCTTTTTTTCTTTTCTTTTGACTTCTTCTCTATTTCTTTGCTATTTTGTCGAGGAAGCATTTACCCTTTGCTGCTCTTGAAATTTCTAGCTTTTTGTCTCAATAACCATTACTTTGGTGCTTTTTTTGTGAGTTGCTCCCTGTAGGAAGTAACCTCAGCTTGCACCTGAGTTTATATAACCATGCTACATATTTCTTAAAAATAGCTATCTTTCTTGGAGATCTCAAGGGCAATGGCTTGCCTTTAGAACTCTATGATATAATGATTATTTTTATTTAACTTTTCTTTATCTCAACATATTTAGTTGATCTGCTTATTATCAATGTGTCCAACATATTCAATTGATCTGCTTATTATCTTTGTGGTGATAAGATATAATTGAGATATTGATGTAGGGCTAATTGTCATCATAGTCCCCGTTGTCGTAAAGTCAAGTATCTATGTACCTAATATAACTATATTTTAGACCTTTATAAAATAGAATTAGGGTAAATCCTGCTATGTCTAAGAAAATTGTTCTACAATAGTCTCATGATGTCGCTACCCTTAGAACAGAAATCCCTTTATATTATTTATAAATAAGAATTTTAATAGGAGGCTAGTGGAAATATTATTTTTGTCCTAGTTGTCTTGACTGCCACAGGCCAACCCACTATCAAATCTCTCTCACTTGAGGTAAACAAACTCTGTTTTGAGTTTCAGGATGTGTCCTGGAGAACTCTCATGTGAACTTCTCCCATTAAGGAGTGTCTAACTTGCTATAGAGTTGATTCCTAGTTCATCACTTCCCAATTTGTCCTAAACCCAAATGAACATGGTATGCTAAAAAGTAGGTTGATGACTTACTATATGGAAGGTATATTTGGGATGGTCTATCTCCATGTGTAGTTCATATTTTTCTTATCTACAAAAAGGATGATATTTGGCGTATGCGCATTGATGATCATGTCATCAATAAGATCACTATTAAGCATAGATTCTATATACCTCAATTTGATAACATGTTGAACTACGATGCACAAACACAAACATAGCGACACGGATACGACTCGACACGGACAACAGACACATCAATAATTTAAAATATAGGATATGTAAACGGGTTAAACATGGTATTATAATTTAAATATTTTAAAAATAGTATATAAAAATTAAATAATTATAATATTAAAAATAATTTAGAAATTATAAAACATTTAACTAGAATTTGTGCTTAAAATGATTATTTTTAAGATGTCGAGAGTTGGACATCAATGTTATGTCGTAAGTATTAGGTGTCGATGTCAAGAGGGCATCTGTCGTCGATGTTGATAGGCATTGGTCGTCAAAGCTCAGATGACATTGGGCAAAGATGAGTTGTCAAGTTGTGGATGTAGAAATTGCTAACGTCGAGTATCAATGTCAAGACAATGCCAGACTTTAATGTTGGGATGTTTTTGAAATATCGATATTATAATGATGTCAGACGTCGATGTTGAGATACATCGGGCATTGTTGTGAAAACCAAATTTGCGACCGTCAAAGAGAATTGAAAATGAGAATATTTTATGAATGATATATTGAGTGCGGACGATTGATTTGTGTTGTGGATATGAAATAATAACTATAGTTTTTAACATGGTTTAAAATTGTGCAATATGAGGCTCACCTTGAGGCCCGCCTTTGCGCAATTCCAGTGAAAAACGCCTCGATGCTTACGCCTCGAGTTTTTGTTATGAGGCTTGCGCCTCAACTTGGTTGAGGCCCGGCTTAAGGCCCGCCTCGCCTGACTGGCACGAGGCTTACACCTCGCACAATATATATTAAAACTAGCATAAATCTTGAAGTAAATGCTCGACATTGGACTCTATAGGAGAGAAGGGGAGAGAGCAGTTCATCATAATGATGATTCAAATGAAGAACTCGTTAGTGATGACAATGCTGATGACTTGTGAGTTCTTATGTGATATGTCATTGCTATTTATTTTTAGAAATTGGAATTATATGTTAATGAAAAGTATACTGGAATTTGGGAAATATAGAATTTTGAGTTGAACTATATTATGTTGTCTTATTATTGGGATATTTTGATTGCACTTCATATCTTATGCTTTTTTATGTTTTTTATATTATTCACTCATTAGTATATAAAAAATTTATCATTTTATGTTTACGCAATCTTTTGATTTTGAGGCTTACGCCTCAAAACGCCTTAAGGCTTACGCCTCGCCTTACGAATGAAAAACGCCTCAATACCCGAATACGCAATTTTAAACATTGGTTTTTATATTCAAAATAAATAAAAATTTTAAATAGAAATAAATATATTTTTTAAAAAACTCAAAATATTTAAGGCACGTCTCCAATTTGTATTTAATAGTTTTTTAATCGGACACATTGTTTGATGTGTTTGACACGTGTCGGAGGCATGTTAGATGCTTGTCTTGTTAGATACGTGTCAGATATTGCTTGCCTCTTTGAGGAGAAGTGTTGGCTAATCATACATGTTAAATATAATGGCTAGCACAAAAATTGTCTTTGAGATCGATCTGAGGTGCGAATGCCATCAAATCTGCATGTGAGAGGGCGTTGAATGAAAAACAATGTTTAAGATAAATGATGACTTATATGAATGGTTGGTAATATCATTTGGCTTAGCCAATGCTTCAATTACATTTATGTGTGTAACTCATTTCTTTTGTCCCCCTTTTTTTGGAAAGTTTCTAGTCTTATTTGATTAGTCAAACAAGGAGTGATCATGCCATCGTTCATGACAAGGCTTTTTGGTGCTTTGCCAAGAAAAAGTGATATATTAATTTGAAGAAATGCTCATTTATGACTACTTTAATGATCTTCTGTTAACCTCTACACAACCAAATAAAAAAAGAGAAATCAAAATAAAAAAACTCATCAAAATGATTACCTGCTCTCAAATCCTGCTCAAATCCTCTGACATACGGCTTCCCCATTCCCTGCAAATGGCGCCGTTCAGAGCTAACCACACGTAGTTCGCCTCGACCACACTGATTCGCATTGATAAAATGAGAGCAAAGCTCTCGTTCGCTGCGACACACCCACATGCGAAGCTTCAACAGTCGAACTACCCCAATCGCCTCTTCTCCCTCTCATTGCTTCCTAATCCTTCTTGTTGTAACCTCCATCCAACTCTCGATCTCCCTCCCATCTCCGATCAAGGTCCGATTGAAGCCCTACCTCAACAAAACGAAACCTCCTTAAGCTTCTATTGCCCTATCTACTTGCGAGCTGAACTCCCCATTTAGTCGAAAGCCCAAGCCAACCCCATACTGAAGCTCTTCATCCTTGTCTTCCAACTCCATGCGCCCAACTTCCTCCTCCGTCCGATCCATCAGGTCCATAGAGAGAGAGAGAGAGAGAGAGAGAGAGAGAGAGAGAGAGAGAGAGAGAGAGAGAGAGAGAGAGAGAGAGAGAGAGAGTCTGCCCCTACCTGACCTCCCTATCTGCTGCTCTCCTCCCTGTCGTATGAAGTCACCTCCAACACCTCACCAAACTCCTTTTCCCTTCACAAGACCAAGCTGCAGAGATCCCGTCAAATCCCTCTCTACCTGCATTCGACCTCCTTCCCTACCCGATCCTTAGCCGGCGTCATTAATAGCAGTTGAATCATCTCCTCTCTACCACAAGCAAACCCAGCCCGACGGCTATAAGGCCGAACCCACACACAACTTCCATCTTCCAATCCCTAAGCTTTAGCCGATACCTAGCCGAACCCAACTCAGCCTAAGGTGAATACTCTCTCATTTCAACATTTTGACATTAATTGCACTTAATATTAATGTTAATATTAATACTAGTTTTAATATTAATGTTAATATTATTATCATAATTATACTATCGTTATTATCATGATAATAATGGTATAGTTTATATAGTTTAAATATTATTATTATAAATAATAAAAATACTATCCTTAGTAATATTATTATGAATGATAATATATATATATATATATATATATATATATATAGAGAGAGAGAGAGAGAGAGAGAGAGAGAGAGAGAGAAAAGAGGCCAAAAAAAAGAGGAGAGTTTCCAAAAAAAAGGAAAAGAAAAATAAAGAAAAGGAAAGAGGAAAAAAAAATATTTCCAAGAAAAAGGAGAAAGAGGAAGTTTGTTATATTTTAGTACAGTTCCACCCTGTCGTCATCCGATCCTCACGAAGGTATGAATACTAACTCAGATTTTCGCCCTCTGAGTTCATGGCAGACCGGAAAACGCCCTATAGGCGCTCTAGTAGCACGATAGGAGGAAACTTGGTCTGACGCCTACGACGAGGCAGGTAATCACCTAAAATCCCATTTTCACTCAATATCAAGAGACTTGTAATGCACATAATAATCTAATTATATGTGTATAAGGGTATTTATGGGGAAACATTCAAATGAATGGCAATGTGTAATTCCCTTGCAAGTACGAAGACCTAATATGTGACGAACGAAGGAATATGGAACTTATAATAAGCAAAAGTTCAATCGTAACTTGTTTACAAGCAATGATCCATGGTGGACAAGAATCCTACATCTCGCTCGAAGAAACTAATAGTAGGAAGATCAATGATTAATCAAAAGATTCATGATAAGTGACCATGCACCTGACTGCAGATTAATGTCAATACACCCCCAATCAATTTGAAGGGAATGTACAACATAAATACATGTAATTTACTGTAACCATGGATAATATCTTCATAAAGGATATATGAAGAATACAGAGTGAATAACATGATTTCCTTCCAGCCAACAACAACCAGCTCACAAGTGAATATTGTAGTTTCCTACGTATGCTAAAAGTGAACATACAAATGAAAAATCAAGGTTAGCTCATTAATGATCATGTTCACCTACAATCAGTCATACACAATCTCCAATAAAACTTTAAAGAGTTATCATGTTGGCTGAGATACAAGCATCGATGTATAAACTTACTATACAGACCACAAGCTAACTTCAAGGGCAATAAAGGACTTGTGATGATTCGACATGACTCCTGCGAGCAATGAAGAATAACATAGAAAGGGTATATCATGCTTACAAGCAAGAGGAGAAGATTGCAAAGGAGAGAACCTATTTGCTATCAATACAAATTTGACCATTCTTGATGATATCTACAAGCAAGAACCGATAATCAACTGGAAAATACGAGCCCTACGAATCATTATAGGAGATTTTTCATGTATATGATACCTCGCCTATAAGTAGGAGGAGAGATTTGTAGTGCAGATGTCATAGTTCCCCAAAGGCAGGGGCAACTGATTTCTGATGCAAATGTCAATGCCATCACGTAACAATAAATGACGAGCATCTGTGAACCTTAAAGGATCCTTGATACATGTTCAATGAGTTGTCCACGAGCAAATGCAAAAAGACTAGATCAAATGCCAATGCCCACGAATAGCACTAAAAGTTCGACATTTAACACAACTTGCCTACAGAAGAGGACAGAAAGCTTACGATGCATATAATGACCTATCCACTTGTGTTGTAGCGATACGATCATAGGTAAAGCCTGAAGATCTAATATCTCTACAAAGTATGACGAACACAAAAGTCAATGATAATCACCCATATCGTTTGCAATAGTACTGTGACGAGTATATATGTCTGTTCCCTATAAGAAGAGAAGTTAGACATACAATATACAAGACAACTCAATATATGTGATGAAGCTTGAAATGTATATGAGGAGTTCGCTATGGACATAATAGAAAACACAACAGCTATCCCAATCATACCGAGGGTTGCAACAATTATTCTAGGAATTGATTTCTTGCAAGGACCTCTTGGGCAACCTGACATATATTCAATTGTTGTAGTTGATAATTCAAAGTAGTAACCACTGAGCTTGAGGTGCAGGACATCAGTAAAAACACAATAATCCAAATTTGAAATGATTGATTCTTTATTTAAACCGACAATAAAAAATGATGATAATGGCATAATCAAGAAGTTGCCTATTGATTTCTATATGAGTTCTGTGAAGAGAAAGCTAGATCAAAACATTATTTTCAAAGATGGAATGAGTCTCAGCTTAACCAGGTCCTGAACATTGAGTTGGATAAGATTATTGAGGCTTGCAATCTTCTTGGTGAATAGTGGCGATGCATCTAACATACCACCGTCGGGCAAATGCTGAAATGCTACAACGAACATAGTTCCCTACAAGCCACTCTAGAAGGCCTGTCAAATGTCCAAAGTATCCCCCACACATGCACCATAATTTATATACACATGTACACAAAAGGGGCAAGTGTAACCCCAAACACCCACATGGGCCCCGACGAGCGTGTTGTAGGAACACACGTGACGTCTAGGGATGCTGCGCGGGTCAATAAATTTGAAACCGATCCTCTTAAGCAGGTAAATAGGAGTCGACAAGGTTCAGTAAATAATTACAGAAGGTTCCCAAACACCCACATGGGCCGCATCGAGCGTTTTATGGGTACACACGTAACGTCTAGGGATGATGCGCGAGTCAATAAATGAGATCAAGTTCGAGCATGATCCTTCTATATGTGTAGATAGGAGTCGACACGGTTCGAACAATCAAATAAATATACGGTCATGGTATCGACCGAGATATTTTTTTTTAATATGTTCATATAAGGCCTTCAAGGCCTATGAACAGAGAAATTCATCAATAAAATCATACAGCCGACGAACTCAATCCCCTATCGGCAAGTTGATAGGATCGACAAGGTTTAGTCAATGAAAATATCCTTATACCCCGATGATGGCCGTGTTGAATGTTTTTCTCAACCGAAGGGGTCTTCAAATATTCAAAATGTCATCCGAATACTTAAAATCCAAAATTTCCAAAAATCATCCAAATCCAAATATTTAAAACTGAAATCTAACCATAAACCACTAAAAAGCAAACTCATCTACCATCCGCAACAGTTTGCTGGATGGACAAATTGAAAACTACTTTAGCTCACAAAAAGCTAATGTCTAATAAAAAATATCACTAAGATCCTTTTCTCAAACAATTTCCTGTCAGTAAGGATGTTGTACGTGTCCTCTAACTGTCATTTTTGCTGCCAAATGGCACCGCAAGATAAACAGTTATGACCCGGGTCTCTCTGAAATCAGTGGTTTTGCCGTCAAATGGCACCATGAAATGCCGGTTATGGCCAGAGCCAATACGTTCCTTAATGACATCAAATCCTTGAGATATGAATCAATAGGATATGATCGATAGGGTACAAAGCCCTTTGTTAGCTAAGGTGGATTCAAATTTGTCCCCTTAGACAAACATCCACCCCAGGTCTACAAAGTCTCCTTAGCGAAGCAATCCATGGCTGCCGACAAGGGTCCTTCTATCAGGTTGGGTCGACTATCTCCTCTGACTAAGTAGATCAAGGACCATGATGGCCCGGGATGACGGAACCATGGGATCTTGATCAGATCCATCATCCATTCCCCCACAATCCTCTTTAAGCGCAAGATGGTGAAATTTTCAATTTTAAATATTAAACCTTCAAACTTTCAATACCTGAACCCGTGCTGCTACTATATGCCAGATGTGTATTCTCTACGCATTTGATCGACCACTAGCCTTAATCGAAAGTTCTCTCTCATTACCGAAAGGGCTAATTAACTATAAGGGCTTGCGCCTATAGGAAACCAAAACTCATATAATAAAGTTCTCGCAAAATGAGGGCGAAATCTCTTGGTAGTGTCTTATCTACAAACTCATCTGCCTTCCAAAATTTACCCTGTAACTTAATTTTGTTAAAACTCCCCCCCGAAGAAAAGTAGCGGGTGGAGGCCGGGGCCTGAATTTTTGGAGCCCACATCTTCTTAGGATTCATCATTTCTTGTTATCGTACCTCTATTGACCTTACAAAAATTATGATCATTCAAGAGAGGCTTAAGCTAACTACAATTTATGGGGCTTGTAGTTTTAATGGGTTAGCTATCTTTTACTTGAGATTTAACCATGGATTCAATATCACTACAGCTCGAATCACTTGTTATCTTAATAAAGGTGAATTTTGTTGGATAATGATAGTCACTAATGAGCTTTTGAAAAGTCCACTATTATTGAAATTACCAAATTTCAATAAGATTTTGAGGTACTTATATTGCTTTTAGAATTGGTATCATTGGAGTCCCCTTTAACAAGAGGGTCATTGATAAGTGTAAATAATGTATTATTTTATGTGTTATATTTTCAGTGAATATGCGTTATTTTAGTTGTGTTGTGTAGGAAAAATACATAAAAAATAAAAAATTCTAAGTTTCATATAGTGCATTGGCGTCGAAACAAACAATGCTGCAAGCGCCATTAAAGGACTTATCGGAGCCCCAGCATATCGACATTGCAGTGCCAACTTCTCTGTCGAATAGCGCCGTGGCGTCAAATGTTTAGCTTTGCAGCGCCATGTTTTTTTGTCATTTAGTGCCGTAGCATCAAATTCTATATTGCCTCGGCGCCAAAATTACTCTTCCAGCGCCGCAACATTCAAAAGTCAGCAGCACTGCGGCTTAACAGTTGTTACTTCCCAAGGACAACTTGTTAGCAAAACGACACGACTATTCAGTAAGTAGTTGGTCCATGTCAGCAAGTGCTGCGGCAGAGCCAGAATAGTAGTGCAGTGGCGTTTGTTCAATTTATGGGCGCAGCGGCGCCGATCTTTCAATCGCCGTAGCGCCAATTGTCCGATTTTTGTTTTTCCTATAAATAGTCTCTGTATTATGTTTGTAAGAGAGTTAAGTCACTTGTCTAATTTCAATACATTTCATAGTATATTTCTAAATTTCTCTTATGAGTGACAACTAAATGAATTTAGGGAAGTATTTGATGCAATCATTAGTGTTAGTCCATGTTTGCTTGAGAAACTCTGTACATTAAGGAGTGTATAGGAGATTCATTGGGCTTTCTTGGTGATATCATTCACATGTATTTTCTTTATTCTATGATTTCAATTGAAATGAGTTTGCTTACCTTTTCTTTTATGTCTGACTAATTCTTTTTGTTTTGGATTGATGATGTAGATAACATATTAAATATTAATGAAAATTCTTGTTCTCTAATGTTAAAAGATGTTTTCAATATTGTACTACTATTTATTTAATGCACATAGTGGTCATATGTGCAGTTAAAATCTAGTGTGATGTATAGCCTCAATGGAGGAATGCAAGAACAATCAGAAATATTGAAATAATATGTTTGCATACCTAGACATAGGATGTCAAATATGCTAGGTTCTTAAGGAGATGATATATCTGTAGGAGGTCAGCAGATATCCTTTTCACATCTATAAGCTCGAAAGAGATCTAGGGATGTATATGCTCTGAATCACATCACAATTAAAAATTTCATTTGAAAAGATATGTGATTTATATTTATCAATCCAAAACACTATTCAAATATTGTATCCGTTATCTTATTATTTTTATTCAATGATTGAATCTCCACAACAAACATTTTTATTTAAGTAGGATAATTTTGCATATGGAGTAAACAGTGATAGTTGATTGCTAGAAAATATACTTCCTCGTGAGTTCGATACTCTACTCTATCACTTTATTACTTGATTCGGCATGTATACTTGTGTATATTAAGTGAGCTTTACTAATTTATATAAACGAAAACATAAGCATTGTTTAAGGAAGATAGAGCCTTAAGCATTCATTTTTTATAATTCAAATTTACTCTCACCCATAGCCCTTATCAAGTTTTTGTCGCCATTACCGGGTAATTATTTCGCTTTTTGCAAAATTTTATTTATATTGTTGAATTAATTGCATTGTTTAGGGGATTATAATTTATCAAGAACATAAATTGAGTTTTGATCGGTTAATTTATTAAAAAAAATTTCTTAGATGTATCATAAGCTATTGATCATTTACACAGTTGTGCATAATCTATCCGTTTGAACTATTGGCACTCTATTTGCCAAGGTATCCCTACACACCCTCCAAAGTCCACATACCAAAATTCTGCTCTCAAAGGAAAAAAAAAAGAAGGAAATAAATTAAGCAACAATGGTCTGTGTCAATAATTCCTTTGTGCTATTTTGACCATAAATTCAATTAACAGTCGTTAGCATAAGGGTATTATCACCATGGTGACTGCAATCTAATTTTCTTATCTATTACATTCATCAATCTAGGAATCGTCTTTTATCCTGTGTCGCATTATTTTCCTTCTTTATTTTAAGCAAGGTGTTCTGTTTTCTTCTGATTGGGTTATACTTGAGTTATTATTCGAGCATTGTTGTTAAAAGTTGTCCTTTTGTCTTTGGAGATTTACTTTTTTTTGGGCTTATTTTCATTGAGGATTGGTTCATGACTACAATCTTTTTGAGATTTTCTTTAGTTACTAAGTATGTCAAACAATAAAAACATTTGTAGTCTTGTTGGTATGAAGAAAAAAATGATATGTTGATGATCTTTTGATTAGAAATCCTAATGATCATTTTGACTAGTATGCTTTTTATTATTTGTAACCTGCTATTATTCTACTTATGAAGTTACTCTTACGGTGAGTTTCTTATGAAAAAAATATTATTTTGGTTGTTATATTGGTACAACTTTGATGCCATTACTACACCTCATCAGTTGGAAAACGGCTAATGTTGAATATTATGATTATGACCATTGATATCATATTGCACTAATTTAGACGAAGCTCTTTTTATGATTATTCCCTAGAATGTTATTTTTATCATTTTATTTCATTAATTCTGGATGTTTTGCCGTTGAAATCAACCGTTACCATTCAGAGTTTATCTAATTCAACATACCGACTTTTTGGTTCATGGGCAATTTTTTCCATCGTAATTGTTGTCGTCGTCTGTAAATAGGTTTTTATAATTTTTGCAGACTTATGATGGTTTCTTTCAACTACTTGATTAAAGTTTCTATTGTTCATCAATTATTTATTGATATTATTATGCATTAGGTGTCCAAGAAAAAGAAAAATAGTGACCTCAAGTATGACATACTTGGTTGGGTGATCCTTGCCGTAGGCATTGTCGCATGGGTGGGTATGGCGAAATCTCACATTCCTCCCCCGCCTCCTAGGTGAGGAATCCAGGCATTTTTCTTGTAACTGTTTTGATTTTGGTGGTGCTAGAGTTTTATCTGTGAGATCCACCTGGATTGTAATAGCTGGTGATGCTTCTTTATGGAAAATTAGCTACGCTAGAGTTAGTTCACAGAACCTTCTTACAATTTTTTTTTGAGCCTGGATGAACTTTACTTTAGAGTATCCATTGTAACTACATGCGATTTCATCAATTTTATTGTTCATGTATTAAACTTTTATTAAGTGAACTAATTCTATGTTGATGTCAGTATCTTTTATTTAGGGTATATAACTATCATTGTTTTCATTTTGTATTTAATTTGACTCATGGGCGGTTTCTTCTGGAACTGTTGCCTTCTGTATCTGAATTTTTTTTTTGGGTGGTTCAGTGGAGCATGTTGAACTGTCATTTTGATTGGGCATGTTTATGCTTCCTTTCTTTAATAATGACCTAGAGATGGAATGTCAAGCAATATGTGAAAAGGTTGAAGTAGCTCCAATGGTAGATAAGAATAGAGCATTCTTAGATGGCTGTTCATATAAAATGTTGGCCTTCCAATGTCCCAGTTGGAAGAGTAGATATATTAGATTTGTCCTATGTTAAAAAGATAAAGATAGACCTAAAAACACTTGCTTTTTTTTTTTGAAATAGCAATAAATGCATTAAAAAAGAAAAAAGAAGCTACAAGGTTGATTCCT
Organism: Dendrobium huoshanense; assembly: GCA_016618105.1. Classification (NCBI taxonomy): domain Eukaryota; kingdom Viridiplantae; phylum Streptophyta; class Magnoliopsida; order Asparagales; family Orchidaceae; genus Dendrobium; species Dendrobium huoshanense. The sequence goes on from CM028351.1 coordinate 48,966,274, forward strand.
CCTTTAGCAAATTAATAAAAGGAGGAATATTATTACAGTTCAAATCATCCCAAACAAAGCTACTAACCATAGCAAGGTTAGCACATAAATCCGCCAACTTGTTGCTACTTCTCTCTACACAATTAAAGATGATCTGATTGAAATCTTTGAAGAATTCAAAGTCTTCTATTCCCTTGAAATCTAGAAGCCGAGCTTTTTGCACAACCTTCACCACATTTGAATTGTCTCCTTCAATGAAAATTCCCTTGTATTTGAACATCCAATCTTTGATAACTCCTTTCAAAGACTTGATAGCTAACATTTCCAGTTGTGAAATATCCCAATGAATGCATGACTTGCCAAAAGCCAATAGAAACCTCCCTTTATAGTCACGGATAACTCCTCCTATATCGGCTCTATGAGAAGATCCAAGAGAAGCATCTACATTGATTTTTAACCATTCGGATGGAGGGGGATACCAAGCATTCAACAGTCTAAAAGACTGATTAGCATCCCTTAATTCTGATTTTGAGTTAAAAATCAATTTAGAATAAGAAGAAAAGCTGACTGCATTTGCAGCAATATAATTTGCACCTTGTACCACATTATCATGTACAAGTGTGTTTCTAACTTTCCAAGAGAGATATAAAGCATTACAAAATAAATTGAGAGTCATACCATTGTGTTTTGTCATTGAATCCATCCAAGAATAGCATTCTTCCAAGCTATGAAAAACTGGAATGCGAAATCCCCATCTATTTAACTAGGTAATCACCTCTTTCATCTTGCTGCATTTGAAAATAATGTGCTCCACATCCTCAACGTCCTCCAAACATCTTGGGCAGACTTAATTCTCTTGCAATCTTCTATGAGTTAGAAACTGATAGGTAGGAATTGCATTTTTAAATAGCCTCCAGCAAAATATTTCCACCCGAGGGATCGTTCTTGCCTTTCTCAACCATTTCGGAAATCTGCATTCCTGTACATTTTGCTGTTTGGATTCAATAATTAATCCTGAAATAGTCTTTCTAGAATTCTGGAGAATCAGCTCCTGCTCATCTTCCGAAAGACAAGATTTAATATTGGTTTGTAAAATCAGATCCACCAATTCAGCTCCAAATAACTTCAGCAATTCTACTTATTTCCAAATTTTTTCTTTAATCTGTCCAGCATTATATTCTCCTCAGCTTGGGGGATAACAAATGTTGGCCACTTGTTGATACTTCTATCTAAGAGCCATTTATCTTCAAGGATGTTAATAGAAGAGCCATTAACAACATTCCATCTTAAGATAGGATTTAGAGCTTTCCCACCATCAGTAATTATCTTCCATGAAGATGAGATTCTTCCTTTTGTTGTTTCCAACTTCAATCTTGTTACCATATTTGGAGGCCAAAACATTGTGCAAGAGAGAATTTTTATTATTTAAAAATCGCCAAGCTAGTCTACCTCTTAGAGCAGCCACTTTTGAAGTTGAGGAGCATATCCCACGTCCTCCCCAATTAATCGGTTTACATAATTCATTCCAGCTGACATAATGAATCCCCAGCATTTCATTAGTTTTGTTCCAAAGAAAGCTTCTACATAATTTGTCTATCTCCTCAAGCACTCATGAAGGAACCAGCGAGTGAGTGCTATAGAAATTTGGAAATGATAAGATAACCGATTTGATCAAGATAAGTTTGCCAGCTAAAGATAAAAATTTACTCCCCCATGTGTTAATCTTCCTTAATGACTTTTCAATGATGAATTGAAAATCATTAGAAACCAATCTCCTTAAAGACATCTTTATACCAAGATAAGATAGTTGTTTCACCTCCTTAAACCCCATGATACGTTTGATGGCTTTCCTTTTTCTTCTATCAACTATCTTTCCAAAAAGTATGGTTGATTTTTCAATATTTATGCATTGTCCAGTCCAACCACTGAATTTGTCTAGAATGCCTTTAATCTCCCTTGTCACCTTCTTATTAGCTTCAGAGTAAATCATCACGTCATCAGCATACAATAAGTGAGAAATTCGTGGCCCTTTTGGGCAAAGACTAATGCCAATAGAAGATAATGCAAGAGCATTGGTGAGGAGTTGAGAACTAAAAACACTTGCTTAGAGAGTATTAGAAATGATTTTTTTTTTAAAATTAAATTTAAATAAGAATTTAACTCTTAATAGGACATAATGGAGAAAATAGATTCATATAGCCAACTTTGCGTAGTGGGATAAAGGCATTGTTGTTGTTGCTGCTTTAATAATGACCTAAGTGTAGGTGTGGTGGCCCATAATGTTAGCTTTCTTGTATGCTGATATAGGTTTTCTACTATGGGTTCTAAGGTTTATCACTGATTCCGATGCAAACCATATTTGCGTCTATGATCACCTGTTTGCCTTTCCATAGGAGTGCGTACTTTCTTTTCCGTTAACTTATTGAAATTCAAGTTAGGGTTTTGCATTAAATTTCATTCACATAGGGCTGTTGTTCACCATTTTCCCATAATTTTTAATTGTAGAACTAAATCCACTCTTTTTATTGATAATATGTTTATACTTTCTAACGTAAATTTTATATTTTTAAATTTAAAGTTTGTTTGGGATAGCTTTCTAATTGCTTCATTTTTTGGATAACCATAATTTCATTTGGTTGCTATTTTCTTATTTTCTCATTGCTTATCAAATATTTTTGTGGTGAAAGTGACTTTCTGCACTCATAGTAGCGAAGTTGATTTCCTTACAATAATTTCACAATCAATTTTTTAAAATGCTATAGTCATTCCAAATAGATGCTTAATTTTTAAGTGATTGTTTTTCTCATTTAAATTTTTGATAACTTACCTTGAGTAGGGTTGAGAAAGGCCAACTTTTCTTTGTTAGATGGCAAATCCATTTGACTCAAAGATTAGGTTGCAAACCTGAACTTCATCAGTCTTATTTAAGTATTTGAGGAGGATGTTATGAATCTTCATTTTTCATATTTGTTCCTTAAGTGCCAATTGTGGTCTACTTATTTTTTCAAAATTCATTTGACACTAATCTTACCTCTATCAATGGATTTATTTTTTATCTTTGTTATGTATGTCCAAATCATGTAAATTTATTCTAAACAAACTTATCTTTCATAAATGATGTTTCAATCAGTTTCTTTAATATAATTATTTTTAATTAATCTTAATTTTATTAGATATCTTAATATTCTTTTTATCATCAAATTTAATTTCTCTATCAATAATTTATATTCTTCTTCATTACTTTTTAATACAATGTTGTACTACTAATTTTAATTCTGTAAATCTATATGATGCCCCGTTTAGTTATAAGCTAGCGTTTCTATTTGAGCCCATCCATTTGTACTCAAAGCTTGCAACTCTATGTTCATATCCTGTGCTGGCAAAGCTTTATGCTAGGCTATCATTAAATTTGAAATTGTAGTACGATGCTTTCTCGTATTTATTTAATGTAACATATGGCAGGTTACATGATTCAATTTAATTTTATGCGAGGTATAATTTCTTAGATTTTTCTGGTCCTACAGTCTGTTTTTTCAAAGCCCAAAATCGTGTCAAGTAGGTGTGTCAAATTTTGACACGATCCAAAACACGACCTGAAAAAATTCAGGTTCGGTCGACCCGATTAGCAAACGAGTTTGGTTCGGGTTCAAATAGATGCTAATTTGAGTTTCGGGTCATGTCGGGTTGACCTGGAAACTTGGAAATGACCTAAAACTAACCCTGAATTGATTTTGCCTGGATCTGCTGCCCTGGCTTGCCCGCCTTGCCCGTAAAAAGACATGACACATCGATTTGAGTTGCTTAGTCCACGTTAGTTGCGTGATGCGACTTGTGTCTCTTTGCCTTGAAGGAGAGGCCATCGCCGCTCTCATATGAAGCACGGCGTCGTTGCCGCTGTTGCGGGCTTGTCGCACCGCCTATTCTTCGCAGTTGCTGTGTCTCTTTGCATCCTTCGAGCCGTCGTCGATCTAATGGCCTCCTTCGATGACGTTACTTCGCTGGCCTAAGTATCCCCTATTGCAATCCAGGGCCCCTAGTTTGTGATTTTGATGATGACAAATAATATTGATTGAATTATTCATTCTTCATTAAAATATTTTGAATGTTACTCTTGTATGTGAGTACTAACATTTTAGGGAGATTAAACACTGCTCAAGACAACAGAAGACTCTAGACTGGTAGAATCGGATGTGAATGAGTATGTATTTTTTATTCTTTATTTTTTATTTCTTGAGTCTAACCACAAAATAGTGTATGCAAATTGAGTGACCATGTACACATATAGGGAGAGTTTTTTTAAAGATAAAAAATTATTTTTTATGTAGATCATACTGTACGATTTTAAATCGTACTATACGATTTTAAATCGTACTGTACGATTTACTATGGCTAAACGATTAAATTATGTGAACTAATCATACTGTACAATAGGGATCATATTGTACGATTTATTTTCAACTCGAAACCCTAGCCGCCAGATTAATTTCAGCATGTTTTTAACATTTGAATTTTGAATTAATTGTACTGTACGATTCAAATCGTACTATACGAAGATTTGAAATCTTGCTATAATTAACCCTCATAATTAATCAATTAAATTAAGACTTATTTAATGATTGGTTATCATACTGTAAGAATTTAATCGTACCGTACGATGAACCGAGGTTGGTTGTACCAAAGATTGTACAAGACGAAATCTTGATTTTTTGAACTAATCGTATTGTACGATATATACATCTTACAAGATGACATGCATAAATTTAATTGATCGTATTGTACGAAGGTGATCGTACCGGACGATGAATAGAGACGAATTTCGGTCGTCACAGCATTCGTCCTATGCAAACAGAAGAAATATATTATATCATACTAGACAATATTCATATCGTACTGTACAATGTATTGAAAAATTACTACCTGTTCGTACTCCTTCGTACCAGGATGAAAGCTATTATGAACTGATCATATTGTATGATATGTGATTGTATTGTACAAACAGAAATGGCTAAATTGAATTTTTAGGATTTCTTGAAGCCTGATATATAAACAATGCCTTTATTTGTTATAAAAAAAGAGAGTGGAACGTGAAAATTGAAAGAACTTATGAGAGGGAGCTTTTGAAAAGATATAGGGCTGGTGAGGTGAAGGAGAAGGTGAGTTTGTGCGTGAGGGAGGAGTGTGAGGGGATCACACGGTTGCTCCAAGCCTATTGCACGCTTGCTCCTCTTGTGGCCTAGGTAAGTCTTGTTGGAGCTCTATAGGGGGAGAGGCTTCTAGGTCAAAGTCCTCGAAGGTTCTCTGCCTTCTTCGAGCGAGAAAAATGAGACGGTCTGCTGCCGTCACCGGGAGGGTGACATAGCATCTGGCACTCTGCCACACTGGGGAAGGTGAAAGTGAGTTTTTATAAAGGCTTCTCCGCCTTACTGTGGGAGCAGAAGGAGATTTGATTTTGAGTAGTTCAAATCTCATAGTGGAGGATTCTGGGGAGTGGACGTAGGTCAAGGTTGATCAAACCGCTATAAAAATTTCTAGTGTGCTTTTTCTATTTTCCACATTTTGATTTTCTTGCATTTAACCGTACTATAATTGCTCGGTGAAAATTTGATTTTAATATTTCATTGTGCAATTTAAAAAATTCATCATCATTATTGCAATCATTATCAAAATATTAGTTTCTGCATTTGATTAGTCAAGTCATCTTTTTTAGAATAAACAAAAATTTAAAAAAATTAGACTCATGTTTAGGATTTATTTTTTAAAATACAAATTCACCCCCCCTGACGCATCTCGTACTTTCAATTGGTATCAGAGTACGATCTCAAAAATAATGTTTTAGAAAATCTTGAGAAAATTGATCATTGCATATTTTGGTAACCGTAATACTGTGGAGGGTTATTCCATAACTCATCCACCCTTGTTTGACAATATACCTTTTGATTTTTAAAAAATTTGAATGTCTATATTTTTACAATCTATAGACTACGACATATGGATGTTGGTACAAGAAGGTTACACTGCACCGTTTCAACTTTTGAATGATGTTAAAACTAAAATATTATTTCGTGAATCGAGCAATGAGGATAGGAAACTTGCACAATTAAATGCAAAATGCTTAAATTTTTTCTTTTACGCGTTAAAATGAGAAGACTATATGAGAGTGTCTACTTGTGCTACTAGTAAGGAGATTTGGGATAGATTGTGTATCACGTACGAAGGACTTAGTGAGGTTAAACAGTCTAGATTAAATGTTTTATTAATGACTACGAATTCTTTCGCATAAAATCTAGCAAAACTATATCTGACATGTACACTATGTTCATCTAGATAGTGACATCCTTGCATGCTCTAGGTAGAGAGATATCTAATTCTAAAAAAGTCAATAAATTTTGAGATGCTTACCGAGTTCTTACGTTGCTTAAATAACTGCAATCACTGAGTACAAAGATTTAAATGTTTATTCAATTGATAATTTGCTTGGGTCACTCAATTCTTACGAGTAAGGAATGAGTCAAAGGCAAAAAAATGCAGGAGAAAAGTAGCGAATGGTGGCTATAAAAGCAAATAATTCAGAAAGTAATAGCCCTGCAATGGAGGAAGATGACAATATAGCCTTGATGATCCATCAATTCTAGAATTTGTTGAAGAGAAAACAAAGGCGTCATCAAAACAACTGGAACAAAGGTAAAAGCTCAAATAATACTAAAGTTACATCTAACATAATTTGATTTGAGTGCAAAAAACTAGGTCACCTCCGAACTGATTGCCCCAATGTGAAGACCCATCTAACCAAGGAGAAGGGCGAGGAGAAGCCAAAGTATAAGAAGGGCAAGATAAAGACACAGAAGACATTTTGGGCCGACATGCCTTAGAATCGTCAAAAGAAGAAGCTGAGGAGAATGTAACGAATTTGTTTCTAATGATTAACGATAATCTTGATAAATCAGATCAAGACGAGGTATGTCAACTTTCTTATGAAGAACTGTTAGTTATTTCTAAAAAATTCATGATTCGTATATAAAGTTAAAGGAAATGCATGCTAACCTTAACATTGAATTTAGTACTTTACAAACTGAGCATGCTAATTTAGTTTAAGAACATTCTAACTTAGATAAAGATCATATGTCCCTGCTTGATGAATTTAATACATTAAACAAGAAGCATATTGAGTTATCTGATGCACATAATTTCTTGAAAACATTGCATATTTAGTTAGAAAAAAGATTTTACGAAATTAGATGAACTTGCATGTCAATTAGATAGTAGTGAGCATTATTTAAAAGTGGAAGTGATAGTATATGAATATGAAAATAAAGCTCTGCAAGCAAACCTTACAGCACTTGAAAATAATAAATCATCACTCTCATTAGCTCAAACGAATAACCCCACAATATTGCATGCATCACACAATTTTAGGAAGAGGCACCACATCCAACATAAATTTGTGAACCCATTTCCCGATGTTAGGTGCTTCTCTTGCGGTATGCTAGGTCACATAGCCCGCATTTGCATGATTCACCATAGAACACACCTCATGTGGAGACCTAAATTGCATTCATCACAGCATAGTATGCATACATCTCATTCATTTAAGCATAAGGAGAAACCCAAACTCACTTGGATTATGAAATATAATCTTTGAATGATATTGTAGGGATGCTCTCACGAAAGACCTAGTGAGAGCATGTGGTACCTAAGCAGTGGCTACTCAAGACATATGATTGGAGATATGAAGCATCTCATTACATTGGAAACTAAGATAGGAGACAAGGTGACTTTAGGAGATAACACAACTAGGAAAGTAATGGGCTCAGGTATCATTGGAAATTAAAAAAAATTAGATGAAAATGCTTTATTAGTTGATGGTTTAAAGCACAATCAGTTGAGTATTAGTCAATTATGTGACAAAGGATTTGACATAAACTTTCTTTCCAACAAATGGTTAATTAGCTTAAATGATAAACTTGTATTAGAAGGAAAACAGATAAACAATATTTATATTTTAAATCCTAACTGCATTGAAAATTTAAGTTTCTTGTGTTTAAAAATAATAATGGATGACTCTTGGCTATGACATATGAGACTATGCCATGCTAGCATGAAAATACCTTGGAATATGACTCAGAAAAACCTTGTTAGAGGCATACCTAAGTTGGACTTCATTAAAGTATATGATGCATGACAACTAGGAAAATAAGTAAAATCATCATTTCATTCCATCTAGGATGTGAACACATCTAGATAACTAAAAATCCTTCACATGGACCTATTTGGACCTATTAGCATAGCTATCCTAAGTGGAAAAATTTATAAATTTGTGATTATAGATGACTTCTCTATATTCACTTGGGTAAGATTCCTAACACATAAGAATTAGTCGTTTAAGAAATTTAGAACTTTCTCCACTTGGATTCAAAGGAAATTAGGATTTGAAATCTCAACAATCTATAATGATCATGATGTATAGTTTCAAAATAAAAAATTTGTATCCTTTTGTTAAGAGATAGGAATAAAGCATAACTTCTTTGCCCCTAGAACTCCTCAACAAAATGGGATAGCTGAGAGAAAGAATAGAACCTTGGTAGAAGCTACTAGGGCAATACTAGCTGAGTAAACTCTTCCTAGATACTTTTGGGCAAAAGCTGTGAACACTGCTTGTTATATTTTAAACATGGTGAATATTAGATCGAAGTTGAAAAAAAAAAATACACCCTATGAAATCTTTAAGGGTCGAACACCAAATCTTTTCCACTTGCATGTCTTTGGTTGCAAATGTTTTATCTTAAACAATGAGAAATCTTTCTTAGGAAAATTTGATCCCTAGGGTGATGAACCTGTCTTCTTAGATTATTCATATGTAGGTAAACCTTATAGAATCTTCAACAAGAGGACCTTGATAGTCGAAGAATTTACCCATGTAGTATTTGATGAATCAGATAGGACCTTTGAACCTAAATTTTAAAAAAGACGATGTAGAGGCCATTCAGGGGGTAGAAACCATTACCATAAGAGGTAGAGTAGAACCTCATGAACCACTGTCTAGAGATTGAAGATATTTTTCTAGTCATCCTAAAGAATTAATCTTAGGAGACCCATCAAAAGGTGTGAGAACTTGGCACGGACTTAAGAAAGAGGTTAGCCATTCATCATTTATCTTTATGATAGAACCCACAAGTATAAATTAAGCTTTAGGGGATGAATTCTAGATCCTAACAATACAAGAAGAGCTAAATTGATTTATTAAGAATGATGTATGAGAATTAATCAAGAGACCTAAAGAACATAATGTGGTGGGAACAAAGTGGGTCTTTAAAAATAAGGTGAATGACTCAGCAATCATAGTAAGAAATAAAGTCAAACTAGTAGCTAAGGGGTATAACCAGATTGAAGGCATTGACTTTGAGAAAACTTTTGCCCCAGTAGCTAGACTAGAAGCCATAAGGGTGCTCTTAGCCTTTGCTTGTTTCAAGGGTTTTAAATTATATCAAATAGATATTAAGAATGCTTTTCTAAATGAGGTAATCAATGAGGATGTTTATGTTCAGCAACCCATCGGATTTAAAAACTCATAATTCCTAAATCATGTATTCAAATTAAATAAGGCATTGCATGAGTTAAAGCAAGCACCTAGAGCCTAGTATAAAAGACTTAGCTCATTCTTACTAGATAGAGGATTTGTTAAGGGTAGTGTAAATGCCAACCTCTTCTTACAAAGGGTAGAAGATGAAATTCTCATTGTTCAGATTTATGTATATGATATATTGTTTGGATATTCAAATAAACCCTTATCTGATGAATTCTCAAAAATATTAAGTAACGAGTTTGAAATGAGCATGATGAGAGAGCTAAATTATTTTCTTAAGTTTAGTGTAAAATAGATGGAACATGGAACATTCCTTAGCGAAATTAAATACATCAAGGATATTATGAAAAAATATGAAATGGACAGTGCTAAAGCCATGAATACTCCCATGAGTTCTATAATTCAACTAGACAAAGACCTGAATGGAAAATTAGTTGACTAGAAAAAATATAGATGAATAATTAGATCTCTCCTCTATTTAACTGCCAGTGGATCGGATATAATATTTAGTGTGTGCCTTTGTGCCCGATTTCAAGATGACCCAAAAGGGTCTCACTTGACTGTGGTTAAGAGAATGCTTAGATATCTACTAGGCACTCCAAACATAGGAATTTGGTAACCTAGACACATCACCTCCTTTAAAATCTTAGTGTATTTAGATTCTGATTTTACATAATGTAGGGTAGATAGGAAACACATCTGGAACCTGTCAATTTATAGGACAATCTTTAGTTTCTTGGTCAAGTATAAAGGAAAAGTCAGTAGCTCTTTTCAAGGCCGAGGCAAAATATATAATAGTACGGAGTTATGTTGCACAAGTTTTATGTTTGAAACAACAACTTTTAGATCTTGGATTACCCGTAGGAACCATCCTAATTATGTGTGACAATACTAGTGCAATTTACATATCCAAAAATTCAATTCAATACTCGAACAAAACATATAAATATTAGACATCACCTCATAAGAGATCATGTAGCCAAATGAGATGTAGAATTGCACCATATAGATACAGGAGATCAATTAATAAACATATTCATGAAATCACTAACCTATGATACCTTTAGCACCTTGAGGACAAAACTAAATGTTATAGACATTCATTCTTGATAAAAAAAATTGGTCTAAGGTGTTTCCTGATCTTCACACACTCATCTCACTGAATTCCCAAAATGATCAACTTTATGTCCATATCGTACTGTAAGATTCAAATTCGTACTATATGATCATCACAAAATGTATATATCACAAAATACACTATTGAATAAATGATCCAGATTTGATCATTGATCTGTACATCGTACTATACGATACTCTAGTCGTACTGTACGATTCACGTGCCCAAATGGATTTGAACAAATTTAATTCGGTCGGTATGATATTATTGTAGTTCGTACTATATGATACTCTAGTCTTACAGTACGATTCATGTGTCATTGACCATCCACGCATTCAAGTCATTTGGTATGATATTATAGCCATTCGTACTGTATGATACCCTCCTTCGTACTGTAAGATCCATGTGGCCAAATCGATTGGGATGAATTTAACTCGGTCAGTATGATATTATTGTAGTTCATACTGTATGATACTTTTCATCAAAGGTCATACTGATGACCCCTCGGGATGAACATATTTCCTTCATATCATCTAGTATGATCCTTATCATATTATATGATTTGACAACCTTTTCCTGATAGGTCGTCCATACAAAATAATTACTTGATCGTACTATACGATCTTTGATCGTACTATACGAACAGTAAAAAATTCTATAAATAGAAGGGGAAACTTGCTCAATTCACTCAACTGTTCTTCACTCTTTTCTCCTCAATGGCTAGCTCAAGCAAACGTGGCCGAATCGTTCCGCGAAGCTCATTCCTCTCGTTGCCATGATGATCATTTCTTTTATACTAGAGATGACGATGTCTACTTCAAATTCAAAGCATGTAAGATCACTCATTCTGGCATGCTAAATAAAGCAGCCCTTAACTTCGAGGTGATGAGCCTCTTCGCTTCCACCTCTCTTCAATTTCTTCTTACCTGGCATTGCCGTTTAACTCTGAACCCCTCTATGAGTTCCTTGCCAACCTTAGGGTCAATCTAGGCAACTTAACCCACACTTCATTTGTCTGCCATCAAAATGTCAAAATCACCAAAGCAGACCTCACTAAACATATCGATATTTTTACTAAAAGACTTCGAGCCCACTTCTTTATATCAAATGAGTTTGACTGGAGTTTCATTAATTTGGTTCTTTGAAATGTTACTTTGAATGAACACCAACCTCTTGTCCATTCCTTAACACAAAATGCCTGCATCATCCAGCACGTTCTTAGGACATCCATAATACCCAAAGCTAGCTATCATTACCCGGCCCAGGTGCTCGATTTAATGAGGCGGGAAGTACAAGTTAGACGGTAAAAACTTTTTAAAACATTATACTACTTCATTTGTACTGAAGAGCTAGTAAAACTCAAATTATAAATTTACCTGTTGTCATTTACACATTTTCTTATGTATACGAATTCTTCAATTTCAATCATTACTTCTTCTTTTGTGATTTACCTGACATATTAATTTAGGGGTTTGAGTTTACAGCGTAAACTCAGTGGGTAATAATTAAAACCATCAATATAAATGTTCTTTAATATGCATCTTAACATTTATTGACTTTATTTTATTCATTAAGTAATTTATACATCCTTGGTCATTTTCTTTTAAAACATTTTAAAAGATTTTGAAACTTTAATATTTCCTTTTCCCATTTAGTTTGTACATGAGCTATGTCTCAATGTACCCAAAGGTACAACCTTTTCAAATTTTTTCTTTTTCCATTTCTATGACCTTTTCCTTTTTACGTGCACGAGTACGGCATCCCTAGCCAGTACCATAAGGGGGTGAACTCCTGTAGTTTTCATACATATCATTTTCCTTTCTTTTACATTTATTTTGAACATTTGTTATTCATTGCATATGTCATTTCTTTGTTTGCACATTTTTTTAATACATTCTCCTTTATTCATATTCATAATTTCATTCATATTAATTGATTCTTTCATTTTCTGTTGTAATAATAATTACAATTATTTAGGCATTTAATCTTTCAACATTTCACACATGATAATCTTTAAAAATAAAACTTTGAAAGCAATAATACAAAATATTGAATTTCATAATTATAGTTTCCCACTTTGAATCTCTCAAGTCTTTGACGTAGGGTACAACCTCAAATCTCAAATTCCATGTTCTTGTTGAATCCTTGGTTGATCAACTCCTATAACCTTGATCTCTCTCTCTCTCCAAAATTTTTAAAATTGCACAATATAACCTTCATGAAAAAAATATGATTAATTAACAAAATTTAATTAAAGTTATAACATGAAGAATTTACTTACAAAATAAAAATTTTCTCAAAATACCTATATTCTTCTTCCTCTCTCAAAATTCTTTCTATTTGCTTCAAATCTCTTCCTTTACCTTCAAGAAACATATCATTCACTTTAAACGAATTAAAAGGAAAAAAATTATATGAAAATTCAAAAGAAAATCCAACAAACCTTTTTTCTTATTTTTCCTCGGTCGTTTCTCTCGTTCTTGAAATCTCTCCCAAATTAGCACTCTGTTAACTATAAGAATGAAAAGGAATAGATTATTCTCATCCTTTAATGCGATCGATTGTTAAAATTGAAAAACAAAATGAACATACCTCGCTCCCACACGAACTCTCGGTTGTCCGCCTCCCTCCCTATTTCACAAATAGAAAAGTCGACACCTTTGTTGGGGTTGCGGCTATTAATAGAAGGCTGGCCGGTTCAATCAAATCGGCCCATCCTAAACTGGTCTTCACAATGTCCTTATAAAAATTTATCCTTGAAATTAAATCAAGTAAAATGAGACATACCTTAGTTAAAGAGATGAGGATATTGTCTTTTCATTTCTTCTTCTTTCTCTCAAGTGGCATATCTTTACGTTCCATGCTTCCACAAAATCTTCACAAAAGGAATTATTCTATTTCTCAGTTGTTTCACATCATATTATAGTATCCTTTCAGGTTCCTCAACATATTTTAAATCAGGTTGCAAGTTAATTGATTTGGACTGAATTCTTTTTGAATTATCTGAGACATACTTCTGAAGCAATGATATGTGAAATACATTATGAATTCCTTGCAAGTGGCCTGGTAGATCCAATCTATATGCCATATTTTTAATCATTTCAATGATTTCATAGGAACCTATGAATCTTGGGCTCAATGTTTCTATCTTTCCAAACCTTTGAACACCTTTCATTGGGCTGACTTTTAAGAAAACAAATTCCTCTACTTCAAATTCCACTACTTCAATCCTTTCAATGAGTGCAAAAACTATAGCTGTCAATTCTAAATATTAAGTGGGGTAGTTTCTTTCATGAATTTTCAGTTGCCTTGAAGCATAGGCCACCACTCTACCATGTTGCATCAATACACACCCAAGTCCCCTTAAGAAAGCATCACAGAAAATTTAGAACCCCTGATGGAATTGTTAAAGTTGGCTAGTCGTTAAACAATTCTTTAATTTTTGGAAAGCTTCTTCACATTGATCACTCCATTCAAATTTAACCGCTTTCTATGTTAATCTGGATAATGGCATTGAAATCTGAGCGAATCCCTCCACGAACCTCCTATAATAACACGCAAGACCCAGAAAACTTCTCACCTCAAAAACTGTTGTTGGCCTTGGCCATTCAGCAATAGCTTGAATTTTATTCTTATCCACAGAAATTCTTTCACCACTAATCACATGTTCTAGAAAATTTACACCGCTTAGCCAAGATTCATATTTTAAAAATTTGGCATACAATTTATTCTCTTTTAATGTTTGCAACACTGCCTGTAGGTGACTAGATTGACTTTCCTTATCTCTTGAATAAATCAGAATGTCATCAATAAACACAAATATATCTAAAAATGGCTTAAAAACTCTGTTCATCAAATCCATAAATACAACTGGTGCATTTGTCACTCTAAATGGTATTACTATAAACTCATAATGACCCTATCTGGTTTTGAAAGCTGTCTTTATGATATCTTCCTCCTTAATCCATTTTTGATGATATCTAGATCTCAAATCTATCTTAGAGAAAATGGTAACTCCTTCCAGTTGGTCAAAAAGATAATTTATTTTAGGCAAATGATATTTATTCTTAACAGTAAGCTTATTAAGTTCTTTGTAATCTATGTACATTCTGAAGATCTCATCTTTCTTCTTTACAAATAATACTGAAGCTCCCCATTGTGAGGAAGTTCGCCTGATAAATCCCATATCTAGCAATTCCTGTAACTGACTTTTCAGCTGCTGTAACTCTTTGACTGCCATCCTATAAGGTGCCCTTATCACTAGTTAAGAACCTTGTTTCAACTCAATAGGGAAATCTATCTTTCTTTCTGGTGGTAATCTTGGTAAATCATTAAAAAACACCTCTGGATATTCTTTGATTACAAGTATATCTTTCAACTCTTTAACTTCCTTATTTGTATCCATTACTTGAGCAAGAAAACACTTATATCCCTTAAATACAAATTTGCATGCTTTCATATAAGTGATTATCATTGAAGAAATTCTCCTCTCTCCATAGAATTTCAATCCTCTTTCTCCCGGGGAATTAAATTTAACAATTTTCCTGTTGCAGTCAATAATCACAAAATGCTTTGATAACCAATTCATTCCCAAATTTATGTCAAACTCTTGTAATGGTAAAACATTCACTATTGCTTCAAATTTCCTTTCATTTATTTTCAAAATCACTTGATATACATCAATTACATTCATAATAAATCCATTTGGCATTAAAACTTCCAAAATTACACTTGTCTCATAAACATGCACTACAACTGATTTATTAAATTCCTCTAAAATGAAGTAGTGTGAAGTTCCTGTATCAAAAAGAATCCGTACATGTTTTCCTTGCATCATTACCATACATATAAAAGTTACATACATAAAGAAATGTAAACATACATCATTCATTTAAAAATGTTTTCATAATACATATTCATTCACTTCTCTTTTATCACTTGTAATCACTTCAGGTGAATCCTTAGCATCCTTTTGAGTCAGTGCATATACTCTAAGCAGAGTATTATGTCGGCTTTGTCTTGATCCTGGAGTAAAAGCAGCTGATTCTACTATTCTTGGTCTTCCAACATTCCTCTGAGATCTAGTATTTATCTTTCACTCTCCTATTAGTCTTTGCCCTAAAGTAGGATAGTTCTTAGCTATATGACCCGGTTGATGATACCAGAAGCAAGTATTTGTACTAGATAAACATTCTCATTTATTCTATCTTCCAACCTTGCTACAACTGTTCACACTTGAACTATCACTGTTGCTGAACTTTGTCTTTTTTTTTCAATTAAATTTCCCACCTTGTGAAATAGACTTACTATATGAATTTTGAGGGGCTCCCATAACTTCACCACTTTTCCTCTTCTAAAAATTACATCTCCTTTGAGTATTTTGCATGTCTGCTTCTATCCTTCTAACCCTTTCCACTAATACTGAATAATCTTCGATCCCAGATGGAATAAGAGGCTGTCTAATTGCATCCTTCAATCCAGCTAAGAATCGGTGGCATTGATCCTTTATATTATGTACTAATTTAGGAGCATATCTAGCTAATGTTGTAAATTTAGCCTCATATTGCATAATTGATCTATCTTCTTGTACCAATCTCATAAACTTATATTGCATCTACCTCCTCACAGAGGAAGGTGCAAACCAATCCCTTAATACCTGAGTAAAATCATTCCACTTAATTTGCATGCTAGGGATTCCTTCAAATTTGTCTTGATACAGACCTCTCCATCACATTTCAGCTTCTCCATCAAGTATGAAGGTTGCTAAATAAACTTTTCTCTCATCTCTATAATTCATTCCTTCTAAAATCTTTTCAATTCTTAGTAACTAATTTTCAACTTCTACTGGTCCCTCAACTCCCTTGAATAAGGGCGGGCTCATATCCTAAAACTATTTCAAATACTTATCCATAACCATTCCCCCACCATTGCTACTTCATGAAGATTGATTCCTTGAGTCTTGAATCAATTAAGTCATAGCTATCATCATTTGTGACAGTGCATCAAGATTAACATTAATATTTGGCACTGATCTTTCCACTTCCTCTACCTCTTCCTCTTCTTCAAGATTAATTTGGTTCCTATTATCAATAAAATAATTCAATCTATATAAATATTCAATCATTAATAATTATCCTAATGGCTCTTCCAATATGATTCATATCTTAATTGTGCTCTAATACCACTTTTGTCATGACCCAGCTCGTATGCTCGATTTAACGAGGCGGAAAGTAAAAGTCGGACTGTAAATTTTTTTTAAAGCATTATACTACTTCATTTGTACTGAAGAGCCACTAAAACTCAAAATATAAATTTATTTGTTTTCATTTGCACGTCGTCTTCTATATATGAATTCTTCTATTTCAGCCATTACTTATTCTTTAGGGATTTACCTGAAATATTAATATAGGGGTTTGAGTTTACAGCGTAAACTCAGTGGGTAATAATTAAACCCATCAATATAAATATTATTTAATATGCATCTTAACATTTCTTGACTTTATTTTATTCATTAAGTAATTTATACATCCCTAGTCATTTTCTTTTAAAATATTTTAAAAGATTTTGAAACTTTGATATTTCCTTTTCTCATTTAGTTTTTACAGGAGCACCGTCTCAATGTACCCAAAGGTACAACCATTTCCAATTATTTCTTTTTCCATTTTCATGACCTTTTTCTTTTTATGTGCACGAGTACTGCATCTCAATTAAGTACCATAAGGGGATGAACTCTTGTAGTTTTCATACATATCTTTTTCCTTTTTTTTCCATTTATTTTGAACATTTGTTATTCATTGCATATGTCATTTCTTTGTTTGTACATTTTCTTAATACTTTCTCCTTTATTCATAATTTCATTCATGTTAATTGATTATTTCATTTTTTGTTGTAATAATAATTACAATTATTTAGGCATTTAATCTTTCAACATTTCACACATGATAATCTTTAAAAATAAAACTTTGAAATAAATATTATAATAAAAAATATTGAATTTCATAATTATAATTAACCACTTTGAATCTCTTAAGTCTTTGACGGAGGGTACAACCTCGAATCTCAAATTCCCTTTTCTTGTTGAATCCTTGGTTGATCAACTCGTATAATCTTGATTTCTCTCTCCAAAATTTCTAAAATTGCACAATATAACCTTCATGAAAGAAATATGATTAATTAACAATATTTCATTAAAGCTATAACATGGAGAATTTACTTACAAAATAGGAATTTTCTCAAAATCCCTATATTCTTCTTCCTCTCTCAAAATTAAAGCTATAACATGGAGAATTTACTTTTTATTTTCTTTATTTTTTTTATTTCTTGAGTATGGCCACAAAATAATGTATGCAAATTGAGTGACCATACACACAAAATAATTGTTCTTTTAAAGATAAAACAATTATTATTTATGTACATCATATTGTACGATTTTAAATTATATTGTACGATATACTGTGGCTTAATGGCTAACTTATGTGAACTAATCATAATGTACGATAGGGATTGTACTGTACAATTTATTTTCAACTCAAAACTCTAGCCACAAAATTAATTTAAGCAAGTTTTTAAAATTTGAATTTTAAACTAATTGTACTGTATGATTCAAATCGTATTGGACGAAGATTTGAAATATTGCTAAAATTAACCCCAATAATTAGTCAATTAAATCATGGCTTAATTAATGATTGGTGATCATATTATGCAAATTGAATCATACTTTATGATGAACCGATACTATGTTTGGTCGTACCAAAGATCGTATAAGATGAAACCTTGATTTTTGAACTAATCGTACTGTACGATATATACATTGTATAAGACAACCTGAATAAATTTAACCGATTGTATTGTACGAAGGTGATCGTACCGAACGATGAATTGAGATGAATTTTGGTCATCCCAGCATTTGTCCTGTATGAATAGAAGAAATATAATATATCGTACTGGACGTTATTCATATCGTACTGTACGATGTATTGAAAAATTGTTACTTATTCGTACTTTGTACCAGGATGAAAGCTATTTTGAACTAATCGTACTATATGATCTATGATCGTACTGTACGAACAGAAATGGCTAAATTGAATTTTTAGATTTTCTTGAAGCCTGATATATAAACAATGCTTTTATTTGTTAAATAAATAAAAAAGAGAGAGAGAGAGGAACGTGGCAATTGAAGTAACTCATGAGAGGGAGCTTTTGAAAAGATTTAGGGCTTATGAGAGGAAGGAAAAGGTGAGTTTGTGCGGGG
Source organism: Dendrobium huoshanense (assembly GCA_016618105.1). Taxonomy (NCBI): domain Eukaryota; kingdom Viridiplantae; phylum Streptophyta; class Magnoliopsida; order Asparagales; family Orchidaceae; genus Dendrobium; species Dendrobium huoshanense. Next base: position 48,985,201 of record CM028351.1, read on the forward strand.
GAGGAGTGTGAGGGGATCACACGGTTGCTCTGAGCCTGCTGCACGCTTGCTCCTCCTATGGCCTGGATAAGTCTTGTGGGAGCTCTCTAGGGGGAGAGGCTTCTAGGCTAATGTCCACGAAGGTTCTTTGCCTTCTCCAGGAGGGAGAAAAATGAGAAGGCCCGCTGCCGTCGCCGGAAGGGTGACATTGCATCTGGCACTCCGCCACACCGGGAAAGGTGAAAGTGAGTTTTTGTATAAGCTTCTCTGCCTTGTTGTGGGAGCAGAAGGAGAATTGCTTTTGAGTAGTGCAAATCATGGAGTGGAGGACTCCGGGGAGTGGACGTAAGTCAAGATTGACCAAACAACTATAAAAAATTATGGTGTGCTTTTTCTATTTTCCGTATTTTATTTTTCTTTCATTTAACCGTGCTATAACTGCTTGGTGAAAATTTGATTTTAGTATTTCGTTGTGCTATTTAAAAAATTCATCACCATTGTTGCAATCGTTATCAAATTATTAACTTTCGTATTCGATTAGCTTAGTCATCCTTTTTGAAATAAACAAAAATTCAAAAAAATTAAAACTCATGTTTAGGATTTATTTTTTTAAATACCAATTCTCCCCCTCCTCTTGGCACATCTCGTACTTTCACCGCCGCTTCACTGGGACAGCTCGACGCCTCGCCAGAACTGGAAGTAGCGCCACTTCTTCAGCCATATCCCTTAAATCCGTGTCGGGTCAGGTCAACTCAGAAACCCGACGAGTCGGGTCCAGATTGAACAAACCGACCATTTTGCAAAATTGGGTCATGTCAAATAGCATCGGGTCAATTTCGGGTTGGACCCGAACCTGACCCATTGACCGAATAGGCACCCCTAGTATCAAGGATAAGAATGTCGTATAGCTAGTTGACATATGTATGTTGTGCCTAATTTGATTTAAACTATGGATACTAATATTTCAAGGAATATAATGAAACTTCAAATATCAATTATAAAACATGTGTACTTAAACAATTGAGTAAAAATATTCTATAAAAAAATGGAAGTTAGTGCATAATAAATCTTAAAAGCAGCAAACAATGGTCCAAAAGTAGAAGCATAAATATAAGTCTTCAAAGTGGTGTTTTGAAATCTCCAACAGTTTAGGATCAATTCCTGAAACTCTTCAAGGTGACGGCGAGCACTACAGTAATTTTGGAAAATATTCTATGAGCATCAATCCAAAAATAAAAATCAATTCAGAAATTCCATCTGTAATTGCCAAACTGCAAGCTCTCAAAAGCTATCAAAAGCTATCAATTGCAAATCCCATATAAGAATTTCTCGCCACATGTTCAAAGCTTGACACTTGAATTTTGTCCATATTATGCTATTCTCTTATTTCCTCTTATTTCCATTTGAATGGAAATAATTTTATTGATTTAATTTCTAGGATTTGTTTTTAAGGTTTGCTCTTTTTTTTTTCCCCATTGGATTGCATTTATTTCTTTCTATTATAAGACCTCATATTAGTATGTGTATATTTTATAAAATATGTATTTGTCTTTTTCTCAATTAATAAAAAATGTAGAAATATTTTCTTCTATGTTTATCAACAATTGCCAAAGTCATTCCTCTTTTACTTCCAAGTCATTTTAAAATTTGAACCCCTCTCATTATTTTTTTATCCAATTTACACTACCAAAATATAACGTAATCGCATCACAAATTTAGAGCTATTGCGGCAGTTTTAACCGCTACTATTTTCCTCGCAGCGGTTTCCAGACCGCTACAAATACGCTGTAATTACTATGCGTTGCAACGTCATTCGACAGCGGTTTTACAACCGGCGGGGTAGCAGTGTCGAATCGCTTGTATTTGCAGAGTTTTAACCGCTACAAAGAAACAGTTTTGTATCGGTTTAAACCGATGCAAATTAGTCATATATGAACATGTTTTTAACTTTTGTAGCGGTTTTAACCGGTACAATTCTGGAATTTGGTACCGGTTAAAACCGCCACAAATGAACACAATTTTTTTTAAAAAAAATTTCGGAGCTTAAGTGTTTACACACTGCAGCACAAAATTTATTTGCCACGATCCTTATTTTTTCTACAATCATCATCAACATCAGTAGCATTTAGCCTTCATAATCATATTTATGATGGGAAAAAAAATTACTACACATAACAATAATAATAAGTCAAAATCTAATACATTGAAAAAAATTTATCATAATGCAACCTTTGGTTATATTCTTGTCAATCAACATTTATACTAAACTAAAAAGAATCACATATCCAAATTGCATTCACAATATTGCATAGCCCGTATATGTAAATCAGAGAAAAAAGGTTACATTTTGAAAGTCAAAACTGCCTCAAACAAAAGAGAGGCAAACACAAAATAAATCCAAAAAATGGCTCAGCTCAAACAGAAAAACAGCAAAACTCAAAGAAAGGAAAAAAACTTATCACAAAGAGGAACCCAACCAAAAGTTCACTAACCAACTGAAAGACCAAAGGCAGCAGGAGTACAGGATACCGAGTGTCTCTTGCTCTTGATTTGCACCGCCTATGTCTGGTTGATGGATAATTATAATAAAAAAAAATGTGTGCTTTCATTTCTTTCATACAGATGGATTTTATTTGTCGCCCAGGTCATTCTGCATACCTATCCTGATACATGTTCTCAACCGCCTTATCCTATTAAATAATAAAATCAAACATAATAAAACCCAAGTCTCTATCTCATTCTCCTATTTTTTACGCCTCTATCCATCATTTTACTCCTGTTCGTAAGCTCTCTCAAGCCTCAATTTCTCCTCTATTGCAGGTCACCTCCCTCTCAGCCGACACAGCAATATTATTCTCTTTTCCCTTCATGAGGTGGATAAGCTTCCTGAGAGAGGGGAGGCTTATTAATCTTGCTCATAAAAAGCCGCTTCAGAATCACACCATTAAACTTGCTCCCATAAACCAACGGCAATACTCACATACAGTCATCCACCAACTCATTTATTTAGATGACATGCATATTAATGATCACTTGCATCCATCCCTTAACCATAATGCTATGCTAATGACTAATAACTTATGAAATTTTGATGTTCTTTTAAAAAAAGAAAGCAACTTGGAAAATTCAAAATTTATAAAGTTTAACTCCTGAACCAAACAGCAAAAAATCATCATTAATATATGGTAAAACCTGATAATCCCAAAAAGAGTAGAACATTCATCATTCATATATGGTAATCTACAATATCGTAATTTTAAACAACATCCCAAAACAGTAGACTTCCATACCAAGATGCACTTCAAAATAATTTGCACAAACATGGGTTATCTTCAAAACGACATTCTCTTTCTTCTATAACATCATCTTTCGGAAGAAGTTTCATTGCCACCCTATAAATTATAAGAAGATTGTAAAATATTAGTATTCAAACAACCAACATTAAAATTAGAATGTGAAATTTTACATACCATTTGTGAGCTTCCTTGAGGTGGATGCTGCATTCGAATTTCTTGCATGAATTGCCTCATTTCAGTACGTAATGAGTCGAGCTCCTCTTTGAGATTTACTATTTGAATTAAATTGCTTCCAGAACTACTCGTGCCATGATTTCTGCTATAAGGGAAATATCGTGTAGGTGTGATACCAAAACCTTGGGTTCTAACTCTGCCTGGGTGTTCAGGTCCCATTACCATGCTGAACACCCTTTCATTAGCCTCCGCATTCCCATCCTCTGGTGTAAGTCCATCCTTAGCCAAGAGCTCACAAGCTTGTACCTATGTTATAATAAATTTAGTTAATTTTTATTTTAAATAAACAAAAAATAATAATGAAATATATATATATATATATATATTATAAATAGCTAGACTAAAATTACCCATCTCTGATTAGCATCTTCAGATGACCAGGTGCCATCTTTACGCAATCTGTTAACTCTCCATAATAATAATCTATCTTTGATAGCCTATATCAACAAATTTCATCATTAGGTAATTATTTAATAAATGTGAACATAAAATTTATATAAATTTAAATATATACCATCTCTTGTTGCCTTCGAACAGAACTCACACGCCCCATAGTGTGAGGACAAGTCAGTTTCTTTGCATTTGCAGCATTTATGGCGGCCCTCTCCTGTTACATATGAATCTAACTCTAAGTTGATTTGTTATGTAAATTTTAATTAAATATAATGATGGTACTAACCTTGTCTTTTTGTTGTGACCACTGGGTGACTAGATGACACCATTGTGTTGCATCAACACCAGCTGGAATAGACTCCATAATTTCTTCGATAGGACGGCAGTCCCAATGCTCAGCTTTTAAATTAGTCTTATGGTTACGCCACTTAACTCTAAGGGATTGAAGAATCCAGTGACGTATATGTCCAGGAAATGCAAACTTTGCCTGTTATATAAACAAATATTTTCTTAATCATAACATAAACCTTAATATTGAAAATTTATATAATATTTTACTTACCTCCACTTCAGCTAACATTTTTTTCTTGAAGGGCTCCAGACCCTTATTTCTCCAATCTGGAAAGGATAAGGGTGCCAGTACAGGATCTCTTGCAATGACACCTAGATATGATCCTAATAGGACAGACTCTGAAATATTGCTTGGCACATTATTCTCATTCACCTCTATATGAACACGTGTACCTGGCGGCATGTTTTGTAAGTCAGTGCATGTGGTGCGCCCCCTACGACGTACAGGTACACCTTGCTCATCTGTTCATAACACTTTTCATAAGAATAATTGCACAGTTACTTGTACTTATTCAAAGAAAAGATTAAAATACAAACCTATGAGCAATATCCCATCATTTGGAGTTTGAATCTGCTCACAAGTAGAATGACGTGGTGAATGTTGAATGTCGTTGCACTCATTCTCCTCTTGACTTTGCTCACAAGTAGAATCTTGGTGAATTGGAGTAGAAGGGGTTTCAGATCCTCTACTAGACCCGCCTCTTGATACAACTTTCTTAGCTCTCTTGTATGTATTTCTTCTTGTCATTTCCTGAAAATATAGTATAATATCAAAACTTTGAAAATAACAGACTTTTATCAAAAATAGTGTAAAGAAAGGAAACAAGCTTAGAGACAGGTTGTTCATCTTATAACTTTGGCATTTATAAGTTTTAACCTGTAAATTTCTTGATTAGGTTTGTCATGGGTGGCTATGATGGTGGCAAAATGGAATCCAGTGTTGAAATATATGATCCTCGTGCTAATGCTTGGAAAGAGGTGCTTCTTCTCCGCAATTGTATTATAATCTGCAGGATTGTTTAGATTGACCTTTGCAAGGCACTGATTTGAAATTTTTTTGTGGATTTTAAAAAATGCTTGTGATTTTCTCATAGTTCACATGATTCCCAATGCTTCTCAGCATTCCTCCAAGTCTGGGGCTAACCTTGTATTAAAGGTGGGGGTATAGTTGATTACTGAAGTATGATTGGAGTGGCCAATATTGATCCAATATCATAGTATAGCTGCATTTGATATCAAATTGAGTCAGAAACGACTGCTACGACACAGTGAACCTTAGGGTGTTCTTTGTAATCAAATATTATGCATTGACTACAACATTGAAGATTAATCAATCACTCATTGATATTTTAGTATCTAATTATTATCATTAATTAGATATAGCTTTCATAATAGAAAAAATAACAAATTGAAAACATAAAGCAAAAATAGTCAAAATCCGTAGTCTTACCTGAAATAGTCTTAGCTGAAATCTGATGTATCACTAAGTAAATTAGTATCCCAACTTATATTTATTTACCACGAGAAATACTTGAATCATATACATCTCTAGGCCTCATACAAACAACAAAATTCCAATTTGTATTTTTTGGATCTTGAATGTAGTAGACTGGTTCAACTTGCGAAGAAAAAACAAATGGATCATCTTCTAATTTATCACCAGTGTGAATAAGACGTGAAAAATTCACCAACGTGTAACCAAACTGATCTTGCTTTACACCAGTGCCAGTTGTGTTCGCCCAATCGCATTTGAATAGCATCACTTTGAACTTATCTGAATAATTTATCTCAATAATATCATTAATTTTCCCATAATAATTGAAGTTTCCAATTTCTGTGCTATTAACAACACCATAATTCTGAGTTTTCTTATTCTCATCTCTAGTTTTTATGTGAAATGTATATCCATTAATAAAAAAACCTTTATATGTACGTGCAATTTTATTAGGCCCCTTGGCCAGGACCTTAATGTCTTCTGTTACTTCTGGACCACCATCACCCATAACCTAAAAAAAAAAATTATTAGCCTTTACACAAGTGTAAATATTAAATATTAAATAAAAACATCAAGCTTAAAGCTTACTGTTATTCTCAACCATTCATGAAATTTTTCATTAATAAGTTTTTCGACATCCCAAGTTGTAAGATGTGTATGCGCGCGCCTCTTTCTTTTCTCACCATCTTTGAAGTGTTCTCTTAATGCTATAAGACTATCACAATGACGTAGCACATATCTATGTGCTTGAGTTAATGATTTCTCATCTAGTACAAGTGAAGATACCTTCCCCAATGAAATACCACCACTAGAAAACATAAACACATCTTCTTTTTCAAGTGATAATCCATTTGTTCTAATATTTTGGCTATACCCCTCCAAATATTTTGAACAAAATGAAATCCCTTCCTCAGCAATAAATCCCTCTGCAATGGAGCCCTCAGGTTGTGCTTTATTGCCAACATAATTCTTTAATATCGAGAAGAATCTGCAAATGATATAAACTCTAAAAATATTTATCATATATGTGAGTAATAGAGATAATATGTCATATGTTACCTTTGAAATGGGTACATCCAGCGGTATTGAACAGGACCTCCTAATTTAACTTCCTCTGCTAAGTGTACAAGAAGATGAACCATGATCGTGAAGAATGATGGAAGGAATGTTTTTTCCATCTTACATAAAGTCATAACGATATTATTCTGCAGCATCTCTAACTCAGTGGGAAAGATAACCTTTGCACAAATTACTTTTAGGAAATGTGAAATCTCCACCATAATGCACATGACTTCATCTGAAGGTGCACATGACCGAAGCGCAATAGGTAGAATGTCTTCTATTAGAATATGACAATCATGACTTTTTAAGCCCATAATTTTACAATCAGCAATATTAACACACCTTGATATGTTTGATGCATAGCCTTTAGGGAATTTTAAATTCTTCAAAACTTCACAGAACATCACTTTGTCTTTCTTTAACATTGTGAAAGGAGATCTTGGCAATGAATAGCTACCATCCTCTAGAGTATGTGGATGCAATTCATTTTTAATTCCAATATCAACCAAATCTTGTCTTGCTTGTAAGTTATCCTTTGATTTTTCCAAATCAAGCAAAGTTCCAATAAAATTGTCACAAATGTTCTTCTCAATATGCATAACATCCAAGTTATGTGGCAATAAGTTATACTCCCAATAAGGTAGGTTAAAAAAATTTGATTTTTTCTTCCAGCCTTCAATTCCTTGTACAACACGTCCTCTTTTTTGACCAGCTTTACTTAAGGATGCAATTGGAAATTCTATATCATGTAATTGTGATAGAACTTCAGTGCCAGTTCTCCTTCTAGGTTCTCTTCGAACTTCCTCAGTGTTATCAAAGTATTTTTTTTGGCGACGTAAAATATGATTATCTGGAAGCCAACGATGATGACCCATGTAAGAGAATTTCTTACCTTTGTATAGCCACAATGAGTCTGTATTTTGCGCACAACAAGGACAAGCAAATCTTCCTTTCATGCTCCACCCAGACAACATACCGTATGCTGGAAAATCATTAATGGTCCATAGTAATGCAGCTCGCATGTTGAAAGTTTGTCCACTTGCTGCATCATAACATTGAACTCCATGCCATAATTCGCATAACTCTTGAATCAAAGGTTGAAGGTAAATATCAATAGCATTTCTTGGACTTCTCTCCCCAGGTATTATAGTTGATAGGATAAAAGAATCATGTTTCATCCCAACCCAAGGTGGCATATTATATGGAACTAGAAGTATAGGCCAAATACTATATGTACTACTCATAATCTTGAATGGATTAAACCCATCACTAGATAAACCAAGACGAATATTACGTGGGTCCAAAGCAAAGTCAGGGTATTGAGAGTCAAAAGCTTTCCATGCTTCTCCATCAGCTGGATGTCATAGCAAACCATCTACATTTCTGTGTTTAGCATGCCAAATCATCTCTTCAGCCGATTTCTTTGTTTTAAAAAATCTTTGAAGTCTTGGAATTAATGGAAAATATCTGACAATTTTAGCTGACTTCATATGAGTTTTTTTCCCTCTAGAAGTTTTCTTTATTATAGCTGACCATCTTGACGTTCCACATATGTGACATATATTCTGATCAGATCTATCTTTCCAAAATAACATACAATCATTAGGACATGCATCTATCTTTGTATATCCAAGATCAAATGCTTTCATCATCTTCTTCACTTCGTACGTACTTTTAGGCAACAACACCCCTTTAGGAAATGCATCAACTAGTAACTCAAGTAGCATATCAAAGGATCTTGCCGTCCAAGAATGCAAACACTTCAAACGAAACAACTTCAATATAAAAGAAAGCTTTGAGAATGTTTTACATCCAGGGTACAACTCTGCTCCTGCATCCTTCATTAAATTAGCAAATTTCTCACCATAATCATTTTCTTCATTGGTATTGAACTCATTCTGCTCCATTGCTGGATTTTGAACTGGATCATTTGGACATAATATGTCTCTTACTAATCCATTTATATCATCTATTCTTATATCCTCAGAAGGAGTTTCGCCTTCATTTAACTTTGGTGTGCCCCTAGATGCTTCATTCATTGCATATTCATTTATAATACAGTGCTCTTCCCCATGTCGATTCCATACAACATATCCAGGAAAAAATCCTTTAGAAATTAAATGATCTTTCACATCTTTCAACGAATGGAAGTACCTATTAATGCATGACTTGCACGGACATAAAATTTTCCCTGAAATATTTTGGCTTCGACCTGCAAACTCTATGAAATTGTTTACACCATTTACATAATCACGACTCCACTTGGCCTTTGTAATCCAACTCTTATCCATATTAAGTGCAAAATGAGTTTCCAAGTCACTGCTAAGAATAAAGATTCATTCGGTCAGTAAAAAATTAATACATAAATCACTATGGTCTCTATTTATTGTTGTCTTGAAGGAACTGAGAATTTCAAATGACAAATGCATGACCTATTCTAAGCTTCCTTTAACTAAAAAAACAAAAAACTAGTGAAAGAAAACCCCTACATCTAAACCACTTAACATTCAATTAATTCAATTATTTATACATGGGACCCCAATACAAATATCTAGATCCAAGAATGAAGAAAATAGTAAGAACTTTGTGTCAAAAGATTAAAAAAAATGTTAGCACTCAACTAGGAAGTAGAGTTAAGAAAGAGTGCCTCCACGGTTGCCAAAATAATGCAAAGATCATCTAGGGTGAGGGAGGAAGGCGGCCATATCATCCTATTTTGCACAAGATCAAAAGAGAAATCAGTTTTGCACCTACAGAATGCAGTACTCATTTAATTTTCAGTCATTTTAATGTTAAATTTAAAATGTTTTTGAGGAAGTTTGTAAAATTTGAAATCAATTTCTTAGTGCAAGAAACTTCTACTTTCTAAACGGTCAAATTCTTTCAGTAAACAATAAAAATCCTTCCTACTACACACAAGCTTTTGCCCCCACAAGGTCTTCTCAAAGACCCAAGACTGAGATCCCCACAAAACCCAAGGAACATGACTAATTCCATCCATTGCCTCTCTCCACTATGTTATTTTTCAATTTAATTCCCCCACAAAACACAATTCATTCTTCCTAACGTGTCAAAACGGTCCCTAACCCTTTGAACAAAACCTTACTCAAACCCCACCTTCTGTTTAGCTCCCCCTTCTTATAACAATAACTTAATCAAACACCACCAAGCTACAACAGAATTTTAACTCAACTTCCAGCTAACATTTTATTATTGTGAAATTCACATCAGATGACGTAAATGAATGTACAAATAAGTAGATAGTATACATTTTCTGTGCCTAAATAGAACAAAAGCTCACCATTAATGCAAATAAAAACTTGACTGATATTGGGTTTAAACAAAAACAAAGAAATTAGTATACATTTTCTGTGCCTAAATAGAACAAAAGCTCACCATTAATGCAAATAAAAACTTGACTGATATTGGGTTTAAACAAAAACAAAGAAATTTGCATTAAAAAGAAATTTCTTCAGAATAATCTTGACTGATATTGGGAAGATAATCTTCAGAATATTAATCTTCAGAATATTAAAAACTTGACTGATATTGGGAAGATAATCTTCAAAATATTAAAAGAAAAAGATGTGAGAAATGGATTCAACGTTGATAAAGCAAACAGGGCAAGTGGGATGAGTTGAGATACCCCTCAAAGTAAGATTATCATCCATTTTGAGGCCATCCACCAAAGCTAAACGATAAAAGGAAGTGAATCTTAAAGCAAACCTTTTTCGCCCAAGAATCCCAAGCAGCCGTTCTATCTCGTCGATCAGCTTCCTCGGTCACTTCCTCACACCGTTCCGGTGACTTAGGGTGAGAAGAATAGCAAATGTGATGTGCAGTGGCCGGGCTCCGGCTCCTCTCTGCAAGCAATCGCGACGCTCTTCGAGCTGCGTCTCGCTCCTGTTGGGTTGCACGAAGGAAAGAAGACAGAAAGGTTTGTTCTCACCGCGGGCTTAAAATTGAGAATTAGGGCTTTATTCGGCGCTCATTATTTTGGGATATTGCAAATGTTTAAACCGGTTGAATTACCATCGGTTTAAAACCGATGCAATGTGCCGCATATTGCATCGGTTAAAATCGGTGCTAATTGCACCGGTTACAACCGGTGCTAATTGCATCGGTTACAACCGGTTTAATCAGAAGCGGTTAAAATCGATGCTAAAATTTGGTTTTCGAAGCGGTTCTAAAACCGCTTCTAATATCTGGTGCGAAAAATCCAAATTTTGCACCGGTTTTAACCGCTACAACTGGATTCAGTTTTCTGCTTCGAAACGTGGTTTTCGCAGCGGTTTTAAGAACCGCTGCAAATAAACGCTGCGATAGGACCTGTTTTTTGGTAGTGTTAATCATGGTGATGCTTAACTTGGAATTGCCTTTGATAGAACCTACTCTTTTGATGCTAAGGGGAAAAGGATATTAGGAAGCATACATATCCTGCTTCCATCTTGGGGAAACATGACAACCAAGACATCACTCTACTTGCCCCACATTGCTTTTTTTTTTTTTTTTTCTTTCTATGGAATGGATGAGTTAGTTAGATTTTCCCTCACTACATATACCCCTCAGTAAGGCTTTGCTAGAGTTGGGAAATAACATTTGGTAAGTGTTCTTTTCAAATGACCACTAGAAAGTTCAAAGGATAAATGAAGGACCTACTAGTACTCTTTGGCCCAAGGAGTCTTTGACTACCCTATGAGTGTAGGAACCTTAGTTTACTATTACAATGTCGCAAGGAGTGTTGAATTCTCATTATCATTGAATCCACAAAAAAGGTAATACTTAAACATATCCCTCTACCTTTATGAGTTAAGTGAAATCCTCATCTATCGGTTGTTATCAAGCATTAAATTAGGTGGCCCTTCTTTTAGCTTCATCTCCTTTGATAGGCTTGAGAAGGTCTGACAACTCTTCCACCCTACCACTAGAACCTCGATAGACTGAGTAGTCTAGTTTTAAGTGTTGGATTACTATACCACTAGAAAATATCTATGAAAACCTACTTGTGACTGCATAACCTTAGAGTTATATTATAGACAATTGATGATCATAAACATAATTAAATTGATATTATATCTTTAGGACTAATCATTTTTTGTATTTGTTCTAGTACCAGCAAATTATAGGTATACACGAGAGAGCCTATATATAGGGGTAATGTAAAAAATCTAGAACATGTGAGGACTTAGTTAATGACCATAGCTCAAGTAAAAAAATTCCATGATAAAGTTTAACAATTCAAAATTTTAGGATAAGTCAATGATAAGCTAGATGTGAGCTATAATAGTCATGCTAATGTCTAATAAATTTTTTTTGGAGTAATTTTGTATATGTATTCCAAGTAAAGAGACTTGTGAAACAATCAACACACACATACTGGAGAAATTGATAAAACTTAATTTGATTTTTTTAATTAATACAAATTGATCAGATAGATCATATTGTTTAATTTTAATTGTACTGGATGATATGCCTTGGATTTAGACATTCTAGATAAGATCAATTTGCATTATGTAAGTGATTTTTAAAATCATACTCATTAAACTAATCATATTGTAACTCATATCCAAATTTGAATTTAATATGCCATGCCATTATTCCTTAATTAAATTTATTCAAATTTTGATTTACTTGTATTGTATGATGTATATCTTAATATACAATATATTTCCTCATTTAATATTACTAGGCCATGATAATTAATGGGAAAACTCATGCTTGTTCAGCTGAACTAATCACAATTTATTATATGCATCATACAAGATGATCTAATATGATGTGATTCTACCAATTTGTATTAATTGTACTACATGACTAGTGCAACATACTGTTGGATGTGCTTGTATTTTAAAAATAGCCTATTTTAGAATTTAATATTTGGGCACTTGATATAAATACTCATTTACAATCCTAAAATATTAGCGAGCTAAAAAATTCTAAAAGAAAGAAGGTTTGCTTTTGAGAGAGATCTTGTTGCTTTTCATTTGAAAACTCTAAATGATGAGATCTTTTATTGAGTGTGTACTAGTGAGATTGTCTCTCTCATCTGTTTTATCTTAATCCTCCGGTTGAGTTTTTTTGGCTTATTGTAAACTTTGTGTAGTTGAGATTATACAAAGATTTGCATTAACATATTTGTTGGCCAGTTAGTGGCTAGAGTAGTGATCTTCTCTCTTGGAGTAGAAGTAGGTTTAAGTTTTTTCATTATTTGTTAAGAAGAGAAGGCTTCTTCACCTACTGGCCATTAAATGAGAGAGTAGTAGAATCTTTGGTTAGAGGACTAATGGTATAAATGTAGTTATTAGTATCGAACGACATAAAAAATATTTTGCACTCTTTTTTATCTTGATCTTTATTCTACTACACCTTTACTTATTATTAATTATGATTCTCATTACTTATGATATATAATTGGATGAGCACGTGATAGATACTAATTTACTATAATGGATAAATTTGTAAAATATATTATTTGTTCGAGGAAATCACAATATATGATTTGACCAATGACATCGATTGCTATATGTTGATCTTTGAAATTATCTTGTTTGATCAATGACATCGATTGCTATATATTGGTCTCATTGGTTGATCTCACAGAATTTGAATTTTAGAATTTTACATCTCACTTGTTGAGTTAGTTAGATAATAATAATAATAATAATAAAATTAATTCATTGCTCTCTTGGGCGTTGTCATTCACTTCACTGGTCTCACATGACTCACCACCTGTCAAGTCATCGGTCATCTCAACATACGTGACGACCACTTATAGCAATCTTCCTACTTTCTTAAAAGCTGTCTACCTTCATAAGATAAACCACATTCTCTTCAATAATAAGACATAATAATATCCTTTTAGGATTTGATATATTTCCCCTCACTCTCTCCAACAATGGACCCACCAGAGGACTAATTTGTATCCTTCAGCAATGCTCACACTTGCTAGATGTGGTCTATGCACCCAAACATCCACTGACCTCAACTTAGTGTTATCCTATATCAACCAATGGGAGCAATAGTAACGCAACCATTAGCTTTGGACTGACTTGTCATATAGTAAACTTTAAACCAATAGCTCCTTAGCCTTGCTAGTAAGCCACATCAAAATAGTAGCTAGCAATTATTTCACTAGCAATCTTGCATTGTGTGGACCTATCAACCTTCATATTGATGAGCCCTTATTATGATCCCAAGGCTATGCTAGGCTTGAATCAAGTTCACTACTTGACGGCTTTAAGTGTATCCTGTTTATAAATCATAAACTAAAGATTTAGATTATAATTCAATAAGGCATATTTAATGCCAAATTATATAATTTTTCCCTTTATTCAATAATAAAATAATATTTCATATTTCTATTATATAATTTTTTCATTATTTTATCACATGCTTGTACTATTAAGCTGTTCTTAGGATAGCATGCAATGTAAATTTTGAAACGAGAACAATCAGTTTTAATCAAGTGTTCCATAATGCCTATATTGTAATTAATTAAGAGGATTTTTTCTTTTCCTTTTTTTTTTTTTTTTTTTTTTTTTTTTTGGGGGGGGGGGGGGGGGGGGGGGGGGGGGGAGGCATTTTAGGGTTTATGCTTTAAACAACAAATGCCCACTAAAGCTCAATGAGGCCAATCAAAAGTATTAAAAAATACTAAGAGCCAATGAACCCAATCTAAATTAAAAAAAAAGGGTGGTAATGAGCCAACCCTATAAAAAGATTCTAAGCTTGGATGATCCAATTGGCACAATCAGGTAGCAAATAGAAAACCTGTGAAAAATTGTAGCACAAAGATAATAACACCAAACAAGAGGAATGCAGAACCTGGACATAGATGAAACATGACCACGAACCTAAGGAGGTGCGATAATAGCGCCAAAAAGAAACAACCATCAAAATAACCTACAATGAAAAAATAACATCACAAAAAATAACCTAAAATCCAGAGCATATATGACTAAAGGAAATGATTCCAGCATAAAAATAAAAATAATAAAATATACATATAGTAAGAAACCAACAAAAAAACTAAACCAATTAGAACCCTAGAGCACCGCACACCATCAAAACCATAACCCAAACAATAGGAGCCACCCAGAAGAATAAAAATGCAAAACAACATAACCCAACCAGTCTAACGACCAACAACCAAAGGAACCAAAATATAAACTTTAGAAAGACCAAAAAGAAGACAACCAAAAAAGTTTAAGAGAGCACGACACAACCAACCTAAAGGAATACTTAGTAGAACAGAGACTACACCAACAAACCACACAAGATCAACCACAATATTTGATGAACACAAACAAGGAACATGGAAGTCCATCTTTTCCTAAGGTAAAGAAACCCTAACTGACCTAAATAGATCATACATATTAACTCATGAAGGCCCTTCATATAATTAAAAATAAAAATTTTCTACAAACTTTAACATCATATTCTCTATCCCTTTTTGTGAAGTGCTCTGGTGATCGTGGTTTTCTCTATTTATCTTGGATCATTACTGTTGATTTTGGTCCATTTTCATTGCGCTTTGTTGGTTTCATATTTCATTCTTATTTCCTAAGGCCATGTGGCCTTAGGTTTTGTATCTTTTATGGGATGGTATTGGGGAAGCCCTCTCCTCCGTTGAATCCTTAGGGTAATCCTCCAGCGGAATCGGTTGCTTCAAATTCTAGCTTTTTCGATGGCGACGCTAACATTGATAAACCTAAAACTAGATCTTTTTGTGATGTAGCCTTTCGAACTTCTTCCTCTAAAGATCTAATTTTTCCGTTTAAAAAATCTTCTGTTAAAGGTTTTCCTGCTCCTTTATTCTCTGATGATGATATTTGAAACTAGCTTCCCCTTACCAGTTTACTTTAGTTGGAAAGTTCTCAATTTGGAGACCTAATTTTGACACGATTCAAAATTTTTTTGGGAACTTAAAGCTTTCGGGTATTGCTATAAAATTATCTAATAATATAGACTATCGCCGTGTGTTTGCTAGAAGATCGTATTATATCAATAACTGTCAAATGCGTTTACTGAAATAGACTCCTTATTTTGACATATAGGAAGAATAACCAATTCTTTTGATTTGGATTTCATTCCCTAATTTTCTATTATATTTTTTTAATTCTCATATTTTACATGATTTGGGATCCATTTTTGGTAGGCCTCTACAATCAGACCAAGCTAATGCATCTTGTTTGAGACCGTCCATTGCTCAGATATAGGTTGATTTAGATATTACTAAGAATCATCCCAAAGAGATCTGGCTTGGTTTTGAAAAGTCAGGATACTTACAAAATGTTGATTTTGAAAACATTCTGAATTTTTGTTCTCACTATAAGATTTACAGACATTCTATTAATGACTGTTTTGTGGTTCATCTGAAACTCAAACATAATAAGATTGGTTCAAAAACTTTAGTCGAAAAGGAGGGGAAAAGTTAAAATCAAGATGTTATCCTTGAAATAGCCACTGATAAGCTTAAGGTTTGTGGTGACATCAATGTCAATTTTATGGGTTTAGAGAATAAAATTGATGAAGATATTGAGCATGTCCAACTTGATGATATCAATGAAGACACCAAAGGTTCTATTTTAATTAACTCTTTTGGCTCTCTTATTGGTGATTGCACTCAACAGGAAAGCATGCATAAAGGATTGGAAACTGATGACAAGGAAATGGTTCCTATAAATTAGGAGGGATTGGTTAATGATATTTATTCCTTAAACCTAATGAATGAGGATAACGCTAAGCTTAATTGTGATCCTTCATCTAAAACGACACCTTTGGATTTAAGGACTGATGCTTTAGGAGAAGGGGAATATATAATAGAAGGTAGTACCTCTACTTTCACGCCACCTAATAATGGGAAATCCTATAACATTAATGAGGGCTATCAGAAAACTTTTAGAAAAGAATAATAAGGGTAATAAAAGTTCTAGTAGTTGAACCCCTAGAATTATTCGTGCTTCAAATGCTCCCTCTTATATTAATGTTTAAAGCTCTTGTGTTGAATATTAGAGGTTGTTAGTGGTACTCTATCTAAAGACAGAGTTAATAATTTGTGTATGATTCATAATGTTCACCTTCTTATTTTAATTGAACATTTAATTTCTAATGCTGTGTTGGATCCTGTTCGTAGAATCTTTGTTTTTATCTGGCTTTTGGTAATTACACTAACAAAATTTAGATTTTATAGAAGCATTTCATTTCTTTCGAGATTATTTTGGATTTGCCTCAAATGGTTCACATTAATGTTTGTTTTAATCATTTCTCTTGTTTTGATTCTTTTATATATGCTTCTTTTTCTAAATTAGGTAGCCAGTTTTTATGGAAACAACTCACTGATTTTTCTTCCTCTATCAAGGCTCCCTGGCTTGTTGGGGGGGATTTTAATATTGTCACTAATGCTTCTAAAAGGATAAGGGGAAATCCTTCTAATTTTCAAGCTATGGAAGATTTTAATGACATGATTTAGAATTGTAATCTTCATGACATTAGTTTTTCTGGTAATATTTCTCTTGGAATAAGGGTACTATGTGGCAAAGATTAAATCATTTTTTGTTTAATGATTTTGTAATGTCTATTTATCATTTGACCCATATTGAACATTTAATAAGAACTTTGTTTGACCACTCTCTTTTATTGCTTGATATTTCCATGAATAGTAGAAATATTTTTCATCCTTTTAGTTTTTAAAATATGTGGCTTATTGATGAAAATTTTTTAAATATTGTCTATAGCAACTGACACGCTCCCCTATTCCCTTTGATAATATTTTTTGGCATAAATAGGTTATGGTTTAATCTCAAGAGACTTAAACAAAAACTTTCCTAGTGGAACAAATGCATTTTTAAAAATATTTTCTCTAATATTGTGCTTGCTGAAAAGAATGTGGACAATGCTGATATTTTGTACATGCATGATGCTTCCAACAAAAACTTGGATGATCTAAATAAGGCTAAGATTGTTCTTTTTAAACTTTAGGAAAAATAAGAGGTTTTTTTGAAACGTAAAGCTGCTTCTAAATTTCTTGTTGAGGGAGATTGTGATACTTCTTCCTTTTATAATATTGCTAATCATAATAAAGTGACTAGAAGGATTCACAAAATCACATCCTCTAATGGTAATGTCATTGATAATCTTGATTTGATTTTTACAACTGGTACTGATTTCCTTAAGAATTCTTTCAACAAAGATTTTGATACGGATTTAAACATTGATTTCTCTTTTATTCCTACTCTTATTGATGAGGAAGACAACTTGACCTTGGTCAAGGTTCCTAATGAGGAGAAAATTTGGCATATCATGAACACTTTAAATTCTAATTTGATTGCTGGCCCTGATGGTTTCACCAATAAGTTTTTTTTTCTTAAAACTTGGACTATTATTAAAGATCTTGTTAATACTATTGTTGATTTCTTTTTAGGGAATCTGATTCCAAAATAATTTTTTACTTCAACCTCTATAGCTTTAATTCCTAAGACTAATGTCGTTAACTTTTGGAATGACTATCGTCCAATTAGTTTATGCATTTTTTCAATAAACTTGCTGCTAAAATTATTGCGACTTGTTTAGCTGTCTATTTACCAAAAAAAATTTTCTTTGGAGAAAATGAGTTTTGTTAAAGGTTGTTCCATTTTTTATAATGTTCTCCTTGCTCAAGAATTAGTTCATGATTTGCCTTATAAAGTTATGGGTGGTAATATTATTTTTAAAATTGACACCACTAAAATGTATGACAATTTAAATTGGGAATTTCTTTATACCATTGTAAACCTTTTTGGTTTTAATCCTCGGTTCATTAAGTTGATTAAAAATAGTATTGAGAATTGTTTCTATTCTATTATGATAAATGGGGAGTCTCATGGATATTTCAAATCATCTCAGGGTCCTAGTCATGGTGATCCTCTATCTCCTACTCTCTTCATTATTGTTGTGGAATTTTTATCCACAGGGCTTAAAAATCTCTTTAACTTACATCCTAGCTAGAATTATAGAATGGCTGGTGGCTTTCCATTACACATCTAACTTTTGTTGATGATTTCATTATCTTTACTAACGATTCTTTTAAAATGCTTTACATTCTCTTCACTTTCCTCAACAAGTTTCAACTGGCTAGTTGGTTAATGTTAAACCCCTTTAAGAGCTGCTTTATTCCTGCTAATTCTATATCCCTTAGGAGGATTTCTAGTATTTAAAATAAATTTTTGTTTACAGCCAAAAAGTTACCTATGAAATACTTAGGTACTCCTCTTTATAAGGGTAAGAAATGTTCTCATTTATTTGATGACAATATCTCCATTCATTTGGATAATGAGGATACTATTTTGTTTAATCTTTCTAATGATGGTAAATTTACTACTAAATAGGTTTGAAATTCTATTAGGCAAATGCATCCTAAAGATTTGATTTATTCTGCTATTTGGCATGCTAGTATTCCTCCCACTTACTATGTTCTTGTTAGGAGGATTTTACATAATTTTTTGCCCGTAGATTCTATCCTGTTGAAAAAGGAATTAATAATGTCTCTAAATGCCAATGCTATTATCATATTGAAAATATCAATCATCTTTTTATTCAAAGTCCTATTGCTATGAAAGTTTGGTTATTTTTTGACAACATGTTCAATGTGCATTTTTTTACCTGTTATAATTCCATTTCTGATTGTCTTAAAGATTGGTTCGTTACTACTAAAGGGCATATTACAAATATTATCCCTGTTCTTATTTGTTGGTTTCTTTTAAGGAGCAGAAATAAGGCTATGCATGATGGGATTAAGATGAGTGCCATTGATATTATTGTGAAAATTAAAGATAAAATCCTTCAATTTGCCGTAGTTAACCTTTTGAAGGGTGATTCCTTTAAAGGCCTACAGTATGTTGCTAATGAGTTTAATCTTACTTTTCAATCCTCTTCTTTTAGTTTTAAAGAGAGGGTTATTCTTTGGAGAAAACCTCTTAATGGTTGTTTCGAACTTAATACTGATGGGTTGTTAAAAAAATTGAATGCTAGCTGTGGTGGTATTATTAGAGATTATAACAGCCACGTTATTATTGCTTTTGTGGATCATAGTAAATATATTACTGCTATTACAGTTGAAATTGAGGCTCATCTTTTTGTTCTTCAATTATGCATCTCTATTGATATTACTAATGTCTGGATTGAAGTGGATGCTCTACTTTTGATTCATTATATTATGGGGGATCTATTTCTAATCTTGATAATTTTTATATGTTACGGGATATTAAGTTTTGGTTTTCCTGCATAACTATCAACATTTCTCATATCTTAAGGGGAGGCAATACAGTGGCTAATTCCCTTGCTAAAATTTATTATAATCTTAATGGGTTCACTGAATTTACCTAAAGAAATGAGAGGGTTGGTTAGCTTGAATTGGTCTGGTTTGCCCTACAATAGATTTTACTAAGTTTATTTCTCTTACTTCTTTTTTTGTGTTGGTATGCTGCTGTTGAAAGTGCTCTTATAGCTCTAGAAAGTTCGTTAGGGATGTTAGGTCCTTAAGAACTGGCCCAAGGCTAAGTAAAAGAGAGGTGAATTGGTAAAAACTAACTTTCAATTAAAACACAAAACTCAAACCAATATCACCACAAAGAAATCAACGATGTGGAAATTAAATGCTGAAGTAATTAAGGAAAGAACACACCAGATTTATTGTGGTTCGGTCAAACCTTGACCTACGTCCACTCCTTGGAGGCACCCTCCAAGTATTGCACTACAAAAGTGTCTCTCCTTTAGCCCCTACAGCTAGGCGAAGAAGCCCTTACAAAATCACTTCCACCTTCCCCGGTGCGGCGGAGTCGCTGGGTCCTTTGACACCAAAGAGATCTTCTTCTTTGGTGAACTTCCCTCAATACAAGCCTTGAATCTGATGGTATTAAGGTGCAAGCCTGCCAGAGCAACCGTGTGGAATCCCCCTCCACACTCCCTTGAGTCCCCCCCCCCCCCTCATAGGATCTTCTCCCTCTCAGACTTCACCCATTCCTCACTCCCTTTCAAGCTCTCTCTTCAAGTTCCCCCCAAAAGAATGAAGCTACAATGGCTGCCAAATACACTTACCAAGTGTCATGTCAAAGCTTAAATAGAATATCTCAAAATGAGCTCATTAATGCAAGTTGCCGACATTATCATCCAGAACGATACTAATATCATCTTGTACGAACAGTGCAATTTAAGCTCATCAGCTCGGGATGATTTGGGATGATCAGAAGAAAATTGGTTACATCATCCTGACCGATATCATGATTGTCCTGGACGATTAGTTTAAAACTGATTTCAATCATCCTGATTATCGCCCCGAATAGATTCTGACCGATGTAAATCGTCCAGGCCATCGTCCCGGACGATCCTACGATCGTTACGGCAGATGTGATCGTATCAATCAGCCATTAATGCTTTCCAAATCTACAAGATAAATTTAGGCATAACTGAGTTAGATCGTCCAGGACGATATGTTTATCATCCTGGCCGATTGCCTAAAATAAAGAATACCTAATCTAATCATGGCGGCTGATTCTTTCTAAATTGAGCCTATCGTCCTGGCCGATACAAGTATCGTCCATGCCGATCAACTTATGACGGCTGCTTTAATGAAGATGCCCTAATTAGGGTTTTTGCTTTTGAACTAAACGTTCAGGATGATATAAAATCATCCCGGACGATGTTATCAAAAATAGTAAACTCTAGGGAACAGTTAGAAATCTTCCAAGTTACAAAGCATCAAGAGCCACACCAAATACAATAGACTTAAGAAAGGAAAAATGATACAAACTGACTCAGACCTAGTCTACCCAATCTTGAGTTGGTTTCAAATTGCAGTCTGATCGTGTGGACCTGAAATATCAGTAGATAAGGCAGTCGTAGAGAAATAAGAGTGTTTGCTATCATCAAAATCATAAACCATGAAAACAAATCCGCAACAGCTGTTTGTATTTCGAGTTGGCACCATTTGTGCTTGGTTGGGTCACAGCTTAGGTCTTCTTTTGATTCTCTGTCTTAATGAAAGATGGCTATTATTTCAAACTTAGGGATATTAACTTTTGGACCCTATATATATTGCTCTTCTATTCCTCCTCTGATGTCTAGAGGAATTTGTGGTTGGGCGCATGACTTTACTGGTTCTTTTCTGGAGGTTTATGTTTGCTGGTGGAATGTTTATGGGAATTCTTTTTTTTTTTTTATGTGTATTTTCTTTTTGCTCTTTACCATGTTATCCAGTAACACTAATAATTTTAAGGTCTTTATTTTTAATAGCTTTTTGGTTTTTTTTTCTTTTTGGATTGATCAGTTCATTTGGCATATTTTTGATGTCATTGGGTTGATTATCTATGATTTAATGGATTTTTTAGATATTAATTACAATTTTGATCAACATGAGTTTCAGTTTGAAGATAATTTTGATTTCAGGCATCTTTACATGGAATCTTTTATTGGCATCCCTTGGATTTGCGATAAGTATATGTGAAAGTTTGTTAGGGTTGTTAAGCCCTTATGAACTAGTGTAGAGGCTAACCAAGAGGATGGGATGAATTGAATATTTAAAAACTTCTTTTAACAAAAAGAAAATTCTTATTATATATTATAGTGGAAACAAATTAAATAAATAATAAAAATATTAATAAGAGATTTCACCCAAGCAGTTAATCGTAATAAAACTAAAGTGCGAAAAAAATTAGATGGAACACACCAGATTTATAGTGGGTCAATCGAACCTGACCTACATCCGCTCCTCAGAGGCACCCTCCGATATTGCACTAAACTTTTAGTGATTCTCCTTTAGCCCGCACAGCTAGGAAGAGAAGCCCTTAAAAAATTACTTTCATCTTCCCCGGTGAGGAGTACCTGGGTCCTTTAACACCAAATAGATTTTCTTCTTCCCAAAACTTCCCTCAAGATGAACCTTGAATCTAATGTTACTAAGGTGCAAGCTGGCCTAAGCAACTGTGTGAAATCCTCTCCACACACCCTTGAAACCCCCTCCAAGGATCTTCTCCCTCTCCCAAACTCCACTCTTTCCTCTCTCCCTTTCAAGTTCTCTGTTTAAGTTTTCTCCAGAAGAATGAAGCTTCAATAGCTACCAAAGACACTTACTAAGGTCCTTAATAAAGCTTAAATAGAGGGCTTTAAAAACTATAAAAATCAATTTTGGCGGCAAAGATCGTATGGGACGATCTCAGGATCATCCCGTATAATATGCTTAAAAAGAAAGCTTCATAAAACCCTAAAAACTCAATTCCAATTCTAAATATCATCTTGGATGATCAAAATATCATCTAGTACGATGTGTAAAATTTGACCTGATAGTCCTAGATGATATTATGATAGTTCTGGATGATCAGATCAAAATTGTACAGTTCATCCAAGACGAAATTGTTGATCGTCTGAGACAATTAGAAGAAAAATTAAGATATTTTGCCTTGAACGATTTAAGAAAATCAAATATATCAGCAAACATGATCTAGTATGATATACAGATCATCCAGGACAATTTGATTGAATAATTTAACCATAATTAGTCTCCTAATCACATGATCAATTAAGGTATGATTGGTATTGATCATCTAGGATGATCTGAATCATCCGGGAGAATTAGAATAAAATTATTATCTTAAATCCATGCCTAAATTATCATTTGTGGCTATTTTTAAAGATCATAACAAATCATCCTGGAAGATCGAAATCATCCAGTATGATTAGTTCAATGAGCTGACAGGCCTGGATGATATAAATCATCCGGTATGATTAGTACAAAACTTTAACATCTAGTTTTGACACAATCTCAACCCCCCCCCCCCCCCCCCCCCCGTGTGTGTGTGTGTGTGTGTGCATGATCATGAAGCAAGCATGAACCCTTATATGACTTGACTCAAGAAATCAAAAATACATCAATGAATATTACAAAACTTGTTAAAATATAACCTATTCTACCTAATCTTGAGTCTTGAATATTTATTGGATGATGCATGATATTCTTGAAAAGTTAGTACACAAACAAATAAAAATATATTAAAAATAAAATTAGATAATAAGATGAGAGCAATAATATTTGTTATCATCAAAAATATAAACTCATAAGCTCGAGTTAAAATAATCTTCCCCTTTTTGATGATGACAAATATTATTGGCTGAATTTGCAAATTAAAAAATATTTTTTTTCTAATCTCTCACTTACTATGATAATTATATTAAAAGTAGGGGAAATTAAAAAAGGATTTTTTTTAAATAAAAAGGATTTAAAAAACTATAAAATAGATAACCTAAAGCAAATATAGGATGAACATATGCAACTTAAACACAAATATAACCAATTCTCCTCCTTTGACATTATAAAAAAGAAGAGAAGCACAAAAAAAGAAACAAATAATAAAAAATGAAACAAACACAAAAGTGTTGAATCTAGTAATTAGGTTGTTAAGCCTAAATTAATGTCCCAAGGCTACCAAGAGGGGGGGGGGGGGGGGGGGTGAATTGGTAGTTTAAAAATTTTAAACCCTCTTTGAAGATTAAGTTGAACCGAAATGAAAATTTTTCTTTTAAAGTTTTTCTAGAAAATATTTTTCAACCACAGAGTTGTTAAAAATTAAAATAAAATGCAGAAACAAAAAAACTATAAATGACACCAGATTTATAGTGGTTCGGTCTATAACCAGACCTACATCCACTCCTCAGAGGCACCCTCTGAGTATTGCACTAAAACCAATAGTGACTCTCCTTTTGCACCCACAGCAAGGCGGAGAAGCCATTACAACACACTCTTTTCACCACTACCCAGTGCGGCAGAGAACCGTCGTCCTTTTACACAATCCCCAGTGCTGGCAGAGAACCGTCGTCCTTTTACACAATCCCCAGTGCTGGCAGAGAACCATCGTCCTTTTATATAATCCCCAGTGTTGGCAGAGAACCGTCCGTCCTTTCACACTCTCCTAGTGTGGGAAGAGAACCCTACAGCTGTTCACACTCTCCAAGTGTAGGCAGAGAACCCTTCGGCTGTTCACACTCTCCAAGTGTCGGCAGAGAACCAGATCTCATTGACTGATCTTCTCACAAGAATCTAGAAGGAAAAAGGAAAAGAGTGAAGTAATCCCAATTCACAAGTAGAGACTCTTACCTTTGAAATCCAAGTGAAGCCTTCTCGCTCCAGTGGTAGGAATCCTCCCTTGAATGCTCTCTTCCACTCTCTCCTTGGCTATTCTCTCAAGAGGCACGAAGATCAAATGACAAAAAGATATTGGGTGGCAGTCTAATTTGGACTATTTATATAAAAGACAAGAAAAACCGCCCAAAAACTGCAAGTTTTCAATTCTGTACGCAGTGGATCATCCTGTACGATCGTGGATCGTCCTGGACGATTTTACTTAAACGATCTGAAATGACCCTATTTGAATATGTGTACGAAATGTCTTCGTACAGCTGATCGTCCTGTACGAATTTGGTTCGTCCAGTACGAGCAGTTATTACAAGGTCAGTTCTAGAAACTGCTGAAAACAGTTCTAAGTCGATTAATCGTTTGGACGAGAATATGTTCGTCTGGATGAAATTTTTACAGAGAACCGATCGTCCTGGACGATTATTGACTTCGTATGGACGAAAATTTTCTAGAGGACCAATCGCCACGGACGATAATTTATTTTTGTCTGGACAAAAATTTTCCAGAGACCTGATCGTCCTGGACGATTTTTAATTTCGTCTGGACAAAATCTTTCCAGAGGATCAGTCGCCACGGACGATAATAAAATTCGTCTAGACAAAAATTTTACAGTGAACCAATCGTCCTGGACGATAATTAATTTCGTCCTGGACGAATATGACTTAGAAAAAAGTTTTCAAGCAAATTCCTATTTGTTCCATGTGCTCTATAGGAGATAACTGTCTGATCATCCCGTACGATCGGATATCGTCCCGTACGATCAGTATAAAATTTTTATGATCTCCTTATGTGTGTGTGTATGTTTTTATTCACTCAATTATAATCACTCCCTTTCAAATTTAATTCAAAGAAAAATATAAGTTTCAAATTAACAAAGTATCTCATGTTGAATTTGATTTGAAGTTTTCGTAGTCTGGAGTCTGATTTTCCTGAAATGTTAGTACACACAAGAGCAAATACAAATCTTCTAAAATTGTTAGGAGATAACTACACATTTGAACAATAATGTTTGGAATCATCAAAACTATACAAGTTGCAAAAATATAAAGCATTCAAATAGCAACTATTCTAACAAAAAGATCAAATCGACTCTTAATCAGTTGGGGGTGATGATAATATTTAAGAAGAATAAATTAATTTTAGCAAGGTTTCTTGAAATGAGAAAGTTACCTTTTGATTTTATTCAAAAATATAGTAAGAAATGAATTGATCGCACTAAGATCCAAAAAAATTAGAAATTTGAATTTATCAACCCTATTTAAGGCTTCTTACAGGGTAAAGTCTTTTTTAAAACAAAAATCTAATTCATACAAGAAATCAGATAAGAAAAGTAATCTATACAAACTTCTTTTTAGAAAAATATCTTATAAAGTAAAATTACAAGGTAATCAACCAAAATAATAAATTTTAAAAAATCAAGTGTTTGAAGATATCAAGTAGTACATGAATTCTTCTAAGATTTAAAGATCTGAAAGAGAATGAGGCTTAATTTCTTGTTGGCTCATTTTGTGCCTTTTGCCAATTATTTGGCGCACTTTACACATCATTTAATTTTTGATACACTTTGTGTATCTTTCAATTTTTTGGTGATCATTATGCATCCTTTTAATTTTCTTTTGGGCTCATTTTATGTCTCTTATCATTTTTTTGAGCTAGTTCCCTTTCAAAACTTTTAAAAATTCTCAGTTGTGATGATATCTTCTAGATATGAGAGAAGAAAAATTTACTCTCCAATATAAGAAAAAATAAACCACAAAATAAAATCATATTCATATTATAAATACAACAACATGAACTAGAAAGCTTGAAAGAGATTTAAATGACTTTGAGCATTATTCATATGAGATAAATTACTGTAAGAAGATATAATATATCTCAATTTCAAAGTCCAACTTTAAATTTGAAATAGAATTTGCTTCAAAAAGAAAGTACACCACTAAAGGAGTTAGAAGAAGATAGGCAATCATCAATGTTTCTTTCTTTAACATATTTAGAGAAGTCAATCACTGCTTACTAATTTTTTAGATAAAAAGGATGTTAAATTTTCATTTTTTTTTTAAATTGAGAGAAGTGAATTAATTATCTTAAGGAAATATAATGTGAATAGTGATTTCTGCGTATAGATTCGAGATAAATCACCAAAACATATAAGAAAAATAAAATAGAATAATTACAAAAAATATAAAAAACATCACAAAATATTTAAAATAAATAAAATAAAATAAAGAACATATATGTATGCACTAACTACAACATATAAACACACAAACAAAACTTTATACCACATTATCTTGCTCCTGGTCTGGTGATTTAGAAACAAGGTCCAAAATTCATCCAAAAGTTCTTAAAACTTTATAACTAGGAGATTTTTTGCTTTTTATCATCTGTCCTTTTTACAGTTTGCTTAGCTTTACCCTTTTCTTTTGTAGAAAGAGTTCAAATTAGGGCACTGATTTTATATATATATATATATATATATATATATATATATATATATATATATATATATATATATATATATATATATATATATATATATATATATATATATGAATTTTTTACACCCAAAATAAATAACATCAAAAAAAATTTGAACACTCTTACCATGTTTGCTTTTGTTTCACTTTTATTGATGTTGATGCTTATGCTGCAGTAGATTTTCAAATTTTCTTATAAACTCATCACTTTCATCATCTATTAAGTCACTTTTCTCTATATCTTCATATTTTAGTACTATCATTTGACTTGCATCCAAAAGTTTTTGAACCAAACTTTGCTCGTTGGCAATGAGTGAGCCAATCAAATCATCAATAAAATATTGATTTAATTTTTTTGATTCACAAATAGCAATTACTTTGGCATCAAACTTATCAAGTAGACAACATAAAATTTTATTAACCTTTTTAATGTTTAAAAATTCTTTACCTAAATCATGTGATGATGTCACAATTTATGTAAACCTAGTATATATGTTTAAAATCATCTCATAAAATTTCTTACAAAATAATTCATAATCATGCATTAAAATATTCAACATAAATTGCTTGACTTCACTAGTACCTTCGTATGTAGTGTATAATTTATCCTAAATGTCCTTGTAAGTAGTACACTGGATACTAGCATACAATCTTCAAAATTTAAAGTACAAAAAAAATAGTTTAAATATTACCCTTCAATTAAGCATTAATGTAATCTATTTTACTCCATTCAGTAAAAGAAATATCAATTTTGACTCTATTTATAATATGTAATGGTACAGAATAACCAGTTTGACTTATATGTTATATATGATAATCAATTGATTGCAAGAAAGTTAAAATGTGAATTTTTTATATAAAAAAAAAGAAATACTTTTAAATAAAGGTGGTCGCATTATTGAATATTCTTTTGTAATATTATGATTATAAAAATTAGTCATTGATTGAAATTCAAAGTTTTCAAAAACTTAATTTATGAATCCCTCTCTGATACCACTTAAAAGTTTATTAGGGTTGTTAAGCTCTTATGAACTAGTCCTAAGGTTAATCAAAAGAGGGGGATAAATTGAATATTTAAAACTTCTTTAACTAAAAGAAAATATTTTTATATCTTGCAGTAGAAACAAATTAAATCAATAATAAAAAGAACACACCAGATTTATAGTGGTTTGGTCCAACTAAACCTATGTCCACTCCTCAGAGGCACCCTCTGAATATTACACTAAATCTTTATTAACTCTCCTTTACCCCCTGCAGATAGGCAGAGCAGCCCTTACAAAATCACTTTAACCTTCCCCGATGCGGCGGAGTAACTGGGTCCTTTGACACCAAGTAGATATTCTTCTTCCCAAAACTTCCCTCAAAATGAACCTTGAATCTAATGGTACTAAGGTGCAAGCTTGCTGAAGAAACCGTGTGAAATTCCCTCCACACTCTCTTGAAACCCCCCCCCCCCCCCCAAGGATCTTCTCCCTCTCCCAAACTCTAACATTTCCTCTCTCCCTTTCAAGTTATCTCATCAAGTTTTCTCTAGAAGAATGAAGCTTCAATGGCTTCTAAAGACACTTTCTAAGTGCCTTGACAAAGCTTAAGTATAAAGCTTTAAAAAATCCTAAAAATTAATCTTTGCAGTAAAGATTGTTTGGTATTGATTATGTATAGGTTATTAAATCTAAGTTATTGTCCCAAGGCTAACCAAGGGGGTAAAGATATTTTGTAAAGGTTTCTCCTCCTTATTATGGGGGAAAAAGGAGACTCACTTTGGTAATAGTGTAATACCTGAAGAGAAAGTTTTCAGGGAGTGAATATAGGTCGTGTTTGATCGAACCATTATAAATCTTTTTATCTTTTATTCATATTTATTTACTGCAAGTTATTTACTGTGGTTGAAAAGTTTATTTTAAACTTAAATTACCTTGTTACGAGATTCAAAATGGTTTTTTATTTAAAAAATCCAAGAGAATTTTTAAATTACTAATTCACCCCTCTCCTAATTAACCTTGGGACAATAGCTTAGGTTTAACAACATATACGGAATCAACAAGTAGTATCAGAGTATTATTTTAAAACTATAATTTTCGACTACTTTTTAAAAATGATAATGGTTACTTTTGAAAACCGAAACATACTTGAAGGATATTTGATCACTAGAAGTTTGTTATTTGATAAAATCCCTTTCGATTTTTGGAAAACATGCATATCTACTTTTCTTCAATTGCTTGATTATCATATATGGATTTTACTTCAAGAAGGGTATACTAGGCAAACTAGATTTGTAATGGCATTAGAATTGAAATATCTTTTGCTGACTGGACTGTAGAAGAACATGAGTTAGTAGAGAAATGCTAAATGATTAAACAATTTTTTTATGCACTTAAGTCAAAAGATTACCCGCGGGTTTCCACTTGCAAAAGTAGAAATGACATTTGGGATAGACTTTGTATTACTTATGAAGGGACTAATAAAATAAATCAATCTAGATTAAATATCCTATTACAAGACTATGAATTATTTTGCATGAAACCAATGAATCTATTTTTGACATATATATACAAGATTTACTCAAATAGTCACTTCTTTGCATGCATTAGGTAGGGAACTAACAAATGCTAAAATGGTTAATAAAATTCTTCGTTATTTGCCTACTACTTATGATGCTAAAATAAATGTGATTATAAAGTTTAAGGACTTAAATATTTACTTTATTGATAATATTCTTTGATCACTAATTACTTAAGAATAAGGAGTGAGTCAAAAGAATAATGATGCTGGTGAATAGCAAAAAGAGAAGAATATAGTATTGAAAGTGGATGACTCAGAGAGTGATTAGTCACAACCTGAGGATGAGAATGATATTGCCTTGCTGATAAGACAATTCAGGAGTTTTCTTAAAAGGAAACAAAGGAGACACCAGCAAGGGAACAAATGTAAGTTCCATAAAAATGTTAAAGTTTCTAATGATGTTATTTGCTATGAATGTAGGAAACCTGGATATGTAAAATTGGAATACACCAATCTCAAAGCCAATCCTAGCAAGGAGAAGTTGGAGGAAAAAGTAAATGTGGGAAAGTGAAAGAATAGGTTTCAAAGAGCTTTTAGGATGAACTCGGCTTCGGATTCATCAAAAATAGAAAAGGAGGAAGTCACCAACCTATGTTTAATGGCTGATAATCTTGATCAATTAGGTCAAGAAGAGGTATGTGACTTAACCTATGATGAATTGCTAGAAGTTTTGAAAGAATACATGATGTAGATAAAAAACTTAAGAAAATGCATGCTAGACTGAACCTATAATTGCAAGAGTTGTAAAAAGAGCATGACATCCTTTGGAAAGATCATGCACTGATAGATTACAATCACATGAGCTTACTTGATGAATTTGATGATTTTAATAAAAAGAATGATCTTTTAAAATCATCCTACACTGAATTGGAAAAAGATTTTAAAAATTTTAGGGATAAAACTAAGAATAGAGAGCACTAAAACTTGATATTAATGTGTTAGAAGATATAAATATATTTTTTAAATTGAAAGTGAAAGCTCTCGAAGAAAATAGGAAACCTCTAACACTTGAAAATTTTACAAATCCTATTTTGAAGTCAAAAATTTTAAAATCCAAGAAGAGATAAATTTATTATAAAGATTGAAAAATCTATTTCCTAGAATTAAATGCTTTACTTGTGGAATGATTGGACATATTTCACACACTTATACTTTAGATAGAAAAACTTATTTAGTGTGGAGACCTAAGATGCATAAACCAAGTCATATCATATATGCATCTAGTTTTATTTTGCTAAAAGGAGAACCCAATCCTGTTTAGGTTCCCAAGACTAACATTTGATTATTTTATAGGTACGCTCTCATACAAGTCCTCATGAGAGCATTGGTACTTGGATAGCGGTTTCTCAAAGCATATGACTGGAAATACTAAATAATTCATATCACTAGAAGCCAGGAATGGAGTCAAGGTTACATTGGGAGATAATACCACTAGGAAAGTGGTTGGAACATGTATGATCAAACACTTATAAAAATTTTTCATAGAAAATATATTACTTGTTGAAGGCTTAAAATATAATTTATTAAGTATTAGCAAGCTATATGATAAAGGGTATAGTGTTAAATTTTTTCCCACTAGTTGTATATTATGCCTAAATGAAAATTATGTATTACATAGAATTATGGTAAATAATGTTTATATGCTATATTTGAATTGTATTAAAACTCCTAATGCTTTTTATTTAAAAACAATTTCTGATGAATCTTGGTTATGACATAGGAGACTTTGTCATGCTAGCATAAAAATCTTAAAAAATTAACCAAAAGGAATTGGTTAGAGGTATACCAAAACTATATAACTTTACTAAGAATCACCTTTGTGATGCATATCAACTAGAAAAATAGGTGAAGTTCTCATTTCATTCCAATAAAGATTTTAGAACTAGTAAACCATTGGAGATTATTCATATGGATCTTTTTGGATCGGTTAGCATTATAAGTCTAGGAGGAAAAGTATACGGATTTGTGATAGTTGATGATTTCTTAAGATTCACGTGGGTTAAATTTTTATTTCATAAGAGTGAATCATTTGAGAAATTTAGAAATTTTTTGACTTAGATTCAGAAGAAACTAGGGTGTGAAATTTTAATAATTTAAAGTGATCACGAAGGTGAATTTGAAAATGAAAGATTTGAGAATTTTTGTAAAGAACAAGGGATTGATCATACTTTTTTTGCACTAAGGACCCATCAGCAAAATGGGATAGTCAAAAGAAAGAACATAATATTAATTGAAGCCGCTAAAGCCATATTGGTTGAATATTCACTTCCTAAATATTTTTGGGCTGAAGTGATTAGTACTGCATGTTATGTTCTGAATAGGGTGAATACTAGATCAAAACTAAACAAAACACATTATGAGCTTCTTAAGGGTAGAACACCAAATTTATCACATTTGTATATTTTTAGATGTAAGGTGTTCATACATAATAATAGAAAATCTTCTTTAGAAAACTTTGATCCAAAATAAGATGAATGAATTTTTCTTGGATACTCTAGTGTTAGAAAATTATACAGAGTATTTAATAAAAGAACTTTGGTAGTTAAGGATACCACACATATTGTATTTAATAAATTTAGAATTTTAAGAGAGCCAAGTTTTGAAGAGGATGATTTAGAAAATAATTCCCAAAGGATTGAGAAGATTAGTTTGGAAGAAATTTTGGAGAAAGAAAACCCTTTTCCTAGAGATTTGAAATTTTTTAAAAACCATCATAAAGAATTAATTTTAGGTCAACCTAATGAGGTGGACTTAGCAAAGAAGTCAATCATTCTGTACTTATTTTAATGATAGAACCCATAAATATAAATTAAGAACTTTTGGATGAATTTTAGATTTTGGCAATACAAGAAGAATTAAATCAGTTTGTAAGAAATGATGTTTAGGAATTAATTGCAAGACCAAATGATCAGTGTAGTTAGAACTAAGTGGGTATTTAAAAATAAAATGAATGACTTAGGAGTTATTATTATAAATAAGACTAGATTAGTGGCTAAGATGTTTAATCAAATTAAAAGAATTAATTTTAAGGAGACTTTTGTCCCTGTAACGAGACTTGAAGAAATTAGGATTTTGTTAGTATTTGCCTTTTTTAAAGGATTTAAATTATTTCAAATGGATATTAAAAGTGTCTTTTTAAATGGAGTAATTTAGAGGATATTTATATTTAATAACCTCAAGGTTTTGAAAATTCAAAATTCCCTAATCATGTTTTTAAATTAAGAAAGACATTATATAAATTGAAATAATCACATAAAGCTTAGTATGAGAGGTTAAGTACTTTCCTACTTAAACGATATTTTGAAAAAAGAAGTGTGGAAACCACTCTCTTTTTGAAAAAATTAGGAGATGACATAATTATTGTTTAAATTTATATTGATGACATCATTTTTGGATCTACAAATAAAAATCTTTATGATAATTTTTCTTAAATAATGAGTAGTGAATTTGAGATGAATCTAATAGGAAATTTTAGTTAATTTTTAGGTTGTAGCATTAAGTAAATTGAGGAGAGAATATTTCTTAATCAGTCAAATTATGTTAAGGATATCCTCAAGAAGTATGAAATTGATAATGCTAAAGTAATTAGTAACTTATGAGTTCCTTAGTTCAGTTGGATAAGGACCAAAGAGAAAATCTATTGATTAAAAGAAATTTAGAATAATTATTGGATCTTTTCTTTATTTGATAGATAGCATACCCGTTATTATGTTTAGTAGTTGTTTATATGCTAGATTTCAATCTGATCCAAAAGAATCATATTTGACAGCAGTAAATAGGATCTTGAGGTGTCTTTTGGGAACTTAGAACTTAGGGATTTAGTATCCTAAGTATAGCTCTTCATTTAAAATTAGTGGATATTCAAATTTATACTTTGCAATTTTTAAGGTTGATTGAAAGAGTACATCTAGAACTTATCAATTTTTAGGAAATTCTTTAGTTTTTTGGCCTAGTAGAAAATAGAATTTCGTAGCCCTATCCACTACTGAAACTGAATATATTACCTTAGAAAGTTGTGTGGCATAAGTTCTTTGGTTGAAATAATAGTTGATTGATTCATGATTTATAATAAGCACAATTCTAATTTATTGTGATAACATTAATGCCATTTGTATTTAAAAAAATTCTATTCAACATTTTAGAACCAAACATATAGATATAAGGCATCATTTTATTAGGGATTATGTATCCAAAGGAGAAATTGAATTGAACCATATTTTAACTGAAAATCAACTTACAAACATTTTTATAAAACCACTAGCTTTTGATACTTTTAGTATATTAAGAACAAGGCTAGGTGTGATCGATCTTAATACTTAAATAAAATCTTCTGCAAACTTGATGTGTTTCCATGTGTATTTTCTATTTTTGGTTGTCAATGTTTTGTTGGTGTGTGTATTTTTAGATTTTGCTTTTATTTTTTATGTTTTGTTTGATTTGAACATGTATCATGAATCAAAAGTTCTATTTTTGATCTTTCATGTTGAATTTTCAAAGTGTTATATTCATACTATATAAAACTATTTTCGTCCCATACGAATTCTGTAGCATATCAATCATTATTTTGGACTGAATGTGAAGTTTAGATTTTCTAACATAGATCGTATTGTATGATAGTGCTATCATTGTGTACGATTTGTGTTCATTCGTCTGTATGCATGTAGACAGTTATCCGGGTAGAATCAATTATTATAACGAGTATATGTATGAAATTTTATTTCATTTGTATGAACCACGTGTCATTCTCTATGGGGGACGAACCTAACCATCATTAAAATGATCTTAAATAACTGATCGTCCCGGACAAGTACCTGTTTGTCAGTATGATCGTATGGTCAAAAATTCTATATGAAATGATGCTTTGTAGCTTGTGTGATTACGTAAAGTCATTTCATTTTGAACATTTTCGTTCATCCATACAAAATGTTTTTCATCTCGTATGATCGTGAGATCATATGTACCAATGGAATTAGTACTGTATGAAGGGTGATTTTTCTTTAAATATGAAGGCTTTAGAATTCATTTTTATTCACTTCAACATCCTCCTTGAATCATTCTCTTCTTAGAAATGACAAGTTATAGCAAGCGTGGTACAATTTCTAAGGGTTTGTCATCCAGGGGTGGAGACAAAAATTTTTTGTCAAGAGCAAATGAGGATTCCTACCATAAGTTTGTCCCTGGAAAAATCACTCCGTCAAGACTCTTAATTCAAGATGATATTCACTTTTAATTCATGCCCCTTTTTGCTTCAACCCAGTTTGACTTTATTTTGACTCTGATCCATGCTTATTATAGGGAGACCTTTAACTACTTTTTAGTGAATATAAGTTTTAGCAAGGATGAGAGTAACATAACTTCATTTGTAAGAAAACAATGGGTAGAAATAACCAAAACAAATCTAGGAAACTTTCTCTAGTTAAGGACTCGTGGGACAAGAGCGTACTTTCTAACCTCCAAATCTAACTATAATTGGTCTGAAATAAATAATACTCTTAGAGGTGTAACTCAATTTTCTCACTTGGCTAGAGTATATACTTGGAATCAGAATGCTAGAGTCATCCAGCATGTACTTAGAACTTCAATCATTCCTAAGGTTGATGATCGCATAAACATTACTCCTCTTTTTACACAGTTACCTATTTAATCATGACTGGATAACAAATTGATGAAGCCCAATTCATTCTAGATTATATTCACAACCTTTTTGAAATTGGGTTTGCATCTCATAGGAGAAAGAAAAATATTGCTCTAGGATATCTAGTGACCTATATCTTAGAAAAGAAGTACAACATTATTCATTATGATATTCCCACTAAATTACCAATTTTCTTTATTGATGCCTCTTTTCGATCTTTTTTTTTTTTGGAAGAATAATAATTCAAGTGAGGATACTGAGGAAGAACGGGGAGCACCTGCACCTGCCTAAGGACCTGACTTTCAAGAGATGGTATAGTGCTTTGATCGGTTAGATAGTCATTTTGATCAAATTTAGACTCACTTAAATTAGTAGGATGTATAATACCAGCATGATATGGGTTAGATTTGATGCCAGTTTGACTTGATAAACACTAATATAGCTATAATGAATAGCTATTTCTCAGTCTTCAACTAGCCTCCTCCTCCAGACCAAGGTCCTTCAGAGTTTTAGATTGTACTTCTTTGAAGTTTTCTTTGCCAGTCTTCTCCAGATGTGATGATTTCAGTGTTTATGTCTTTCTATTGTACTTGTTCTTATTTAGATTTGTGTTGATATTGTGATGTTTGTTGTTATGGTGTTTTGATATCAACAGTCTTAATATCTGATCTTTATTTGATATTAATAAAAAATATCTTATTTTGATTAATTATTTTTGTTCATTATTTGAAATGTGAGTTTGCCTATATGATAATTCTGTCTTAATTGATCTAAAAGATATTATAAATTAACTTGCATTACAAAATTAATTTCATTATAAAATCTAAATTTTTTTAAAAAATTAGATTTATTTATAACTCGGTCAAGTTAAGGATATCAATCTCATGTTCTTTTTAGGCAAATATAATTTGAATATTATAATTGCAATTTTGATGTCTTATTATTTTTTATTTCTCTTTTCAATATGATTATCTTTATAATTAGAGAAATTTGATTTTTTAGATTATTGATTTTGGAAAGATCAATTAAAAAAATAATATCAAAAAGAAATATACATTGTGTATAAAAATTGAAAGAATGTGAAATTATTCGCAAATTGAAAAGAGGCATAAAATTAGCCCAAATAAAAAAAGATGCACAAAGTGTGTCTTGAATATTTAAAAAGATGTGCAATGTCGCCAATTGAATTTATTATTTCCTCTATCGTTTAATCTTTATTCCAAATCAATCTAATTTTCAATTATATTTTATTTTAAAAATTGAAATTAACTAATCCTTATTTTGTCACTTTTGTTATAATTCTCCTTTTCTAATTGTCTAGAATGTTTTATGACCTTAATCAATTTTTCTTATATAAATTATGCCTTAATTATAATGTTTTTGAATCTTTCTTTTTCCTCTAATGGTAATTAACTTTATTATTGCAATTCTATTTCAATCTTTTTAAAGATCAATTACTATGATTTTTCATATGACATTTTTCATTTAAACCTTCTTATTCCCTTTTTGTTATTGTCAAAAGGGGAAGTAATATTGTTTTAATATTGTTTTATGATGTTTGTGTTTTTATAGTGTTTGTGTTTGTATTTTTTGGTTTTTTTTATTTGTGTTTTGTATATTATTTAAAAAAAAGTTTTTATGTTCTTCAAGGAATTCCTCTATACTCATATGTTTATTCTTTTAGGGGGAGTTAAGAAGAAATTTAGGGTATTCAATTTTTACTCAAACAATAAATATTTTGCCATAATAAAAAAGGGGGAGATTGTTGAGATAGTTGCAACTTAGTTTTTTATTGTTGATATTCTAGTAACATATATGTTTTTGATGATTTCAATTATTATTGATTTGATTAATATTTCTCCTAATATATTTTAGATGCATTATTTTGTTATTTGTGTGTACTAACATTTTATGGAAATCATACTTCGGATTGTTGAAGACTTCAAATCATATCAGTTTAGGGTTTATTATAAATGAAGTCTATATTTTTTATTTTATTGGTTTGAGAGAGTGTGATTGTAATTGAGTAACTATGCATACACACATCGAGGGAGAGTTTAAAGTTTGCAATTTTTAAACTGATCGTACTGTACGAACTCATTTCATACGGGATAATTTGTTCAATTATTTTTCCCTACGAGTAGTCAAACGAACAGAAAGTAGAAATTTTTTTTATGGATCATATTGTTCGGTATACCATTCATACATATGTTGTCTAGTGTATGAATTGGATGGGTCCCTTTTCGTCCCAATGAATTCAAAGTTTTTCTGAATGGTTCATACCATACGATGTCATCATCATATGTACACCGTCTAGCATATGAATTAGATGGGTCCCTTTCGTCTGGACAAACTTGGAAATTTTCTTAAATGATTATACCATACGATGTCGTCATTGTACGTACGCCATCCAGTGTACGAAATTGTGGGGTTCCTTTTCCGCCCAACAAAGATGAAAATTTTTCTAATTGTTCGTACAATATGAACTAGATTCATACTGAAAGATCATTGTGTACGAAATCATATCATACCGATTCACAATAGGTTCATATGCAACAGTTTTTGAACTATTCGTACATTCAAACATAAGATCGTCCTATACGATCGTAAATGCTCAAAATGGAAAATTTCAATTTTTTGGATGGTTTTTTGTATCTTTCATATAAAAGTACCTTTAAAACTAATGTGAAAAGAGTTGTTCTTCTTGATTTTTTAAGGGCAAAATTAAGAGTGAGTGTTAGAGAGTGTTTGAGAGAGATTTCTTGCAAGTGGAGTGTG
This sequence comes from Dendrobium huoshanense, assembly GCA_016618105.1. Lineage (NCBI taxonomy): Eukaryota > Viridiplantae > Streptophyta > Magnoliopsida > Asparagales > Orchidaceae > Dendrobium > Dendrobium huoshanense. The sequence goes on from CM028351.1 coordinate 49,023,623, forward strand.
AAGCGTTTTCTAGGTTACTCAAAGGTAAGGATCTCTTTATGTATGTGGTCATCACTTTTCTTTTCTTCTTTATAATTGCTTGTGAGAAGTTCTTTGAAAAAGATATGATACTCTGCCAACGCTTGGAGGGTGTGAACAGATGATGGTACTTTACTGACACTTGGAGGGTGTAAATAGACAATGGTACTCTACATACACTTAGAGGGTGTAAATAGAAGACGATACTCTCCCGACACTTAGAGGGTGTGAAAGGAAGATGATTCTCTACCGCACTGAAGATTGGTGGAAGAGAGGTTTTGTAAAGGTTTCTCGGACATAATGTAGGGGCAAAAGGAGAGTCACTTTAGTAATAGTGCAATACATGAAGAGGGAGTCTTCAAGGAGTGGATGTAGGTCATGTTTGATCGAACCACTATAAATCTTTGTGTATTTTAAATTCCGTATTTATTTACTACAAGTTATTTATTATGGTTGAAAAGTTTATTTTAAACTTAAATTAACTTGCTACGAGATTCAAAATGGTTTTCTATTCAAAAGATCCAAGAGAATTTTAAAATTACCAATTCCCCCTCCCCCCCTATTGGTTAGCCTTGGGATAATAGATTAGGTTTAACAACCGATATAAAATTAACATCTGGGACGATCACAGGATTGTCCCATACGATGTGCTTGAAAAGAAGGCTTCAGAAAACCCTAATAAACTCAATTCTAACACCAACTATCATTATAGAAAATCATAGGATCGTCCAATATGATGTGCAGAATTTGACCTGATAGTCCTGGACGATATCAGGATAGTCCTAACGAGCAATTCAAATTTATACAGATTGTGCAGGATTATATTATGGATCATCCTGGACAATTAGAGGAAAAAGTATGATATTTCACCTTGGACATTTTAGAAAATTAAATATGTCAGGAAACATCATCCAGTATGATATACAGATCATTCAGGATAATCTGATTGAATAATTTAACCATAATTAGTCCACTAATTACATGATCAATTTATACATGATTGGTATTAATCGTCTAATAAGATCTAGATCTTCCAAGATGATTTAGATCGTCCGGGATGATTAGAATAAAATTTGAATCTTAAATCCTTTCCTAAATTATCATTAGCAGCAATTTTCCAAGATCATAATGAATCATCCTAGCCATCAAAATTATCCAGTATGGTTAGTTCAATAAGTTGATCATATTGGATGATATAAATCATCCAATATGATTCATTTTAAACTTGAACATGTGGTTTCGACTCAATCTCACTCCCCTATGTATGTGTGTGCATGGTCACTAAGCAAACATACACACTTACATGATTTGACTCTAGAAATTAATAATACATCAATAAATATTAAAAAACTTATTACAAGATAACCTATTCTACCCAATCTTTTACCTTGAATCTTTATTGGATGGTGCATTATATTCTTGAAAAGTTAGTTCACACACAAATAAAAATATATTATAAGTACAAGTAGACAACAGGATGTGAGCCATAATATTTGTTATCATTAAAAATATAAACTCATAAGCTTGAGCTACAATAATTTGGATGTGATGTTTCAGAATACTTACATTATCATTAGCCTTTATATCTTTTAGTATATTTGGATTTTTGGGTTTTCTTATAGTTCATCTAGCAGACTTATGGAGGTTTGGGGTATATTCTCTTCTATGTCCTGGATTGGTTATTTGGCTGCTTCTTGGGTGGGTGGGAATGTGCTGGCTTACATGTATGTGTGGGCTCTCAATATTAGTCAGTATATGGTTTTTCATAACTGTATGAATTGGCTTTATATTTCTTTGCTTATTTTGTCCTCTGTGCTCTTTAGTGATTATATACTGGTTCTTGGTTTTAGTATTTTAGTTATCTGTATTGACAATGTGTTGTTTTAAGTTATTCTAAAGTGTAAGTGGTGTTTGACTCAAATATCATTTTTTGCTAATTTTCAATGTTACTTGATCATTCTGTTATGTGCATGCAAGGTTTTTAAGAAAGGTTTTCTGACCGCCAAAATAAGGGTATGTTCATTATTTTTGTTGGGAAGTATTTCACCTATATTTACTTAAATTCTCATTGGTCTCAACTTATTTCCTGTTACAAAATTTTGACATTTTACCTTATGGTATTATGCTTATTTATTTTTTGCAGTCATTTTCTCTTGCAAGTGTAGTGGATTGAGGTAATTTTGGACATGGTTACTACTTTTTGCAGCAAGACTGTGCTGAATTCTTTTTCTTCGATCTTCCTTTTTTGGGTGTTTCCTACTTGCAACCCTAGATTGTTATTAGGTATTTTTGTAAGTCTTAGTATTGGGGACCATTGGCTCTTAGGTTTTATTTTGATTTTTTTGTAGCTCTTTCGAGCATTAGTGTGCTGAAGGTCCCCTTTAAGGACCATGTAACCTCCTTTTTACTTAACCTGTAGGATGGGTTTCCTCTTAAAAAATATGAAGCCCCTTCATATCATAATAAACTTTAGTGGAAGAGAAAGTGCAACCTTTTTTTGGCAAGCCAATCCACACAAATATTCCCCTTTTCTAAGAATTTAGGAAATAACAAATCATACTTCCCAAGAATGTTAAAAATATTCTTGAAGATATGAACCAAGTTAGCATTCATATAAAATTTAGCCTTGATAATATTAACCGAAACTAAAGATTCAGATTCAACCCAAGTCTTTTCAAAACTGTGATCCACACAAAACTTAAGGCCCATTGAAAAAGTTGAGGCCTCCACAACAATCACCTTGCAAGTATGAATGCAAGAAGAAAAAACAAACATCTTAGTACCTTTATAGTCTTTTAGAATACCACTCTCACCCGCACCAAAAATTTTTACGACAGAGCCATCAACATTCAGTTTGAGTTGGAGCATAGATGTCTTATACTAATGATAACTCTAGAAACAACATTATTTCTCTCATTAGGAAATAAAACATGGAAATAAGAACCCCACACCTTCTTTCCCTTAAAGTGTTTAGACTTAAGGATCTTGGCCAACACCATTTGATGAATTTTCTTCTTGAGAGCAATGATGATTCTATCTGAACTTATCTTGATACTAAGGTCCAGTGTAAGAAGCCCAAGCCCTTCAATGAATTTTATTTCGTCTTGAGAAGATCCCCATAAAAACTTATTAAGGATCTTATCAAACATGTTGCAAACCTCCAAGGAAGGATGAATAGTTTGAAACAAATAAATGGTTAAGAAGCATAAAATACTTTTGATCAAGGTAAGTTGACCACTAATCAAAAGAAGCTTACACTCCCAAGCAGGAAACTTGTACCTATATTTTGAAAGATTTTGGCAAACAAAAAGCAATTTTTACTACCTTTCTAAAGTCGAGTCACCAAATAGAAAATATGGAAGGATTGCATAAAAAACCAATCAAAAGCATAATAGAATTAATTTTTCTTTGTTTCATATTTTCCTTAGACTAAACAAGCATTTTTTAACATTTAAACAAAGACAACTTTTCTTACCAAAATCAACCAAAAACTAAAAACTCTTCTTCACATGCTTAATGGAATCATTGAAAACAATAATGATATCATCAGCAAAACATAAATGGGAAATATGCATAACCCCAGAGTTAATGTAATTTAAGCCTTTATATTTAAAAAAAATCACTTGAAGACCTCTAGAAAGATATTCAATAGAAATAATGTACAGAGCATGGGATTTTCCCCCAGCCTAACAACTTGACCACCTTTGAAAAAATATTGATTTTTACCACTATTATTAGCAGAGTACCACACATTCTCAATTACACTTATGATCAGATTAATAGACATGACCTTTAAACTAAAAGATCCAAAATATTGTAAATAATATTCAAGCTAATATAATCATAAGTTTTAGATATGTCCAACTTTAAGACCATATTATGGCTGGCCACCTTATAATTTTTGTCATGGATAAGCTCTTGAGCGAGAAAAATATTATAAGAAATTTCTCTCCCCTTAACAAAATCAGTTTGATTAATGAAAATAATATTAGGAAGGATGTAGGACATCCGGGAAGCTATGATTTTGGATATAATCATAGTAAACATTGTACATAAACTAATAGGTCTAAAATCACAAACATTCAATATTCTCACCTTTAAGAATAAGGATAATATAAGTGCTTGGATAATTTTTTGGAATAGAACATTGGGAAAACTCTGAAATCAAAGATCAATTTTAATATTATTCCAACAATTTTGATAAAAAGATATAGAAAAACCATCAAACCCAGTAATAGAATCTTTGTTAATAGATATAAGATAGTTGAAAAATTTGTGCTCATCGGGACTATTAGAAAAATGATTATTCTGACAATCATTAATAAAGAAGAATAAAAGAAATGTTGGAGAGAGCCTCCACATTCTTTTAATGACCTAAGACATTTTTAAAATTTGACACAACATATTTAGAAATTTAAAAAACATATTTAGAAATTGAAATTTCATCCTCCAACAAAGACCCATCTTCAAGTTTAATTTTATGGATAGCGGCCTTAGCTTTTTTGTTATTAGCTCAAGTATGAAAGTATTTAGTGTTCCAATCCCCTTGAAATATGAATTTAGAATTATCTTTCTCACGCCAATAGACTTCCTCTTTAGGATGAAGATTAGAAAGTAAATTCTTAGCCTTAGTCAAAAGAAGATTATTTCCATCCAATTACTAAACAAGAAATTGTCCTCTAAATTAATAACACTCTTTTCAGCATCTTTGATATTAACAAATATATTACCCAAACTGTCTTTATTCCTCCAACGAATAACTTGTTTGAAATACTTATTCATAATAACAAAAGAAATAATATCATTAGGACCATTAGAATAAATAATGGGAGCGTTCCAATCAGCCTCCACCACATTAAAAAAATCATTAGATTGCAACCATATATTTTGGAAATGAAAAGGAGAAAAAGTAGGAGCATTCTTCAAATTGATGCAAACAAAAAGGGGAGTATGATCAAAAGATGTTCTACTAAGCAACAAATGCGCACTAAATATTATTTGTACATTCCATATTAAATAAAACTCTTTCCAATCGCCGCTACATTCTAGTATTGGACCATGTAAAACTAGGTCCAAAGAAACTAATATCCATAAGTGACTTTGTATCATAATGGAAAGATCTTTGTATTTCAGGGAATGAAATGTTTTTTTTTAATCTTATTTATGGTCTAGAAGTGGACATGCCTTGGAGGAAAGGTAGCCCAATATTTTTAGCATCTATTAGATATATAAGTTTTTCTTCTACATCTATGAGTATTATCCCTATAATTCAAGAGTTTTCGGATTTCTTCCCTGGATAGTCATTAACTTTACCAACTTATAGAGAGGTAGAGTTTTGTATAAATATTATTTTGGGTATTGGTCTAATATCTAAGACTCTGTATTAAATATCTCTTAAGGAGCTTAAGGAATTGATGATATAGCTATAAGATTTAGTGTATCAATACTTTATTTGTCACATTGTGTTTCTGTGGGGAGCACCTATCTTATTTGTGAAGAAAAAAGATGGTATGATGCATATGACATTGATTACAGCTAGTTGAATAGAATGACTATAAAAAATAAGTATCATTTACTAAGGATTGATGTCTTATTTAATTAGCTGGTTGGATGTTCAAAATTTTGAAAGGTCGAACTGTGATCTGGTCATCATCAACTAAAAGTGAAGATAAAGGATGCGGTGAAGATGCATTATCATGAGGTACATACATTAATAGTATTTTGTCATGACATTCAGGGTAACTAATGCTGATGGTCTTCATATATTTGATTAATAAGATTTTTATGAAGTATCTCGACCAGTTTATGATCATCTTCATAGAAGAAATTCTGAATTGTTCAAGATCTTAAGAGGAGCATGCAACACACTTGAGGACTACTTTGGTGATTTTGAGACAACTTCAATTGTATGCTAAATTCTTAGAGTGTGAGTTTTGGCTAAGGAACATTTCATTTATGGGGTATCTAGTGAGCAATGCATGTATTTTAGTAGATCCCTAAAAGATTAAGGCTATTTTTCATTGGCCAAGGCCTACTACAATTTAAGAGGTTTGTAGTTTCTTAAGCTTGGCTGGATATTATCAAAATTTTTGATAGGGTTTTCTTGTATTTCTTTGCCTTTGATTAGACTAACTAAGAAGTCAATAACTTTCATATGGACTAGTGTGGTGAGGTTTTCAACTACTAAAATATCATTTGACTTATGCTCCAATTTTTAGTATTCCTTCAGGTAAGGATGAATTTTAGATTTTTAGTGGTGCATCATTGAGAGGTTTTGTATGTGTGTTGAAACAGCATGGTAGAGTGATTTCTTATGCATCTTAGTAGTTAAAACCATATAAGAAGAGCTATCAAACACATAATCTTAAGTTAGCAATTGTGGTATTTGCATGGAAGATTTGGATGCATTAATTATATGGAGTTAGATGTTACATGTTTATTGACCATTAGAGCTTAAAGTATATTTTTACTCAAAAGGATCTAAATTTGAGGTAGAGAAGGTGGTTAGAGCCGATTAAAGATTATGATTAGTCTATTCAATATTAGCCTTTAAGGAAAACATGGTAGCTAATGCTTTGAGTAGGAAGTCATCATGTAATTTTCTTTTGTTTCTTACTTCTATAGACCTTTTTATTTGAGATTTGGAGAAGCTTGAGATAGTGGTGGTATCCATTGATAAAGATCCAAGTTTGTTAGCTCAGATGATTATTCAGCTTATTCTAAAGCAAATAATTCAAGAAGATCAAGAGTTAAATATAGAGTATCAAAATTTGAGTGGACAAATTAAATCTAGTAAGAGACCTAAAATTTTCTTATTTGATTTTGGTATCATTTTCTAAAAGGATATATTATTGTTTCTATCTATTGGTAATTTCAGAGCTAAGATTCTACATAGGGTACACTATTCGGGCTATACTATTTATCCATGAAGTAGCAAGATGTATGGAGATTTGAAAGGTCTATTTTGGTGGCCTATATTAAAGAAGTATATTACGAAGTTTGTTTTGAAGTATGATGCCAATTATTTTATCGAAGGTAGAGTATTAAAAATAGGGTGGTCTACTGTAGTCATTACTTATTCTAGAGTACAAGTAAGAAGATGTGATGATAGACTTTGCTATGGGTTTTCCTAGATCATGATAGAGGCATAATGCCATATGGATTGTAGTTGATCGTCTAACAAGGTTAGCATATTTCATTCTGATATGATAAACTAATCTAGATGATGGTTTAGCACAAATAGATGTTAGGGATAATATCATATTATATGGTGTGCTAATGGTGATTATATCTAATCATGATAATCGACTTACCTCTAGATTATGGAGAGGAATTTATTAGGGATTGTGTATGAAATTATACTTCAGTATGCCTTTTCATCCACAGACAGATGGATAATCCAAAAAGATTTTCAGGTATTGGAGGATATTTTGAGACACAATGTTAAGGACTTTGGAAGCAGTTTAGACTAATAGAGTTTTCATATAGTAATAGTTATCAATCTAGCATAGGTATGGCTCCTTATGAACCTTTGCATGACAGAAAGCGCATAACCTCTTTGTCTTTGACAGAGGTGCAAGATAGATAGGTGGTGGGGTCTACTTTTATGGATGATGTTATAACAAATATTAATCTTATTAGAGAAAGGTGGTGATCTACACAGGATAGGTAGAAGAAATATTATGATTAGAAACACATACTAGTAGAATTTTTTGTTGGTGACTTTATTTAATGTCAAAGTCAGTCCTACGAAAGGTTTCAATAGATTTGGAAGAATCATTAAGTTGATTATTATTGCATGGAAGAGTTGGTGACTTTTGAGATTGTTGAGAGGATTAGTAGTTCCACTTACATGTTATTATTGCATGATCATATGTTAGATATATACAGTATATTTTATGTCTCTTCTCTGAGGAAGTAGGTATCTAATTCAGGAAAGGGATTATCTACTGATGATGTGGAGATTCAACCGAGTCTACACTATAAGAAAGAGCTAGAAAGGATTTTGGCATACGATGTCAGGAAATGGAGGAGCAAGAAGATTCTAGTGGTCAAGATGCAGTGACAGTGTATGATTGATAGAGAGGATACTTGGGAGAATGAATAAGAGATGAGACAGCTATATCCAGGTTTATTCTAACTTACTTTTGTCTGGGAATGTCGAGGATGTAATTTTTTTAAAGGTTGGTGGATTTTTATAACTATATATATATATAATAGTCAAAAATTATTTTAGGAGTCATTATAAGTCTTAATCATAAATCGTCTTAGCCATAACATATATATTATTATATTTTAATTTCACTAAATTTTTCATAATTTTTTGGTACTTGTGAAATTCCCTAAGAAATTAGCACATGTTACTATAAGTGAGGATTTTAGGATAGTTATGTGTTCATTTTGTAAACCGATTGCACCATAATTCTCTAAGTAAAATGGACTATTTTATGAATAATGTTTTTATAATTTTTATGACCTAAAAGAATTTCTATGATATTTTATAATAAAAATTTATCAATTTATAAAATTATATTAATATTATTTAATATTTTATTATAAATATCTTTAGCCACTTAACATCATTTTCCTAATCTTAATTTGTTTAACAAAGAAGGATTTGGGGAATAATAAGAGATAAAAAATGAGAGAGAACAAAAAAGCAAGTGTTTGTAGGTTGTAGAGACATTTTCTTCTATGGACCCAATTGAGAAATTTGTTAATCTCGAGGTGGGTTATATTATGCCTATTTAAATTTTCAATAATTTGATAATTTTGACAGTTTTTTTTATCAAATTTATATTTTCATTTCCAAAAATTAAGGATAACTTTATTTTGGTAATACGTTTACCATATAACTTTTTATATATTATAGAGATTGAAATTATAAATATTTTTAAAAAGTTATGATTTTTGTCTACTCAAATTTATTTAAACATCTAAAAGTTGTGGTTCAATTTAATCTAATTATTTTTTAATTAATGAAATGCATTGAAAAATATAAAAAATGATGTGATGTGATGTTAGTGTTACTGGGCAACTGAAGCAAAATTCTATTATGTCATCACTAATGGGTGACAAAGATGGAATTCTATTATACATGCGTCAATGGGCGATCGAGGTGTGATTTTATTTTGCTAGTGCCAAGGGGCAACCGTGGTGGGATTCTATTATGTCGGGGCCTACGGGCTACCAAGGTGAGATTTTGTTAACAAATCTATAAATATATATATATATATATATATATATATATATATATATATATATATATATATATATATATATATATATATTTGGCTAAGAACCATTCTAATAAAATTAATATCTACTTTTAACTCACACTAGAAGTAAAAAAGCTCATTTTTGACAGAATTTTTGGAGGAAGTTAATATCAGCAAATTTTTCGACGGAAAATTTCTAACTAATTTCTAACGGATTTCAGACAGATTTTATACTAGATTTCATAGAATTTTTAGTGGATTTTTCACCAAAATTAAAAATTAAGTTATATTTTAATAACTTATTGTTAAATTAAATTATTTAAATTAAATATTTTTATATTTAAAAAAACTTAAATTATTTAAATTAAGAACTAATTTAATAAATTAAATTGTAATAAAATAAATTAAATAAACTCATTATTTAATAACCAAAAATTAAATTATTTAAATAAATACTTAAATTAAAATAAATTTTTTTAATTATTTACTTTGTTAAATTAAATTAAATAATTTAATATTTTTTGTCAAATTAAATTAAATTAACTAATTTAATAATTAATTTTTTAAATTAAATTAATTATTTTTATCTTTAAAAAAATATTTTTGCTTTTAAATTAATAATTAATTTTAATATTTATGAGTTATAATTTAAATAAAATAAAGTAGTAGTCTTTGCAAGTTTTCCTTAATGGCCAAATGGTGGGTGGCTTGTGTGTGAGGTGAAATTATTCGGTGCAGATGCCAAAATCCATCCAAAGATATACAAGAAATGAGCCACATCGGTCATTTAGCTCGGTACCGCTTCGCACCATGCTCGATACTGCTTACGTGACTCATTCTGGTTCGTTTCCGTATGTAGAGCTACGTTCGGTATCCGCATAGAATAATTTCTCATGAGCGAGGAGGACTTTGGTATGTATTGTTGGGCTGGGGATTGTTGGTAGGTTAGGGCACAATAGACTGGCATGGGCTGGCTGGTCGGGTTAGCTTATGGGTGGGCTCGCTAGTTGGCAGGCTTGTCCTGGTGATGCTTGAGACCAGTTTTAAATTTTTATTTTCAAATTTTTTTATGTTTCAGATCAAAAAATAATTTGCTAGAAATAGTTTTCCAGGGGATTTTCCATAATGAAGTGTTAGTTTTTCTTTCAAGAAAGTTAATGCTAATAATGTAGATTTATCTAAAAAATCACTAAATCCCAAATATCTGGTAATATCAATTAATTTTGTCCACATTTTTTAATTTGATAAATATTATTAGAAGCTTATGCAAGAGAAGAGAAATACTACGAAAAAAAAAAATCATTGAACAACTAAAAAATAGCGAAGCATTAAAAGGTAGAGACTCAAATCATAAAGTAGCTCTTTAATGTGTTATAGAAAAATGTTTGGGTTTGCATTATGGATTGCTAATCAATTTAATACTTTTGTTTAGTTATATCATTGAACTTCTTGAGATAATAATACAAGATGGTTCAGGTAGTGAGACAAAAGGTGAAGCATATGCCTTCTTGATTATGTACAATTCTGAATTTGTTTTCACTTTGCATATGAGGAAGTCTATATTGAGGGTCACAACGGAGCTATATCACATTTGTTATAAAAAAGAGGATCAAGATATTATAAATGACATAAAATTGGTAAAAATGTCAAAGTAAAGATTCCAATTTATGAGAAATGATGGTTGGGATATTTTGCTCAAAGATGTTTGTTATTTTGTGAGGCAAATAATATAGTTATTCTAAATATGGATGATATTTTGTAAAGCGAGGAAGATCAAGGTGTGAAGCTAAAGCAATCACTAATAGACATCATTAATAAGTTGAATTATTTTGCACTGCAATAGATATGCAATTCTAAAAACTCAACAACATATTTAATGAAATAAATACAGAGCTACTTATGTGTGTAGCATGTTTGAATCTAGGTAATTCACTTTTAGCTTTTAATAAGAAATGGTTGAAAAGCCTAGTCAAGTTTTATATGTTAGATTTTTTAAATATAGCTCACATCATATTAAATAATGAACTTGATAATTTTATTATAGATATGAGATCTAGTGTCGTATTTATGAATTTAAAAAGACTTGGAAACTCATTCAAAAACTGGTAGGTACTAAAAAGAATGAAATTTATCCTTTGGAATTCCTACTTATAAAACTTGCTCTGATTTGGAAATTGCTAGAACAATAGTCGAACAGGAATTCTCAACTATAAAGATTGCATCTTTTTCCACACATCATTGCTCTGCCCTAAGGCGCAGCCAAGGCGATTTTTAGGGTTTCCTCCTTTCCGTCTTCATTTGGTCGATTTCTCATCCGATCTTCGACTTTTCTCACTGCTTTCAAGCGACTGTTGTGATCCTGCATTTCTTTTCGTGCTTCGGCCCCTTTTTGGGGTTTGTTATTTTGGCTCGATGTCTTCATCTAACCTGTGGGGGGAGGTTTCTACTCCGATTCTTGGGGAAAATAAGGGCTTTTTCATTCTCAATGGTGAGGAGCAAGCTAACTCTCTGTCTCGGTCTTTTAAAGACGTTTTGGCCGGAAACCATATGCAAGGTGATAATGTTCTTAAATTTACTCAATCTGTTCTTAATGGAGTGCCGGCTGTGCTGATCTCTGATGAAGATATTCTTAAACTTGCTTCACCTTTTAAATTTACTTTGGCTGGTAAGTTTAATTTACATAGGCCAAATCTGGATACTATTCGTCTTTTTTTCGCAAACCTAAAGCTTTCGGATTTTTACTCTGTCGGTTTACTGGATTCACGACATGTTGCCATTCAGCTATAAAATGATTTGGATTATAGTAGAATTTTTGCAAGGAGATCTTACTTCATTAATAACTCTCAAATGAAAGTGTTAAAATGAACTACTTTTTTTGACATTCATGAAGAATCTCCTATTGTTCCTATATGGATTTCTTTTCCGAATTTGGGTTTATATTTTTTTAATCCTAAAGTTTTACATGCGCTTGGATCTATTTTTGGAAGACCATTACAAACTGATCAGGCCACTGCATCCAGAACTCGACCTTTGGTGGCTAGAGTTTTGGTGCAAGTGGATATCTCCAAAAAACATGCAAAAGAAATCTGGGTTGGTTCAAAAGATTTTGGTTACATGCAAAAGGTGGAATTCGAGAAGGTTTCGAAATTTTGTTCCCACTGTAAAATGCATGGGCATGGCTTATCCGAATGCTTTAAACTACATCCTGAACTTAAAAAAACTGTGAACAACATTGCTGAAAATCTTGATTTAACTGTTAAAATAAATAGCCCAAAGGAGGTTGACCAAGTTTTGATTAATACTAGTATGAGTCCGAAAATTTCAAATGATATTTCTCTTCTTAAGCCGGTTTTTCCTGAAACTGATATTGAACAAATGATTTTAAATCATAAGGTAGGTAATGTTTCTGGTAAGAAGGAAGATTCGGTCCCAAACTTATATATTTCTATTGATTATATGCTTCTAGAGGCTAATTTATCTAAGGATAAGATTGATCCCTGTACCAATTTAATGGCCACTGATACCAATGTTATTGTTAATGTGGATGTCGAAGTGAGTGAGAAAGAAGAGTGTGAAGATGGAGAATTTATTCCTGCTAATGATACTGATTTGGTTTTTAATAAGGATCAACAAGGTTAGAATGAGACTAATGGTAAATTTGTTTTGGAGAATAGTGAGGAAGATGTTTCTAGCTCTAATAATTTGGAGGAGGAAAATTTTATAAAAGTTAAAAGGAAAAAGGAAAAAATAATAAGGAAATTTTCTCTTTCTACACCTCGATCCACTCGAGCTCAAACTTTTTCAAAAGATTTTAATGGTTAAGTCTCTCATTTGGAATGTTCGTGGGATTGGTGGTAAGGAGTCTAAAAATCGTGTTAAAAACCTTTGTAGAATCCATGATATTCATTTACTTGTTTTGCTTGAACCTATGATTTCTTCCGACAAACTTGACGGTACTGCTTCTAAATTGGGCTTTCCTAATAAATTTGCAAATTGTTCTAATAAGATTTAGATTATGTGGAACAATTCTATTAAGATTAACATTATTCATGATTTTTATCAGGTAGTTCATGTTAATATTGAAATGTTTAATTTTAAGAGTAATGCTTCTTTTGTCTATGCTGCTTGTACCAGAATGGGTCGTCTTTCTTTGTGGGAGCAAATCATTGATTTTGCTACTAGCTCTAATGGGCCTTGGTGTGTTGGAGGTGATTTCAACATTATATCCAATACTAATGAGATATTAGGTGGCTCTCTTCCTAATACTAAAGCTATGGATGAGTTTAACTCTATGATATCTCAAAGTGATTTACAGGATATTGGTTTTTTTGGTAGTGCTTTTACTTGGAGTAGAGGTAACCTTTGGCAACGTCTTTGGTGGGAAAAATTTGTGTCACCACGCAGATTTTGATTTTCTCCTATTTTATAATTGAATACTACATTTAAGAATAAAGTACAATTTCGAGAAACTGACACAATATTTTATAATGGATTCAATATCAAAATAGGGTTTTGAAAATTGATATTTCTATAATCAAACACAATTTAAAGAATAACATATTATTTCGAAAAATAAACATGAAATTCTTAAGAATATGTTTAAAAATAAAAAAAAGCTTTTTGAAAAATTTATTCATTCTTTTATTTAGATATAACAAAGAGAATATTATATCATCTTGAAAGATGAAAATAACATTCTTCAAGACATCCAAAATAAAGAATGAATTTTATAAAATTCATCATTTCTAAAATTAAATATAACAAGCAATAAATTATATTGCCTGAAAAGACAATAATAACATACTACGAGCATATTTAAGATTAGAAATGAAGTTTTTTAAAGATATATGCATTCCCAAAGATTCTTCCCTTATTTTATATGAATAAAACAAGGTTTATTTTAGTCTGGAGTTCTCAAATCTCTATAGGAGCAAGCTCCTATAGTTAATTACATCCTAGGAGGAATTCTCCTAAGAAAACTCTCGATTAAAGCAGTAATTTCATACCCTTTTGACTACAAAGTAGAAGACAAGGAACAGAAGTAAAGATTTTCCAAGGAGAAAGCTCAATGTTGAACATTTATTAGCGAGTCAAAGGAGGAAAAGTAGGAGGAGCCGGATTCTGAGAAGCTCAGAGGCAACCTCAGTCTATCCTATGTTGGGCTTTACATTTTAAGAGAGAAATTTTATGTTTAAATTGACATTTTATTAGAAAGTTGGGATTATATTCCCGGAGGGCGAGGACTTAAGATCTAAAAATAATCTGCCTCAGAACCTAAATCTAATTTGGGTACTACAAAGTAGCGACCCGAACCTAACTAATGAAGTGCAAATCTGGACTTACCCCGGCCTGGATTGAGGAGCCAGCTAACCACCTAGGCGCTTTAAAACCATGTGTCCAGTCTCTTATGAAAGATGGGTAGGGATGTTTATTTAAATTTTAAGGAATTGGGGGTGACATCTAAGACAATTCTTAATTAGCCCCTCAACTTATGTAGGGTGATAAATGTCTAGAAATATAATTAATATTTTAGACTCTTTTTAGTTTGTATCTAATGCAATGCATGCTAATTGACTCGAATGCATAAAATGATATTGAAGCAGTTTAAAAATTTAGGCTTAGAAAATAGATTTTTCCCTAGAGATTACACAACTTCCCCTTGACAGAACTGCACCCTCATAGGTCAAGTGGTCTGCCAGAACCCGCAGGCGGGGAGGTGCCTAACAAGGAAGAGAAAGTATTAATATGCTTATGCTGACTCTCGGCGATCCCGAGCTTACTTCTTAGATCGTTAGAGTTACTATGTGAGCCTAAAAATTTTTATTTAAAATTACAAGTAGAAAAATTTTAAGCGTACCCTTACGAAAAAAATCTCTCCGTTTCGAATCCAGGCTAAAACAAAACACGACATGCAAGGTCCTAAAAAAATCTACTGCACAAACAATGTAAACAATCAATTTTAATAATCCAAATATAATGTCCAAGTCCAATGTCCATATTACACCCAGAATTTGCAGAAAAGTAAAGTGGCCGGGCACCACTGACAACAAACCCGGATTCTAATCCTAAGAATGACGCAAGTGATTTTTGAAATAGGATATACTGTTCCTTAAATCTTCATTTCTTCCTCTTCTTTCTTCAATCTTCTTGTTCTGTCTTTTCTTCTTCTACGAACTTCTCGAGTCCGTCAGGTTCTGGATATCCAAATGAAAAGAAACTCATCCCTAAGAGGGGTATTTTCTTTTCTATTCGGATATTGAATCATCCTAATTTGGCTTTCCAAATAAATGAGAATAATCCTTTAAGGTATATTCCCCTTTCTTTGGATTCCAATTTGTATTAATATCCCACTTTCAAAAAATCACTTTCACATTTATTGACTCTTGATATATTATATTTACATTACATTTCATTTCACAGAAAGGGAAGGAAAATCTAGTCCACCTGCAAGGTTATCCTAAGCAATTTATAACAAAAATCATCCCACGCAATTATATATATATATATATATATATATATATATATATATATATATGCAATTGAATTTAAATTATTAAGCCACACTTGGCCACACTCTTCTTCATTTGGGGGCTAAGCAGCTGAAGCACCTGTAGCATTTATTTATTATTAATTAATTAGCCCCCTTTTTCTACCCTGCACGAGTGTGACCACCTGCAGAAAATCATATTAATAATCCAGATCGCTCCTAACCTATGGATAATCTAATCGTTAATCAAATCACAACACAGAGTGCAGTAAAAATAAACAAACACACCAACATTTCACAACCAGCATGCAATAAAACTTGAGAAAAAGCCCATCACAGTGCAGTAAGGAAATAAACACCGGCCTAACCTAAAACTAGAGTCGGTTGTCCTAGCAAATAAATCTAAGTGTGTGCAATAGGTTATGTGGTTTTGAAATGTCCTAAGTCAATTATTGGCTAAAGTTTTTTTAATTGATTGGATTCTAATTTAAAGATGTTTACTAATTCTAAAGTGAGAAGTCACTAAATTTTCTATGTTATAAGTTTCTATCCTAAAGTATGCATGCTTCCTAAGTCTAGATTTTCTAAGACCCGGTCCTTAATTTTTATCCTTAAGTGTCACTACTGTTGTATGGGATAAAAATTTGTTATTACTAACCCTTAGAACTTTGCGTATATGTAAAAGGGGTTTAGGGATCTAAGAGCAAATAAAAATAAACCTAATAAAATTGAAGTTACTACAGGGACCTAAAAGGGAAGGGTTAACGCACACCACATCAAGGGGCCCCTAAAGGTTTTCTAAGTTTAGAAATACTTACAGTCACTGGGGGCTATGACCCGGTGGTTTCGCCCGTAGCACCTCTACCCGGTTGGATAGAGGCGACTGACGCCTTTAGCTCCTTGTACTTTTGTTTCCTCGATCCGTACCATTCCTCGCAGTTCATGCAAATAAAGAAAAGAAAAATAGGGAAAAACAGGGATTAGAAAGTTCATTTAATAAATAAGAATGAAATAATTGAAATTTACTGAAAATAAAGACGTACCTTTCTTCGGGCTTGATCACTGGCACTGTTGTTTGCTTCTTGGACTCTTTTACTTTTGGAAATACACTTTGTAATCTTCCAATATATATTTCCACCTTTAACACTTACACACAAAATAGATTACCTTTCATCTTCCATAAGCATTACCCTTCAAAATCTACACTTTTCACTATTCCAAATCACATAAAACTTACTTTTCAAAATCATGCATTTTCAATTTTCAAACATACACTTTTACTATTCCAAAACTCACGCACCTTTCACTTTCAAGACATACACTTCTACATTTAAAACATACAATCTCCACTTCTCATTTTTCACAAACCTCAAATTTCATTTTTTAAAACACACATTTTTCACTTTTACCGACATCTTAATCTTTCAAAATCTACACACTTTCTAATGCACACTTTCCACAAATCAAATATTTTAATCTCACTTTTCAACTTATATATGCATTTCACTTTTCAAGTTATACATGATTCACCATTCAAAACATATATATGTCACTTTTCCAAAGAACCGTACAATTTACCTTTCCAAAAAAAAATACACTTATTATACTCTTTGCCTTTCAAAATCCCCCATTTAGCCTTTCATCATTCTCATACAATACCTTTCAAATCATTTTCATACAATGCCTTTCAATATACATACACACATTTCTCACAAAATCATACACCTCATCTCTAACAATTACACACAAGACATTTTACCTTTAAACTTTCACAAGCGTCTTCCTTCAAACTTACATTTTCACCTTTCCAAATCAATATTTATGCCAAATACAACTCAAAAAACAGAATTAAAACCAATTTTATTCTCTTTCAAAACCAATGAAACTTTCCTACAACTTTATAAGCCTTAAAATATACACACATATAGCTGTAAACATAAAGCTATTTGATTATATTAGGATGAGAATAATAACTATACAATGTAAAGAACTCATAATAACTTACTATTTTTTACTGTTAAGATCTTGAAGACAAAATAAATAATAAATCATTCACTAACTGATTATGAGAACTAATTATTAGTGAAGTAAAACTTAAGTAAATGATTCAAGAAATCCTCTCAAATTTTATAAAGACCAAGAAAACTATTAACAAGAGTATAATATTTCATTTTTTTTATTATTCCGTTGCTACCAAAAATGACAACTTAAAATTACTCAAGAATAACAACATTTGAGTTAAGAGGAGATGATCAATATGCTCTTATAAACCTAACAAAAATTTGATCCATAGAGAGTTCGTTTTAAAGGAAAGAAAATGTAGATCCAACAAGTTACACTTTGGATTAAATACAATTAAATATTTTCAATCTGACTATAAAGGAAGTAGAGATATGAAAATCTAGTTAACAATACCTTGCTAGAAATGGATTTCATACTCATTTTATGATTCCAAATAATGGTTGATCACGAAAATTTGGTATGAGAGCTAAGAACTACAGCCAAATAATGAAGAAGAAGATAGAAAATACCTTGCAATTGGAGGGAATATCAACAGCTAAAGTTTCTATCTACGCGAACAAGAGAAGTGGAGACTTCTGTTTTGCTTCCCTGGGTTCAATCGGATAGCAGCTGCTGCTATAGGGGACTTGACAGGTTTCTTAAGGGTGAAATCAACCAAAGAAAGGGAGCAAGCCAGAGAAGGGCTCAGCCCTATGCTAGTCGTGTGAAAACAGAGGAAAAGGAAGGAGTTCTGTGCGAACTGCTGAGAGATATTTCAGTGTCGTGAGTGCTGTGCAAATTTTGGAACTGCCGAGAGAACTGAGTGGGGGAGAGGGATTTTCCGAAAATATGAGAGGAAGAAAGAGAGCAGTTCCGAACCTAAGGAGAAGAGGAGCCGTTCGCCAATTGGACGGGGCTGGGTGGTTTCTGTGCGTATGAGAAAGTAGTCGAGGAAATTGGCTCTGATTCAGTTTTTATTTTAATTGAGAGAGACGGTTTGTGAATTGCTGAGAGTGGGATGGGGGAAATTCAGAACTGTCGTGAGAACTGAGTGGGGGAGTGGCATGTGCGATCTGGTGAGGACTTTGATTTCGCCAATCAGAAGAAAGAGCAGGCGACGGGTTATGTATTTGCGAACTGGAAGGATAGGAGGCTGACTTGGGCGGTTTTGCCGAAATGCTGAGAGCAGGAGTGAGAGAGGGTGTTCGGGAGTTAAGAGAGGGGGAGGCAGTTCGCAAACTGCAGGGAGGATGGGGTGGTTTAGGAATTTTGGAACTGTAGAGAGAAGAACCAATGGGCTGGACCGATCGGTTGACATTTGAAGGCCTTAATGATTTCGGAATTTGGTGATCTTGGTCTCATTGGATTTGTCTCGTCGAG
Organism: Dendrobium huoshanense; assembly: GCA_016618105.1. Classification (NCBI taxonomy): domain Eukaryota; kingdom Viridiplantae; phylum Streptophyta; class Magnoliopsida; order Asparagales; family Orchidaceae; genus Dendrobium; species Dendrobium huoshanense. The sequence continues at coordinate 49,042,727 of CM028351.1, forward strand.
CCGTTCGATTCGAGTATAAGCTCGTCAAAATCAGAGATCGTTTGGTCACTCAAATTGTGGTTTGAACCTTCCAACAGCAATTTGAGCCCTTGATTTGGACTCATTTGGGCTCGGATTGGGTTGATCTTGGTGTCGTTGGGTTTGTATTCCTGAGACGCTCAGTTCGATTGTAAGTTTGCTGAAATCGGAGTTGGGTGGTTTCCGAATTAATTTTTGAAGTTTACAAACTTGATTTTGCATCGAGATTCGTGCCCGATTAAGATAATTTTTGATGACGTATCAATTATTATTATATATATACTTGTGACGAGTCAAAATGGGTTAATCGGAGCCATTGAAATTGAACTCGACTCGAGCTAAATTTGATTTTATTCGCTTCGATTGGTGTAGCAAATTTTGGTTTAAAAGAGTCGATTTGATATGAGTTGAGTTTAATAAAATTCAGATTGAATTGATTTTAATTCGAATTGGGTGATAGGCTCGAGTCGATGCTATGTCATTAGGAATCCACCTAAATGAAATCCTATGGGTGACGTCTATGCTAGGTTACGGAAACCTAGGAGCTAGAACTGAATCCGGGGAAATTGACCTCGACTAATGAGGTCAACAAATGGACCTCCAATAGGCATGATAAACTTACCAAAGTTTATCGTGCGTATTGGCGTTGACCGAAACGATCAACTAGATCCAGAATTGAAGTTGAAGATTTGAGTATACAATTTGAAAAGATTTTGAGGTTTGATAGAAAATTAGGATAAAGGTTGATAGAGTTTCGAGTTTGAGGAATTGATTTGAAGTTGATATTGGCATTGATGGCTTCAGCAAATAATAACTAATGAAATTAGTATTATTTAATAAAGCCAAGATATTGAAAAGTTGAATGAGGTTTGGCCCGAATAGGAATTTTGAATTTGGTTTTGATATGATTGAAACATTTTTATAAATCAAGATTAACTTCAAGAATATCAATAGAATGAAGAGAAGATGCCGCTGGGGATGCTTATACTTCTCCTCGGTACGAAGATTAGGATGCCACTAGGGATGCTTATTCCTAACTCCAAAGATGCCAATAGGATGCCGTAGGAGGACTTATACCTAAAGACGGATTTAAGATTTAACATTTAATGAAGAGAAGATGCCGCTATGGATGCTTATACTTCTTCTCGGAATGAAGATTAGGATGCCACTAGGGATGCTTACTCCTAACTCCAAAGATGTCAATAGGATGCCGTAGGAGGACTTATACCTAAAGACGGATTTAAGATTTAACATTTAATGAAGAGAAGATTCCGCTAGGGATGCTTATACTTCTCCTCGGAATGAAGTTTAGGATGCCACTAGGGATGCTTACTCCTAACTCCAAAGATGTCAATAGGATGCAGTAGGAGGACTTATACCTAAAGACGGATTTAAGATTTAACATTTAATGAAGAGAAGATGCCGCTAGGGATGCTTATACTTCTCCTCGGAATGAAGATTAGGATGCCACTAGGGATGCTTATTCCTAACTCCAAAGATGTCAATAGGATGCCGTAGGAGGACTTATACCTAAAGACGGATTTAAGATTTAACATTTAATGAAGAGAAGATGCCGCTAGGGATGCTTATACTTCTCCTCGGAATGAAGATTAGGATGCCACTAGGGATGCTTACTCCTAACTCCAAAGATGTCAATAGGATGCCGTAGGAGGACTTATACCTAAAGACGGATTTAAGATTTAACATTTAATGAAGAGAAGATGCCTCTAGGGATGCTTATACTTCTCCTCGGAATGAAGATTAGGATGCCACTAGGGATGCTTACTCCTAACTCCAAAGATGTCAATAGGATGCCGTAGGAGGACTTATACCTAAAGGCGGATTTAAGATTTAATATTTAATGAAGAGAAGATGCCGCTAGGGATGCTTATACTTCTCCTCGGAATGAAGATTTGGATGCCACTAGGGATGCTTACTCCTAACTCCAAAGATGTCAATAGGATGCCGTAGGAGGACTTATACCTAAAGACGGATTTAAGATTTAACATTTAATGAAGAGAAGATGCCGCTAGGGATGCTTATACTTCTCCTCGGACTGAAGATTAGGATGCCACTAGGGATGCTTATTCCTAACTCCAAAGATGTCAATAGGATGCCGTAGGAGGACTTATACCTAAAGACGGATTTAAGATTTAACATTTAATGAAGAGAAGATGCCGCTAGGGATTCTTATACTTCTCCTCGGAATGAAGATTAGGATGCCACTAGGTATGCTTACTCCTAACTCCAAAGATGTCAATAGGATGCCGTAGGAGGACTTATACCTAAAGACGGATTTAAACAGGATGGCTGCCGTAAGAGCAGACTTAAGCCAGAATTTAGAATTTAGATGTATAGTTGATTTCTTTAAAGCCATGGATCATTTCCCTTTCATCACAAATGACATTAACAAGTTGCAAATATTCTATTAGAGATTATAACATTTGTATATGTCATTTTCTAAAAGGGAAAGAAAAACGTTTGGAAGAATAAAAATTTTGAAATTCATTGAATTGAAAACTTTGTTCCTTTTTTTTAATATAGATGATCCTTATAACATACAAATATTCCACTAGGGATTTTGTTTTTTATATTGGATCATCATATGTGAAAAAGGGAAATGGGAGTAGTTTGATCATCTTTGATAAGTAAAGACTTAACAAAGCATCTCGACCACCAAAAGAAAAATGCAAGATTTTGTTTAAAGATTGATTCTATGATTGAATTTGTTTTGATTAACTCAAAGAAAATCATATGAATTTTCTAGAGTCCTCATTTGCATGTTCTATGAGAACTAAATGCAACATGATAAAATTTTCCTTAAAAAAGTTTAACTTTTGCATGAGTTGTTGAAGAACAAGGAGAGTATTTGAGCATCCTTTATAGTGAAAGCACTAAGGAATATCAAATTCTCATAATGATTGAGAAAAGTTTGATTTTCATTAAAAAGTAAAAGCTTTATTTTTCATTTGATAATTTTCTTATAATATTTGACTTTAATCGCTTAAGTTTTAATTATCTTAACCCAATCAAAATGATATTGGAAAAGATTTAAAAAATCAACGAAGGATTGGTTGACTCTCTCTAAATTAAATAGTTTGAATATGACCAACATGAGTTTAATCAAAATATCCAAAACTTAACAACTTTCTTTAAAGAAAGTTGTAGTTTCAAATATTTTAGATTTCAATGCTATGGAAATATTATTTAACAGGGATAGAGTTGGTTGGACTCTAACATCCGATTCTAATTTATGAAAAAGATATACTTTGAATTGAATTTTAATATCTTTTTGACGACGTTACCATTGACTTTATCAGGAATAGAATCCCTCCAATTCTAACATCCGAGATTAGTCAATTATAGACTTAGTCAAATTGTAGTTTGATTTCATTTTGAAGTTTGACAAAGATTCAAACAAAGGTAACATCGACATCACTAAGGATAGAACCCCTCATGTTCTAACATCCTAGTTCAGTCAATAATTGATTTAAATTTGGAAGTTATAGTTATTCAATAGTGAATGAGAACATTAGACAATCATCTCAGAACCAGCTAAGGGATGTCCCTTAGTTTAGTTTCAAAAATTTGAATCTAAAGAAAGTGATTTTTATATCCAGAAATATCACTATAGATCATCCAGTATCAGGATCCTGTCTAGAATCTCATTCGAATTGAAAGATGTTCAAAAGAGAGTTGAAGATATTTGGATAATGGTTAGTTTATGCATCTTAATTATGTTAGATATGTGAAACCCAATAATGCACAACCAGCACCATTATAATTCTAGTTAGATTGATCATCTATGTAATTTTCATTTATGATTTGAAGATATGAATAAACCTACTCAAATTTCCAACTAGAGAGGTCTCAAGATTTAGATTTTGTTAACCCAGATCAAAGCTCCCTACAAGCAAAACTGGGGTTTCCTTCTTCATCTTTTTCTTCTTTTTAAACTAAGATATAAAGAAATTAAATTGGAGGTAGAAATTCAATCTTTTCAAATCTTTCAGATGGTATATGTATTTTATATCTAATAGAACATCAATGCTTGATGATGAACCAAAATTTCGAATTCTCAAAGTCAAACGTTAAAAATACTAAAGGATGAATAGGTCCTATGATATTCAAGATTTAGAAAGGGAAGCCACTTTTTTTTTTTTTTTTTAGGAGGCTTCATCTACTTAAATCTTGAAATGATTATTTTAGTTGTAAAACCATCTTCCAAGTATAAGAGTAGAAAATTAACCCTCTTATATAAGAAATATGGATCTACAAATTGGACCCAATCCTATAGTATGAATAAATAACTTGAATGAGATAATTATGAAATAAGTTCATCAATTTGCAAGATGTCTATAAAATGTATAACAACGAGGTGAACAAAAATTTCCTTTCCTCCAATTTTAATTTGACATAAATCTTTATTCAAAAGAAGATATGCATGAATATCATAATGGGTGAACCCAAATATGATAATTTTTATCACTATTGAAGAGGAAAAACTATTAAAGATGTTATAAAATCACCTGACTCGATATTAATTCAAGGCGTGTCAATTAATTTTAAGGAAAAATCACATGACAAAGAAATGTTTATCATATCATGGGTTAGCCTTAATAAGGAACCTTGAATTATCCCAAGTCTTTGACTGAAAGAGGAATTTAAGATGATCAATCTTAACAAGAATTGCTCATGAGTTTTCTCAAATGGAGTAATAAAGCCAAGAGTAAACTTAGCTAATATTTGATTTAATAATATTACCATAAGAGAAAACTACATATGATGAACAAAAGCTTTTATATAACTTGTCTATTTATCTTCATTGTATGCCTTAAGATCCATTTTCTATCAGAGTTAAATCACATGGCAAAGGACAAATTGTCGTATCCATGTATTACTCTTAGGGAATAGGATTTATAGGCATATTAAACTTTAACCTACAAGAAGGTTTAAATGTGAGGGAATTTAGAATGATTTTCAAACTTCAATATGTCAACCAATATTTATACATTCCTAAGATTAGAAAAATCATAATATGGTTGAATAGAAGATTTGAAAATATATTTGAATTTAATTCTGCGATTGCTAGGAACCTAGCAAAATTAGCAAAACTTTTGTGCTTTGAGGTTCCAAAAGGAAAAGAGATTAAATAAATCTTCATCTAAAGCGTTAATCCACTCAAGTGGAGGGAGGGAGGGAACACACTTTTCATTTTAGCATTGATTACCATAGGTCTTATTCTTTAAGGTTTAGAGGAGTCAACCACAATGAAATTTTAATTACAATTTAAGGAAGATAGAGGTAAATTTCTTTTTAAAAAAAATCAACCTGCTATTTTTTTCTAGCAAAATTATTTTCACAAGCTTTACTTAGATTTGAACCTTCAAACTTTTCTCAAATTAAATCGAATTTAATCTTGAAAATCTTGCAGATTCTGGACCCTATCCTAGCAAACATATCAAGCTACAAAGGACATGTAACTACAATATGTTATTAGGATAAGCAGAAAGTTTTGATTTGAAGGTTTGAGCTTTTGGACCCTATCCTACTACACATATTAAGCTATAAAAAAATATATAACTATAATATGTTGGTTTAGATAAGGAGAAAACTTTAATTTAAAAGCTCAAATTTTCTTGAGATTTGTCCAGCCACATATCGAGTTATAAATAAATATATATATATATATATAACTGCAACATATTAACTAGGGCACAGAAGTTTAAAATTTTTGAAAGCTTAAAGTTATTTGGACCCAATCCAAATAATACATTAAGTTACTAAAAGAAGTAACTATACATATTACTAAAGATTGGGCAAAGGGATTTTGGACCTAGTGATAACTCAAACATTAAGCTACAAAAAAATGTAACTACAACATTCGAATAAGCACAGGGATTTACTTTACAAAATGGTCGTACAAAGGATCTTCCCGTTAGTTTTCTAACGGGGTCCAAAATAAGACCTCTAAAATTTTTTAGATACCGGCCAAATTATTCAAGAATGAAATGAATAAAAGAACCGGCGGAAGAAAGGTAGTTACAACCTATGACGAGCACAAGTATACTACCGATTAAAGGGTATAAAATACTGCTAAAGATGGAGAGAGGATTGATCCCCAGCGGAGTCGCCAGAAAAACCTTGGTGGGAAAAATTTGTGTCACCACGCAGATTTTGATTTTCTCCTATTTTATAATTGAATACTACATTTAAGAATAAAGTACAATTTTGAGAAACTGACACAATATTCTATAATGGATTCAATATCAAAATAGGGTTTTGAAAATTGATATTTCTATAATCAAACACAATTTAAAGAATAGCATATTATTTCAAAAAATAAACATGAAATTCTTAAGAATATGTTTAAAAATAGAAATAAGCTTTTTAAAAAATTTATTCATTCTTTTATTTAGATATAACAAAGAGAATATTATATCATCTTGAAAGACGAACATAACATTCTTCAAGACATCCAAAATCAAGAATGAATTTTAAAAAATTCATCATTTCTAAAATTAAATATAACAAGCAATAAATTATATTGCCTGAAAAGACAATAATAACATACTATGAGCATATTTAAGATTAGAAATGAAGTTTTTTAAAAAATCTGCATTCCCAAAGATTCTTCCCTTGTTTTATATGAATAAAACAAGGTTTATTTTAGTCTGGAGTTCTCAAATCCCTATAGGAGCAAGCTCCTATAGTTAATTACATCCTAGGAGGAATGCTCCTAAGAAAACTCTCGATTAAAGCAGTAATTTCATACCCTTTTGACTACAAAGTAGAAGACAAGGAACAGAAGTAAAGATTTTCCAAGGAGAAAGCTCAATGTTGAACATTTATTAGCGAGTCAAAGGAGGAAAAGTAGAAGGAGCCGGATTCTGAGAAGCTCAGAGGCAACCTCAGTCTATCCTATGTTGGGCTTTACATTTTAAGAGAGAAATTTTATGTTTAAATTGACATTTTATTAGAAAGTTGGGATTATATTCCCGGAGGGCGAGGACTTAAGATCTAAAAATAATCTGCCTCAGAATCTAAATCTAATTTGGGTACTACAAAGTAGCGACCCGAACCTAACTAATGAAGTGCAAATCTGGACTTACCCCGGCCTGGATTGGGGAGCCAGCTAACCACCTAGGCGCTTTAAAACCATGTGTCCAGTCTCTTATGAAAGATGGGTAGGGATGTTTATTTAAATTTTAAGGAATTGGGGGTGACATCTAAGACAATTCCTAATTAGCCCCTCAACTTATGTAGGGTGATAAATGTCTAGAAATGCAATTAATATTTTAGACTCTTTTTAGTTTGTATCTAATGCAATACATGCTAATTGACTCGAATGCATAAAATGATAATGAAGCAGTTTAAAAATTTAGGCTTAGAAAATAGATTTTTCCCTAGAGATTACACAACTTCCCCTTGACAGAACTGCACCCTCATAGGTCAAGTGGTCTGCCAGAACCCGCAGGCGGGGAGGTGCCTAACAAGGAAGAGAAAGTATTAATATGCTTATGCTGACTCTCGGCGGTCCCGAGCTTACTTCTTAGATTGTTAGAGTTACTATGTGAGCCTAAAAATTTTTATTTAAAATTACAAGTAGAAAAATTTTAAGCGTACCCTTACAAAAAAAATCTCTCCGTTTCGAATCCAGGCTAAAACAAAACACAGCATGCAAGGTCCTAAAAAAATTTACTGCACAAACAATGTAAACAATCAATTTTAATAATCCAAATATAATGTCCAATGTCCAATGTCCATATTACACCCAGAATTTGCAGAAAAGTAAAGTGGTCGGGCACCACTAACAACAAACTCGGATTCTAATCCTAAGAATGACGCAAGTGATTTTTGAAATAGGATATACTGTTCCTTAAATCTTCATTTCTTCCTCTTCTTTCTTCAATCTTCTTGTTCTGTCTTTTCTTCTTCTACGAACTTCTCGAGTCCGTCGGGTTCTTGATATCCAAATGAAAAGAAACTCATCCCTAAGAGGGGTATTTTCTTTTCTATTCGGATATTGAATCATCCTAATTTGGCTTTCCAAATAAAAGAGAGTAATCCTTTAAGGTATATTCTCCTTTCTTTGGATTCCAAATTGTATGTAATATCCCACTTTCAAAAAATCACTTTTATATTAATTGACTCTTGATATATTATATTTACATTACATTTCATTTCACAGAAAGGGAAGGAAAATCTAGTCCACCTGCAAGGCTATCCTAAGCAATTTATAACAAAAATCATCCCACGCAGTTATATATATATGCAATTGAATTTAAATTATTAAGCCACACTTGGCCACACTTTTCTTCATTTGGGGGCTAAGCAGCTGAAGCACCTGTAGCATTTATTTATTATTAATTAATTAGCCCCCTTTTTCTACCCTGCACGAGTGTGACCACCTGCAGAAAATCATATTAATAATCCAGATCGCTCCTAACCTATGGGTAATCTAATCGTTAATCAAATCACAACACAGAGTGCAGTAAAAATAAACAAACACCCCAACATTTCACAACCAGCATGCAATAAAACTCGAGAAAAAGCCCGTCACAGTGCAGTAAGGAAATAAACACCGGCCTAACCTAAAACTAGAGTCGGTTGTCCTAGCAAATAAATCTAAGTGTGTGCAATAGGTTATGTGGTTTTGAAATGTCCTAAGTCAATTATTGGCTAAAGTTTTTTTAATTGATTGAATTCTAATTTAAAGATGTTTACTAATTCTAAAGTGAGATGTCACTAAATTTTCTATGTTATAAGTTTCTATCATAAAGTATGCATGCTTCCTAAGTCTAGATTTTCTAAGACCCGGTCCTTAATTTTTATCCTTAAGTGTCACTACTGTTGTATGGGATAAAAATTTGTTATTACTAACCCTTAGAACTTTGCGTATATGTAAAAGGGGTTTAGGGATCTAAGAGCAAATAAAAATAAACCTAATAAAATTGAAGTTACTACAGGGACCTAAAAGGGAAGGGTTAACGCACACCACATCAAGGGGCCCCTAAAGGTTTTCTAAGTTTAGAAATACTTACAGTCACCGGGGGCTATGACCCGGTGGTTTCGCCCGTAGCACCTCTACCCGGTTGGATAGAGGCGACTGACGCCTTTAGCTCCTTGTACTTTTATTTCCTCGATCTGTACCATTCCTCGCAGTTCATGCAAATAAAGAAAAGAAAAATAGGGAAAAGCAGGGATTAGAAAGTTCATTTAATAAATAAGAATGAAATAATTGAAATTTAGTGAAAATAAAGACGTACCTTTCTTCGGGCTTGATCACTGGCACTGTTGTTTGCTTCTTGGACTCTTTTACTTTTGGAAATACACTTTGTATTCTTCCAATATATATTTCCACCTTTAACACTTACACACAAAATAGATTACCTTTCATCTTCCATAAGCATTACTGACGCAGGAGCGTCCCTTTAAATAAATTGTATTTTCTTGTTAGTGATTGGTGTAGCTCTATTTTTGTGTAGCCTAGTATGATGCTTCCTTGTTGGCTATAAATAGGTAGCCAAGGTCTTGTAATAAGGAGAGATTGAGATGAATAATATTTGAGTAGTTTTTACTCTGTTTATGGGTTTCTGTATCCTGAAGGATTTCAGGTGGTGATCCCTCCCCCAAGAAGGAGTTCTTGGTCCCGTCACCGGATCCTCGACGTGGATTCGTCGAGACCCCTACCTGGCCGGTGTCATTTGGTATCAGAGCTGGCAAGTTGCTGGCGTTCTTGTCTGTTGCCGTATCACCTCCGTCGCCGGCGTCATTTGGTGGTGACCTGTCTTCAGTGGCGAAGCAGCTTCGGTGGTGAATCAGCCTCGGTGGAAGAAAGGGAGCTCAAAGGAAACAAGAAGAAGACGTCAAGAATAGCATTTTCGGCCACCTTCTCTTTGTTCTTGTGTGCGGACTTCAAGACATCAACGGGAAGAAATTTTATTCACGGAATTTCTATTGCTGTCCGGTTTTCAAACCCATCCAAAAATGGCTTCTATTAGTTTGTAGATTCCACGGAGGTTGGATCACAATTACAAGCCACCGTGATAAATTGATTGCAAAGATATGTGTTCTTGAAAACCAGACCTTCGTGTAGAGTTAATTACAAGCCTCGTGGATGTTCTGTCCAATCATTCACAAGCTTGGTGTGGTTCTTGAAATAAGAGAACAACGTGTTTTCCTTCATTAGCGTGAGTGCTCTAGACGTCATATTGATCGGAGAAAAAGAGCTATTTTGCCGTGGAAATATCGTCGACCACTGATCGACTCCTCTGGAATTGAGCAAGTTTCGCTCCAAAAGATGTCACCTCGTTGGAATCTTCAGCGACAACTTCAAGAAGCCGAAATTGAAGATCTTCAACAAGAAATTGCCCTACTCAAACGACGATTGTCAAGGCTTGAACGAAGGAAATACGCGAGCACCTTTTCCCGGGACTTTGAGGGCATTCATCCACGAGATGATCAGATCTCTTCTATCTACGAAGACGTAATTGCCAGACCACCTTGTCAGTCTTCCACCACACCTTCGATTGAATTCGGTTTTGAAGAATTTGAAGATCCATTGTCGAATTCGTCGTCTTTGCCTCTCTACGATGAGCTGGTGTACGACATGTATGATGATGACATGTTCGGTGGAGTTCTTGATCTTGATCAACCCACATATGACGATGATCAGAGCAAGATGGATGCCCCGCCGGAGTTATGCATACATATTCCTCCTGTTAAGGCAATAGATGTGCTTGCCTTCACTGATAAGAGGAATGTTCCAAGTAAACTATTTTATGAAGGTGGAGATAAGCCTGAAGGCGACTTAAAAGATTGGATATGCTGCAAGATTCTTGTTCACTTGGATTGCTATCATAGTCTTAAAAATCCTATTGGTCCATGGCAATGTGAGTTTTGCAAGGTTACATCCATACAGGCAAGTCGTTGGAATCAACAATTGGGTAGCGGTGAAGAGACTTGTTCTAGAGTCCAGTATAGTTTCTGCAGTGGTGCTGAAACTGGTTGGATTTATCCAGACTGGTTTAGCCCACCAAACCCACCTCCTTATGGCGGCCAACCGAATCTCTTTCTACGAGCTCAAAGTTTCCTCCTACCCCGGTAGAATGACGCAGAAGCGTCCCTTTAAATAAATTGTATTTTCTTGTTAGTGATTGGTGTAGCTCTATTTTTGTGTAGCCTAGTATGATGCTTCCTTGTTGGCTATAAATAGGTAGCCAAGGTCTTGTAATAAGGAGAGATTGAGATGAATAATATTTGAGTAGTTTTTACTCTGTTTATGGGTTTCTGTATCCTGAAGGATTTCAGGTGGTGATCCCTCCCCAAAGAAGGAGTTCTTGGTCCCGTCACCGGATCCTCGACGTGGATTCGTCGAGACCCCTACCTGGCCGATGTCAATTACCCTTCAAAATCTACACTTTTCACTATTCCAAATCACATAAAACTTACTTTTCAAAATCATGCATTTTCAATTTTCAAACATACACTTTTACTATTCCAAAACTCACGCACCTTTCACTTTCAAGACATACACTTCTACATTTAAAACATACAATCTCCACTTCTCATTTTTCACAAACCTCAAATTTCATTTTTTAAAACACACATTTTTCACTTTTACCGACATCTTAATCTTTCAAAATCTACACACTTTCTAATGCACACTTTCCACAAATCAAATATTTTAATCTCACTTTTCAACTTATATATGCATTTCACTTTTCAAGTTATACATGATTCACCATTCAAAACATATATATGTCACTTTTCCAAAGAACCGCACAATTTACCTTTCCAAAAAAAAATACACTTATTATACTCTTTGCCTTTCAAAATCCCCCATTTAGCCTTTCATCATTCTCATACAATACCTTTCAAATCATTTTCATATAATGCCTTTCAATATACATACACACATTTCTCACAAAATCATACACCTCATCTCTAACAATTACACACAAGACATTTTACCTTTAAACTTTCACAAGCGTCTTCCTTCAAACTTACATTTTCACCTTTCCAAATCAATATTTATGCCAAATACAACTCAAAAAACAGAATTAAAACCAATTTTATTCTCTTTCAAAACCAATGAAACTTTCCTACAACTTTATAAGCCTTAAAATATACACACATATAGCTATAAACATAAAGCTATTTGATTATATTAGGATGAGAATAATAACTATACAATGTAAAGAACTCATAATAACTTACTCTTTTTTACTGTTAAGATCTTGAAGAGAAAATAAAAAATAAATCATTCACTAACTGATTATGAGAACTAATTATTAGTGAAGTAAAACTTAAGTAAATGATTCAAGAAATCCTCTCAAATTTTATAAAGACCAAGAAAACTATTAACAAGAGTATAATATTTCATTTTTTTATTATTCCGTTGCTACCAAAAATGACAACTTAAAATTACTCAAGAATAACCACATTTGAGTTAAGAGATGATCAATATGCTCTTATAAACCTAACAAAAAATTGATCCATTGAGAGTTCGTTTTAAAGGAAAGAAAATGTAGATCCAACAAGTTACACTTTTGATTAAATACAATTAAATATTTTCAATCTGACTATAAAGGAAGTAGAGATATGAAAATCTAGTTAATGATACCTTGCTAGAAATGGATTTTATACTCATTTTATGATTCCAAATAATAGTTGATCACGAAAATTTGGTATGAGAGCTAAGAACTACAGCCAAATAATGAAGAAGAAGATATAAAATACCTTGCAATTGGAGGGAATATCAATAGTTAAAGTTTCTATCTACGCGAACAAGAGAAGTGGAGACTTCTGTTTTGCTTCCCTGGTTTCAATCGGATAGCAGCTGCTGCTATAGGGGACTTGACAGGTTTCTTAAGGGTGAAATCAACCAAAGAAAGGGAGCAAGCCAGAGAAGGGCTCAGCCCTATGCTAGTCGTGTGAAAACAGAGGAAAAGGAAGGAGTTCTGTGCGAACTGCTGAGAGATATTTCAGTGTCATGAGTGCTGTGCAAATTTTGGAACTGCCGAGAGAACTGAGTGGGGGAGAGGGATTTTCTGAAAATATGAGAGGAAGAAAGAGAGCAGTTCCGAACCTAAGGAGAAGAGGAGCCGTTCGCCAATTGGACGGGGCTGGGTGGTTTCTGTGCGTATGAGAAAGTAGTCGAGGAAATTGGCTCTGATTCAGTTTTTATTTTAATTGAGAGAGACGGTTTGTGAATTGCTGAGAGTGGGATGGGGGCAATTCGGAACTGCCGTGAGAACTGAGTGGGGGAGTGGCATGTGCAATCTGGTGAGGACTTTGATTTCGCCAATCAGAAGAAAGAGCAGACGACGGGTTATGTATTTGCAAACTGGAAGGATAGGAGGCTGACTTGGGCGGTTTTGCCGAAATGCTGAGAGCAGGGAGTGAGAGAGGGTGTTCGGGAGTTAAGAGAGGGGGAGGCAGTTCGCAAACTGCAGGGAGGATGGGGTGGTTTAAGAATTTTGGAACTATAGAGAGAAGAACCAATGGGCTGGACCGATCGGTTGACATTTGAAGGCCTTAATGATTCGGAATTTGGTGATCTTGGGCTCATTGGATTCGTCTCGTCGAGCCGTTCGATTCGAGTATAAGCTCGTCAAAATCGGAGATCGTTTGGTCACTCAAATTGTGGTTTGAACCTTCCAACAACAATTTAAGCCCTTGATTTGGACTCATTTGGGCTCGGATTGGGTTGATCTTGGTGTCGTTGGGTTTGTATTCCTGAGACGCTCAGTTCGACAGTAAGTTTGCTGAAATCGGAGTTGGGTGGTTTCCGAATTAATTTTTGAAGTTTACAAACTTGATTTTGCATCGAGATTCGTGCCCGATTAAGATAATTTTTGACGACGTATCAATTATTATTATATATATACTTGTGACGAGTCAAAATGGGTTAATTGGAGCCATTGAAATTGAACTCGACTCGAGCTAAATTTGATTTTATTCGCTTCGATTGGTGTAGCAAATTTTGGTTTAAAAGAGTCGATTTGATATGAGTTGAGTTTAATAAAATTCAGATTGAATTGATTTTGATTCGAATTGGGTGATAGGCTCGAGTCGATGCTACGTCATTAAGAATCCACCTAAATGGAATCCTATGGGTGATGTCTATGCTAGGTTACGGAAACCTAGGAGCTAGAATTGAATCCGGGGAAATTGACCTCGACTAATGAGGTCAACAGTCTTGATAGAATTTTATTTAATAATGGTCGGATTGCTAACTTTCATATGATGCATGTTGAGCATTTAAGTAGAACTGCTTCTGATCATGCCCCGTTACTTCTTACTATTAATGTTAATAAGCATTTGGCCCCTTCTGGTTTTAAATTTCAAAATATGTGGTTAAATCATGTTGGCTTTCTTATTGTAGTTCAAGAAAATTGGCATGATCCTACTTTTCCTGATAATAATTTGTATGGTATGGCTAAGTTATGGCACAAGATTGGTAGATTGAAACAGACCCTTAGATGGTGGAATAAGCATGTTTTTAAAAATCTATTTTTTAATATTAAAGAAGCTGAAAATGTTGTGCTTGATCTGGAAAATAAGGTTGTTATTAATCCTGATAGTGTTAATAATTCTGATCTTAACAATGCCAAAATTAAATTATCTGATCTTCATGATCAAGAGGAAATCTATTGGCAACAGAAACTACCACCAAGTTTTTGGTGGAAGGTGATAGGAATACCCATTTTTTCCATGCTTTATCCAATAAGAAAAAAATTAGAAGTCATGTTTTTAAAACTTTGAGTAATGATGGCAAGGTCTTGGAGGAGGAGGATGTTATTATTAACTCGGGGGTCGAACACTTTATTAACATTTTTAATACAAATTGTCATACTACTTCTATTGCTAATCCTTATATTGTCCCGTCTTGCATTTCTAATAGTGATAATATTTTTCTTACGAACCCTCCTTCGGAGGATGAGGTGTGGAATATTTTGCACAAGATGAATGTCGACTCTGTTGCAGGACCGGATGGTTTTACTACTAAATTCTTTGTTAAAACTTGGCATATCACTAAATTGGATATTTTGGATGCTGTCAAGGAGTTCTTCTCGGGTAAGCCGTATTTAAAGTTTTTTACTACTACCAACATTGTTTTAATTCCAAAAAAAGAGATTACTAATGAGCGGAATGACTTTAGACCTATTAGTTTATGCTCTTTCTTCAATAAGCTGGTGTCAAAACTTATTGCTTCTAGATTAGAGAATATTCTTCCTAGAATTATTTCCCAAAACCAAACTGGCTTTGTGAAAGGGAGAAGCATATTTGATAATGTGTTATTGGCTCAGGAAATGACTCATGATATTAATGCGAAAGTGAAAGGTGGCAACATTATTTTTAAGCTTGATGTTACCAAAGCTTATGATAACCTTAATTGGAATTTCTTATATAAGATTTTATCTTGTTTTGGTTTCAGTCAAGATTTTATTCTTCTTATTAAAAACAATATTGAAAATTGCTTTTTTCTGTTATTATTAATGGGAGGAATCATGGTTTCTTTAAATCCTCTAAAGGTTTACGTCAAGGGGATCATTTATCCCCTGCTTTGTTCATTATTGTTGTTGATTACTTATCCAGGGGATTGGAGGAATTATTTTTTAAACATCCAACTTTGCAGTATCGCACATTAGGTGGTATTTCTGTTATTCATCTCAGTTTTGCTGATGACTTTATTATCTTTTCCAATGGTTGTTTAAATAACATTAAAATCCTTATCAAGTTCCTCAAAGAATTTCAAAAGATGAGTCGCCTCTCGATTAATAAGGATAAAAATAATTTTATTATTGCTAAGTCTGTTAACCAAGGTAAGGTTAATAATATCAAAAACTAATGTGATTTTAATTGTTCTTCTCTTCCTATCAAGTACTTGGGGACCCCTATTTTTAATGGAAGGAAAAAAGCTAGTATTTTTGAAAATTTGCTTACTGTTATTCAAAGTAAAATTACAAATTGGACTACTAACTTCCTTTCTTTTGGTGGTAGATTAGTTTTGATCAAGCATGTGTTAAATTCTATTCCTATCTACTTATTTCATACTCTTCATCCTTCATCTACTATTTGCTTGAGATTAGAAAGATTAATTAACAAGTTTTTTTGGGGTGCTAAAGGTGATCACTCTTGCATCTATTGGGCTTCTTGGCAAAATTTGTGTGGTCCTTATAATGAAGGTGGTCTTGGGTGTAAGAGTATTTTGGATATGGTTAATGCATTTTCTTATAAATTATGTTTTTCCTTTAGGGCTAATAATAGTTTATGGGCCAAATTTATGCATGCCAAGTATTGCAAGAATGCTCATCCGATTTTCTGTTATTTTAAGAATACTGATTCTTTAGTTTGGAAAAGATTATGTGCTGTTAGTTGGGAATGAAATTACTAAACGACAAGAGGGGGGGTGAATTGTAAAAACTTCTTAATAATAAAATTAACCCTAAACAATAGTTCTAATTTTTTTTGTTGTTTTTGAAACTTTAAAACAAAGATTTATGCAATTTTTCTTTCACAAAATTTCACATGCAATAGATATGACAAATTTAAAATGCAAGCAAAAAGTAAACAACGAAAAGGAAAGAACACACCAAGAATTTTATAGTGGTTCGGTCAAAATATGACCTACGTCCACTCCCCGGAGTCCTCCACTCCGGGATTTTCACTATCAAAATAGTTCTCCTTTTGCCCCCCTCGGCAAGGCGGAGAAGCCTGTACAAACCTCCCTTTCACCAACCCGGCGTGGCGGAATACCAAACTCTATTTTCGCCCTCTTGGCGACGGCAGAGAACCTTCTCATTTTTCTCCCTCCTGGAGAAGGCAGAGAACCTCGAGGTAACGGATGTAGACGAGCCTTTCCCTTGGAGATCCTTCCTCAAATCCTTCTCGGACCACAGGAGGAGCAAGATGCAGCAAGCTTGGAGCAACCGTGTGATCTCCCTCACACCTCTTCTCCCTCACAACGCTCACCTCCTCCTTCCTCTCTCAACCCTCAAGAATTTCTCTAGAGTTTTCTCCCTTGGAATCCCTCTCTAACCACGTTCACCCCCTCTGTAATTCTTCCTCAAAAAGACTTGATTGACATCTAAAAAACAGGCTCCAAAAACCTCTGATTTCAAAAGTAGCCGTTACTGTTTGTACAGTACGATTCAACATCGTACAGTACGATCTTCATAAACAGCCGTCGTCCTGGTACGAAGATGTACGAACAGTACAAAAACAAATCGTACTATACGATATAATATCGTACGGTACGATCCAACAAGATACTATTCGTACAGGACGATGGTCTGGACGATCGGATGTCGTCTCTGTTCATCGAATGGTACGATTACTATCGTACAGTACGATGTTCAAATTTTCATTAAGCCTGGATTACATGCACTAATCACGGGCTAATTTAAGTAAGTATTAAAAATGGATCGTACAGTACGAACCTGTTCGTACAGTACGAACGGCGCAAAATCACTTACTTAAACTAAGTCACGGCTAGGGTTTTGGATCTGAATATATCGTACAGTACGAAAGACTTCGTACAGTACGATCTATTCACAGAATTGTCCACATAGCTTGGATCGTACAGTACGAAATAAAATCGTACAATACGATCTACAGAGAAGAATTTTAGTTATAATTTGCAGTTAAAAAAGAACTCTCCCCCTGTGTGTGTGCATGGTTGCTGTTACTCTTACGCATTTTATGGCCAGACTCAATAAAGTAAAAATACAATAAATGAAAAAATACAATGTTTGACTCATACTCCTAATCTACCCGGTCTTGAGTCTTTCTTTCTTCCTTAGTCACTTGTGATCTTCCTGAAATGTTAGTGCTCAAGGATAATAACAAATAAAATAATAATCAATGAAAAGCAGTTCCAAAACACTCATTATTTGGCATCATCAAAAACTCAAACTCGGGGTCATGGGTTGCAATTATCTCCCCCTTTTTGATGATGTTAAATAATTTGTTGCAAGTAAGAAAGAAAAATATTTCTTTTTAAAAACATTTCTTTTGTTATTATTTTTTTTTTTAAATTAAACATAAGAAAAAAGGTACTACAAGTAAGTACGAAATAAAAGATACTGCATTTAGATAAATAGGCATTACAACATTACAACAAACTTCTCCCCCTTTTGACAGCACAAAAAGGATGAGCAACTAAAAGCAAAAAGTAAGAGAAGAAAACAAACAGAAATTACAATGCAAACATAAACAAACTAAGAAGACGGGTCCTGATCTGGTGGTGGTGGAGGTGGATTTGGTTGAAAATATTGAAAGACAGCATCGAAGCGGTGATCAATTGCAGTGAATCATTCGCCAAACCACTGCATATCAGTCTCGTGTTGGTGATGCTGTTCTTGAATATGCATGTCGAGACGAGTCTGCAGCTGGTCAAAGCGGGCGATTAAATCATCATTTGGGTGTGCTGGTGCTGGAGCTGGTGCAGGTGCTCGGGGTGCAGCATGGTGTCGTGGTCGAGCTGGAGCTGCGGCTGGTGCATCTTCTTCTTCTTCTTCATCAAAGACGGGTTCTTCAGGCTCATGTCCCCGATGAAAGAGGATACGGAAGGAAGCATCCGTATAAAAAATAGGAAGCATGTCGGGTTCACCAGGGTAGGATAATTGATATTTATGGTAGAGGATATATCCTATTAGGTGACCAAGAGCCATATTTTGTTTCCGTCGAGTGGTGGGAAGACGAACAAAAGTCATGTGCTGAATATAATTGCTAATCAAATCGACCTCATCAAACTTAATGTTGGACATAATAAGGTAGGTAGCGACTGACAAGGTAGGGGTCAGATTGATGCGGTCGCCACCTTTGGGTATGATAGATGTTCGAAGAACATGTTGAATGATACGGGCATTTCTGGTTAAAGATTGGACTAGAGGCTGGTGTTGATGAAAAACAGTATTCCTAAGGACTCTATTTACATCGCTCCAATCAAAATCATCGGTAAGAAACGAGCGAACCATAGGTCCTTCAGTGGACAGCCCAATATGTTGGGCGATGTCAGCTCTAGTTATTTCAACGGGGCGGCCACAAACAAAGGAGTGAAATGTGGTGTTATCGACGGTGTATGTGAGGTTGGCGAGAAATTCAAAAAGCAATTCAGAATTGTATGGAAACGCTAGGGTGAGTAGGAATTGAAAGGTGGTGGAGACAAAGAGGCCCATTACCTCGAAATTTAGAGCGGCCTGATTAAGCATTTTTGAGGGAGAAATTTTGCAAGCCTTGTATTGGTAGTAGGCTTCCTCATTCTCACTATTCAGAAAGCGATCGGGTTGACGATGGGATGAGGATGAGCTTCCGGCAGTCATCCGACCTCGTTTAGACATTGCAGGAGAGCAAGAAAATGAAGTGAAGGCTGAGTGAGGAGAGGGTTGAGTGAATTGAACAGCCTAGGCAAGGGTTTTTATAGAAATTTCCGTAAATCGTACAGTACAATCTGGGATCGTACAGTACGATATCCAATTAATATTCTGACTAGTCGTTTCGGGAAAAGACAGTCAAATCGTACAGTACGATACTTATCGTACAGTACGATCAGGCGAATATCGATCGTCCCGAGGCCCTCAGTACGACTTTTGACCAAAAGTTTCGTACTGTACGAATAGGTAGATCGTACAGTACGATACATAATAAATATCGTATCAAACAGCTATTACTCAAATTGTCCTTTTGTGATGATGTGGATCGTACAGTACGAATCGAATGAATCGTAAAGTACGTTACTCAATAATGTCGTACCAGCCGGCTTTAATTCGTCCCAATCCATGCTGACGTGGATCGTACAGTACGAAGCGAATGTATCGTACAGTACGATACCCAATAATGTCATACCAACCGGCTTTAATTCGTCCCAATCCGTGCTGACGTGGAGCGTACAGTACGATATGGATCGTACAGTACGATGAACAGTCAATTGAAGTGTTGATGTGGTGAGTGTGTGGTGATCAGGAGCAGCCCTAAAGATTTTTTTATTTTTTTATTTTTTAGTTTTTTTTTTTATGCATTTATATCTATGACACCTAATCTAGTCCTCAAGGTGCTAAAGGTGTCAAAAGCTAATGGTTTTGTGAATATGTCTGCCAATTGATCTCCTGTAGCGATGTGATGTAATTCTATATCTCCCTTAGCGACGTGATCTCTAATGAAATGATGTCTAATGTCTATGTGTTTCGTTCGAGAGTGTTGAATTGGATTCTTAGAGATACAAATTGCACTTGTGTTGTCACACATGATCGAGATGGTTCCAACAGATAGTCCAAGATCAAGAATTTATTGTTTTAATCATAGTACTTGTGCAACACAATTTCCTACCGCAATATATTCTGCCTCGGCTGTGGAAAGTGCTACTGAGTTTTGCTTCCTACTGGACCAGGAAACTAATGATTGTCCGATGAATTGGCAGGTACCAGAGGTGCTCTTTCTATCTATCCTACATCCTGCGAAGTCAGAATCTGAGTACCCTAGGATTTCAAAGGAAGTGCTGTGTCTGGGATACCAAATTCCTAAGTTTGGGGTGCCTAGTAGATATCTAAGAATTCTTTTGACAGCAGTTAAGTGAGACTCTTTAGGATCGGCTTGGAAACGGGCACAAAGGCACACACTAAACATTATGTCCGGTCTACTGGCAGTCAAGTAAAGTAGGGATCCAATCATTCCTCTATATTTTTTCTGGTCTACTGATTTTCCACTAGGATCCTTATCTAATTGGATTGTCGAACTCATTGGGGTGTTCATGGGTTTTGCACTATCCATTTCATATTTCTTTAAAATATCCTTAATATACTTTGATTGGCTAAGAAAGGTTCCATTATCCATTTGTTTTACACTAAAGCCAAGAAAGTAATTAAGCTCTCCCATCATGCTCATTTCAAACTCATTATTCATTGTTTTTGAAAATTCATCGCATAAGTTTTTATCCGAAGATCCAAACAAGATGTCATCTACATATATTTGAACAATGAGAATTTCTTCTTTGACCTTTTGTAAAAAGAGTGTAGTATCTACACTACCCTTTTGAAATCCTCTATCCAAAAGAAATGAGCTAAGTCTTTCATACCATGCTCTAGGTGCTTGCTTTAATCCATATAGTGCATTTTTTAATTTGAATACATGGTTTGGAAATTGTGAGTTTTCAAATCCGGGGGGTTGCTCAACGTAGACATCTTCCTTAATTACCCCATTCAAAAATGCACTCTTCACATCCATTTGATATAACTTAAAGTTCTTGAAGCAAGCAAAAGCTAAGAGCACTCTTATGGCTTCTAGTCTAGCAACCGGGGCAAAGGTTTCTTCAAAGTCTATTCCCTCAATCTGGTTGTACCCCTTAGCTACTAGCCTTGCTTTATTCCTTATTATTGTTCCTGAATCATTCACCTTATTCTTGAAGACCCATTTTGTTCCAACAACACTTTGCTCTTTAGGTCTCTTAACTAACTCCCAAACATCATTCCTGGTGAATTGGTTCAGCTCTTCTTGCATTGCTAGAATCCAAAATTCATCTCCTAAGGCTTGATCTATACTTGTAGGTTCTATCATAGAGATGAAAGTTGAGTGACTAACCTCCTTCCTAAGTCCATGCCTAGTTCTTACACCTTCTGAAGGGTCTCCTAAAATTAACTCTTTAGGATGACTAGAAGAATATCTCCATTCTCTAGGCAAAACTTCCTGAGACTCGACCCTTTCTTCTAAGGTCATAGTCTCTACTCCTTGAATTGCTTCTATTTCATCATCTTCAATTTTAGTTTCTGAGGGCATATCTGATTCATCAAATACCACATGGGTGGATTCTTCTACTACAAGGGTTCTCTTATTAAAAATTCTATAGGCCTTACCTACAGAAGAATAACCTAAGAAGACACCCTCATCAGACTTGGGATCGAATTTTCCTAAGGGATGTTTACCATTATTTAAGATGAAGCACTTACACCCAAAGACATGTAAATGTGAAAGGTTTGGTGTCCTACCCTTAAGGAGTTCATATGGAGTTTTATTTAGCTTCAATCTTATGTTTACTCTGTTTAAAACATAATAGGCTGTGTTGACTACTTCTGCCCAAAAGTATCTAGGAAGTGTATACTCCGCTAACATTGCCCTAGCAGCTTCTACCAAAGTTCTATTCTTCCTTTCTGCTATGCCATTCTGTTGGGGTGTTCTAGGAGCTAAAAAATTGTGCTCTATTCCTATCTCTTGACAGAATGACTCAAATCTATCATTTTGGAACTCTCCACCATGATCACTATGGATTGTTGATATTTCACAACCTAATTTTCGTTGAATCCATGTGGAAAAAACTTTAAATTCCTCAAAAGACTCATTCTTGTGTGCTAAGAATCTTATCCAAGTAAATCTAGTGAAGTCATCTACAATCACAAATCCATAATTCTTTCCACCTAGACTGGCTGTACTAACGGGTCCAAATAAGTCCATGTGTAGAATTTCTAGTGGCCTAGAGGTGATCACGTCTCTAATTGAGTGAAAGGATGATTTGACTTGTTTTCCTTGTTGGCAAGCATCACATAAGTGATTCTTGGTGAATTCTAACTTAGGTACACCTCTAACTAGGTTTTTCTGAGTGATGTTTCTAAGAGTTTTCATGCTAGCATGGCATAGTCTCCTATGCCATAGCCACGAGTCATCAACTATTATTTTCAAGCAAAATGATTTTGAGCTATCAACGCAATCAAGGTCTAACATGTAAACATTGTTCATTCGTTTTCCTTCTAAAATTATTTCATCAAATAAACTAATCAGGCATCTATCAGTAAAAAACTTAACATCAAAACCTTTGTCACACAGTTGACTAATGCTAAGTAAGTTATGCTTTAAACCATCAACTAATAAAATATTTTCAATTAAAAAATTCTTAGCATTACCAACAATACCTGAGCCTATCACCTTCTTGGTAGTGTTGTCTCCCAACGTTACTTTGCCTCCAATTTTGGTCTCCAATAGGATGAACTTCTTCATATCTCTAGTCATGTGTCGCGAGCAGCCACTATCCATGTACCACATGCTCTCACTAGATCTTTTGTGAGAGCATCCCTACAATTTCATTCAAATATTAGATTTAGGAACCCAAGTGAGTTTGGGTTCCTCCTTATGCTTGCATGAATGAGATGTATGCATGTTATGCTGTGATGGATGCAGTTTAGGTCTCCATACTAAGTGTGTCCTACGGTGAATTGTGCATGTGCGGGCTATGTGACCTAACATGCCACAAGAGAAGCACCTAACACCAAGAAATGGATTTACTAATCTATGAGTGTGGTGGTGCCTCTTCCTAAGGTTTTGTAATGCATGCTGTGTTGGGGGTTTTCTAGGATGGCCTACTGTGAGTGATGCAATTTCATTTTCTAGTTCTTTTATCTTTTCACTATAAGTTTTATTTTGAGCTGTCAATCCATCAACTTCTATCAATACCAAGTGCTCACTATGATCTACTTCTAATGCAAGTGCAGTTAGTTTTTCAAACTCTACATCTAGTTCAATATGTGATGTTTTCAAGGATTCATGCGCTTCAATTAGTTCAATATGCTTCTTATTTAATGCATCATACTCATCAAGAAGTAACATGTGATCTTTATCTAAATCAGAATTTTCTTTAACTAAGTTAGCATGCTCAATTTGTAAGGAACTAAATTCAATATTAAGTTTAGCATGCATTTTCTTCAGTTTCCTATACGAGTCATGAATATTCTCAGAAATAAGCAATAATTCATCATAAGAAAGTTGACATACCTCATCTTGATCCAATTGATCAAGGTTATCATTAGCCATAAGACACAAATTTGTTACCTTCTCCTCTGCTTCTTCTTCTGATGATTCTGAGGCAGAGTCGGCCCAAAAAGCTTTCTGTGTCTTTGTCTTTCCTCTCTTGTATTTAACTTTGTCATCTCCTTTCTCCTTTGCTGGTTGACTCTTCAGATTAGGGCAATCGGCTCGAAGGTGACCTGGCTTCCTGCACTCAAAGAAAATTGTATCAGATGAAACCTTATTGGACCTTGAGCTCTTACCTTTATTCCAGCTGTTCTGATGACGCTTTTGTTTTCTCTTCAAGAAATTTTTGAACTGTCGGGTCATCAGTGCTATTTCATCGTCTTCCTCCCCTGCAGAGCTTTCACTATCTGAGTTGCTAGCTTTTAATGCCACCGTCTGCTCCTTTTTCTTTTCACCTGCATCACTTTTCCTTTGGCTCACTCCTTGCTCGTATGCAATGAGTGACCCAAGGAGGTTATCAATAGAATAGACATTAAGATCTTTGGACTCAGTGATAGCAGTTATCTTAGCATCATAGGAACTAGCTAGGCATCTAAGAATTTTGTTTACTTTCTCAGAATTTGAAATTTCTCTACCTAATGCATGCAAGGATGTCACGATTTGGGTGAACCTAGTGTACATGTCAGAAATTGTTTCGCTAGGTTTCATACGGAATAATTCATAATCATGCAGTAGAATGTTAAGCCTAGACTGTTTTACTTTGTTTGTTCCTTCGTATGTGATGCATGTTGACCTCATTTTTGTATGAGGTCTTCAATATGATCCCAACCCAATCCAGACTCAAGTCAATCCAAACTCATTCAATTCCAGACTCAAATCTTAGGTCCTAAGGCTTTGTCCTAAAGGCCTTTTCCAGCAAATTTTTAAATATCCCGAAACCCAGTCAAATGGACTCTGATTCAGCCTCTGTCAGTTTCATACTGATGGGGCATGTCTCTAGTGTCAACCCTCCAAATTTGAGCCCATTCTGAGCTCTCTAACCCCAGTTACCAAATCGAAATCCAAAGGCTTTAAAACCTTCAAATATTTACAGCCCATGCCACTGGACCGGCCCTTAACTAGACCCTGGCCTTAGAGACCTCCCCAAAGTCTCTAATCACTTTCGGACCTTCAATCCTGACTCCCTGAACATTAAACTGCCTCTGGGCTGGCTCAATTTGACCCCTATGTAGCCAGGGGTCAAAATGACCAAAATACCCCCATAGGGCCAAAAAAAAAAGCGATTTCAAACCAAATGAGCTCCAAATTCAATGCAACCACTTCCAGCAAATTCCAAATGTCAAACCAAACCTGTTCAACCCATTTCTAGCCCCTGGGTCAACCTGGTTGACCAAGTCAACAGAGTTGACCCAAGAAGGCCTTTAAGGGTTCAAATGGTGATTTTGACCAAATTGACCTCTCTAGACCCTGGGACCACATTCAATAAACTCAAAGTGATGTTCTGAACCTGTTCAATCCATTTCCAGCCCCTGAACTCAACTGGGTGACCAAATCAAACAATTTTGGTCTAAGGCCCATTAAGGGCCCATTAAACCCCTTTGGCTCTAATAGCCTTTTAAAACCCTCAAATCCCCCTCACTAGATTCCAAATGACTAACCAAACCTGTTCAGCTCAGACTCATACTCTGGGTCAACCTGGTTGACCCAGTCAACCTAGTTGACCCAATTCTCCCTTAAGGCTCTTAATGGGTCATTTCAACCCATTTGATATACCTAACTCATTCAAGCTCTCAAATCTATACCAAAACTTGTGTCCAACCTATTTAGCTCATTTGGAGTCAAACCACACTGACTCTGACTCACTCAAACAAACCCAATTTGAGTCAAAATCAATTTGAGCTAAGGCAATCCATACCTCAACATCCCATCCAGGGTTATGTGTGGTTCTTAAATTCATGCACTAATTCCTAAACTTATCTAGATCCCACTCAAATCCATTTGACTTTTGTTGACTGGTCAAAGAGTCAATAAAAGCTCAAATAGGTTTAGGTTGAGTCAACATGACCCATCCAACCCCACCCAACCATTGGGAAGGATTCTACAGCTTGCCTAGGTGCCAACTCAGCAACATTTGACCCGTTGACCAGTCAAATGGTCAATGGGGAGTTGAGAGAGCTCTAAGTGACCAAACCTACTTGAGTTCTCTCTCTCTCACTCCAACCCAGGCCTTTCCATCCATTTAAATCACTTCCATAAGCATCTCTGGACTCAACCCAACTCAACTCGGGCCCTAGCTTACTCCCTAGCCCGTTCAAGAACTCAAATGGGCTTATTTGGTCAACCCGACCAAGCCCATTATCCAGCCCATTCTAACACTTAGGCCCAGTTCCAGAAGCTTACTGGAAGTTAGCGCGATCCAATCCAGGCCTTGGTTCAAGCCCAGCCAGCTTGGATGATCCCCTCCCATGTGAAGACAAAATAGGAGGTGGCCAGCTCATTCCAGTCGGTACAGTCCTTCTCCTGCTACCTAACCACCTGGGCCAGGTGTCAAGCATCCTTGGAGTTCTCCTGATTGATCCCAGCCGTTCCTTTTGGCTCCAGCAGCTCGAATAGAGAAGAGGGACGGGAGAGCTCTTACACACACTACTCTTGCTTCCAAAGCCTCCCAGAGCTCCCTGAGTTTTCGTTTCGACTTCCCAGAGCCCCCTCTCCATTTTACAAGTGATTTCCCGACGTTGGAACCTATCGCCGGCGAGATCTGTCGTTGACCGAGAGCCAACTCCGTCCAAACCTCCCTAGCTCCGCTTCCAGTGGTTCTCCGAGCTTGACGCCTGAAGGACATCAACACGTGAACAACCTACAAATTCAACCGTTTTTAAATCAAGCCAATCCATCCATCCTGCTGTAAGAACTTCTAAACCCTAGGTCTTTACTTAGGTTCTTAAAGAACTCTCTAAACACTGCATCAAACACTCGGAAAACCATCCCCCACTCTTCGTCTCACCTCTGCCCGTCTCTGTCCAAAGTTTTAGCTCGTTCGGTAGACTATCTTGCAAAAATGAGAGCAAAAACGGGTTTAGGGTTCACTGTCTTGGCGAGAGAAAGAAGACGGGTCCGCGGCCGTTGGATCGTTTCTGTTTAGATCAACGGCCGCGATTAAACCCACTGGATATCGGGTTCGAGCCGCGGTTTAAGCGTATCATCATCGGGTCTGATCCAGACCGTTCATCCAAACCGCGGGCTCGAATCTGGCCGTCTATTCGATCTCAGATCGACTTCAGAACCGCGGGGTTGATCTCAGCCGTCGGATCAGAGAGCGGAAGATCCAGCGGCTTCCGTCTTTGCTGACCTGTTTAAGTGGCGGGTCCCGTGTGAACGCCGCCGTCCAAGTGGCACAATCCGAGCGCGCCGCGCGTCCCAGTCAGCGCCGCCGTTTGACCTGACTGTGTAAATGATTAAATAAATATAGAAAATGCCTAGAACTTCAAAAAATCACTGGATTTTCATTTTAAATCCATTTTTTGAATTCTTGGGCTTGTTCTGTTCATGTTTTCAAGTAGTATTTTATAAAAATATCAAAAAAAATATCTTGAGTATTTACATGACTGTAATTTCAATAATATTGAAATACTTATTTTATTTTTAAATTCCAAAATACCTAGGGTCTTGGGCTGATTTTTGGCAGAGGTATTCTAGGGTTTGGGGATGACCTCCTGTAATTTTCTCAAGCAAGTTTGATGCAGTCTTAATGGGTTTGTGAATTTTCAAAGATTTAAGTCAAAATTTGATTTAAATCATTGAAAATTCATAAACCCTTCAAATTAAATCTAATCATTGCATATTAGGGTTCTATGGGATCAGTGCAAGGTTATCTTTCACTGAGAAATAGGGCTAGGGTATGATCAAGTATGTTTCAAAATCAAATTCCTCTTTGATTCCATGTTAAATTAATTCAATATTTCACCCATTACATATGATCATATTATGATTGGATTGGTTTTGATTGAGATGTATTCTAGTACATTCTTAAACAAGATTTCAATTCAATTTGATAGCCCTATGCCTTGTGTAATAAATTGCTTGAGTTATAGGTTATCATGTAACCTATAACCAAATAATTTATTTTAGGTCCCCTTCATAGAACATTAGGATCACTTGTTTCTCCTTGCTCATGATTGATTTGTTATGCTTGTAATTAGTGTCCAAAGGGTTAGAAGAACTTAATTTCAATCATATGACATAGTGACACTAAGGACAATAATTAAGGACTTGGTCTTAGCCAACTTAGTCAAATCTAGGAAGAACTACACACATCCCTTTTGGGATTGAACTAAAACATAGAAAACTAGTGTCGTAGCCCTATTAATCAAATACACATTGATTTGACACTAATCAACCTCAAATCACTTTAATCAATCCAATATTATAAATTCAATGATTTTAAAACCAAAATTCCAACTCAAACTTTATTAATTTCTCTTAACCTTCCATTAACTCTTAATTAGCTTAAACCTTCCAGAAAATGTAATAAATCAGTATAAAATCCAAAAAATATAAATAATACCTCTAACTGACCAGAATTAAATCCTTAATCAATGAAAATTAAAATCAAATCAATTTGACAGCAAATTAAAGCTTAATTTAATTTTAAGTAAAATCCAACAATTAATTCATATAATTAATTAATAATAATGAAAAATTCCAATAAATTACCAAACACTTGGAAATCCCTCCTTAGGTCATTCCTGACCTTTGGAGCTGATTTCAAGAGGTTTGGAATCCATTTGAAGCAAAATCATAAAAAGAGCCTTAATTAAACAATTTCTAAGAATTCATTAATTAGTTCAAACTTTGAAAATCCATAACTAATTCAATAAAAATCCAAATTGACCAAACTCAGTTGCATTCAACTTATAATAAGGCCTAATATTTATTAAAAATGTAAAAATTCCAGAAAATCATTAATAGAAAAAGTCAACAGATTGGTCAACCGTAGGTTAAAATCAGTTCAAAACTTCAAACCTTCATAACTAAATCCAGAAAAATCCGATTTCAACGTACTTACTGTCTAACTGATCGTAGTAAGGTCTAGTATTTTAATAAAATACAAACATTCCAGAATTTGTGCTTAATCAAAAAGTCAAATTTTGAACCCTTAATTAAATGATTAAAATATTCAAAAATTCTTAAAAAAATTCAAATTGCTTTAAAACTCCAGAAAATGTTAACTTAATGTTTAAAACATTTAACAAACCTTTTAAAACACAACAACCATCCTAAATATGAAGTTTATTGGCTGGACTACTCCGGGCTGCGGGGCTAAGTGTCCTAAGGAGGCTGGTTCCTCGAGCCTGGTGGCACAACGCCACGAATGGATTCCAAGGGGTGTTAAACCTTAAAAATAGATTAATTATTAATTATCTAACCTTTTAAAACTTCTAATTCAACTACATTAACTTGGTTTATCGGCTGGACTACTCCGGGCTGCGGGGCTAAGTGTCCTAAGGAGGCTGGTTCCTCGAGCCTGGTGGCACAACGCCACGAATCAGTTAATGACAAATTTAAATTAATTAAACTTCTAAAATCGGTAATCCAACCAATCATTAAAAATCAAATCTCTAATCAATCTCAAATCCTTAATAATTTAATAAACCTTTAATTCTTAATAATTTCTGAATTCTATTAATTAAAATCTATTAATAATTCAATTAAATTATACATTCCTTTAATTTGAATTAATTAGATAATTTGATTGATTAAGATTTATCCTAATCAATCCAATTTGATAATTGATTTAGATTAAACGAATTCGGATCTTCTACACCTAAAGTTTGATTCCTTTTGGAGGACTTTGGGTGTTTTGACTTTTAAAGATCCTTAAAACATTTAAATAACAAAGAGATCTCCTATGGATTGTGCTTGACTCCTTTTAGGAAAGCACTAATCCATTTGGATTTGGAGATTTTCAAATAAAGAATAATAAACCACCGACCTTATACGACGTGCTAGATTCCTTCGGGAGGGCACGTTGTATTACATCTATAAGGTCCCTTTCTCTCTCCTTAATAAATTATAAGGATTCTCAAAATAAATACCTATCTTCTGTCTAAGACGGGTATTTATTCTGAAAGTCCTAGGATTTATAAATTGATGATTTCCTGCACTTAGGGAATTATCAATCTATGGATTCTTTATAACTAAATTAAATAACTCCAACATTCAAAATTGAAATAATTCTTAATAAATTCAAATATACTTTACTTAAATTTTAATTAAATTCCTTTGACCTATAATAAATCAATCCTAATAATACATGTAATCTGAACAATAAACCTATTAGGATTTACCAAAACTACACAGCTTTCTTCACACACTTAGATGCTTGCTAGGACAACCAACTTTAGCTTAAGTTAGGCCGGTGGCTTGTTGTGGTTTGATTGCGGGTGTCTTGCCTAGAGGGCACCTATGTGTGATTGCTTACTTTTCTGTATTGCATTAGCATGCATATTTACTTTTCTGTCTGTACACCAGAGAGCGGAGTGAATAAAGTGAGGGCCGTGTACTTTACTTTTCTGTCTTTACTTTCCTGCATTTATAACTGTACACAACGCACTCATAACATACATCATTATATAACTGCTTTATTTCCTGTCTTTTATATTACTGCAACAGTAGAATGTTTTTAGGATCTGATGTACTGATTTTCATTTCCTAGAATTGTTGTATATAGATTGAGTCTGTACAGCGTCTGGAGTCTGTAAAAGAATTAAAGATAACTGCTTATAAATATACAAATGGGGCTCCAAAAAGTAATGTCCTCCTTCAGAAGGATGTTCCTTTTTGGAATTCCATAGAAGAATTGGAGCCTGAAGACCCTAAGCAGTTATATTTAATTCTATTTTCTCGTAGGCTTAGAACCCAGGTTTGTTGTCGGTGGATCCTGGCCACCATTACTTTACTGCAAATTCTGGGGTGTAACCGATGAAAATTATATTAATAAAATCAGCTCTTTCATATATAACTGCTTCATACATCATTCGCATACGAGTAGATTTTTGGTTTTTGTAAGCATATCTCCTTGCATTTATTTTCAGATTCTGTAATAAACTCCTTGATTCCTAGGATAGAGCTACCTTAACTCTTGCATCATCGGCGAATTGTTGTGATTAGGATTGTTAGCTGGCAGCCCACTCTAGGCAGGTGGTAAGTCCAGATTGTATACACTTCTCTCTGCACATTCCTCTTTCTAATCAATTCTAACTCTTCTAAATTCAATTATATAATCTAAAGCTTGATCGTGGAAATTTAATTGCCCAAATATTTAATTAAATACATATATATAATTTTGGAAATTATTTAGTCTTCATTTAAATCGAGAGTATTCTCTTAGGAGATGTAATTAACTACAGGGGCTTGCCCCTGTAGGGAGTCTAAAACCCAGAATAATCTAAACCCTACCAAAGTTCCTTTCTGAGGCAGGGGAAAGATCTGTGGACGTAGATTAGGTTTTATTCACATTTAGGAGTTATTTCTATAATTAAGAAATAGATAGATAGTTGATTTGTTTCTCACTAACAAATCAAATGTCTTCTATACTTAATTATAGAAACAAACTTATAATTCGTTAATCTAATCAAGTCAATTAGAGAATGTACTCGTCATCCCTTCAGGATGATTTGAATATTCTCTATACTACACCTGATTAGGAGAATGAATTGTACTGCTTTTCCCTTTAAAATCAATAGGAGGATATCAGTCTATCTTTCGGGGCAGTATAACATCCGATTATGTAGATTTAATTGGGAGAAATATATCCTAAATATAAATAAAGCGAATCGTGTGAGAAGATAAAATTCGTATTTTTAAATAGAAAACCTTGTCTCATTTATACTTTTGTTTAGATTCATTCATTATAATCAAGAAATAGATAGATATTCGATTTATTTTATAAGTAAATCAAATATCGTATGTATACTTGATTTTAGGAATGAATCGACGATTCACTAATCTAATTAGGTAAATAGAGAAAATACGGATCGTCCTTTTAGGTGATTTGTATATTCCCTATGTCATACCTGATTAGGAAAGCGAATTGTTTGTTCTCTTTCTTCAGAATCAATAGAAGGATATCAGTCTGTTTTTCGAGGCGGTCTGATATCCGACTATATAGATTCAATTGAAAGAGAATGTTCAAAAAATATAAATAAATCAAATTATTTTTCATAAATAAAATAGGATAAATTTTATTTCAAAAATTATTTCAAAAGTCTATTTCTCCCTCCTCCTTTTTCTCTATTTAAATACCATAGATTTATTATACAGTATAAATTCTATTATACTATACTAAATTAAATATTTACATAAAAGAATTATATTTAAATAAATAAAATAAATAAATAATAAAATAAAAGTTATAGATCGATGATTTTATTTTCTCACAATGCACAGTTTATCCCAAATCTCCTTACCAGAAACACAAGTAGATACTCTCATATAGTCCTCAGATTTCAATGCACAAAAAAAGCAGTTTAAGCACTTAGCATTCAGTTGGGCTAACTCCCTATCCTCATTGCTCCATTCAATAAAAGATACAGGAGTTTTCAAACCATTAACAATCTTAAACGGTGCAACATATCCATCATTTACTAACATCCACATGCGGTAATCTATAGATTGCAAAAATGTAGACATTCTAATTTTCCAGAAATCAAACGGAATGTTATCAAAAAGTGGTGGACGAGTTATTGAATAACCCTCCGCAGTGTTACGATTACCAAAGTTCGACATGATCATTTTTTCAAGGTTTTCTAAAATACTATTTTTGAAAAACAATCTCTGATACCAATTGAAATTGCTCTGATACCAATTGAAATTACTAAACGACAAGAGGGGGGTGAATTGTAAAAACTTCTTAATAATAAAATTAACCGTAAACAATAGTTCTAATTTTTTTTGTTGTTTTTGAAATTTTAAAATAAAGATTTATGCAATTTTTCTTTCGCAAAATTTCACATGCAATAGATATGACAAATTTAAAATGCAAGCAAAAAGTAAACAACGATAAGGAAAGAACACACCAAGAATTTTATAGTGGTTCGGTCAAAATATGACCTACGTCCACTCCCCGGAGTCCTCCACTTCGGGATTTTCACTATCAAAATAGTTCTCCTTTTGCCCCCCTCGGCAAGGCGGAGAAGCCTGTACAAACCTCCCTTTCACCAACCCGGCATGGCGGAATACCAAACTCTATTTTCGCCCTCTTGGCGACGGCAGAGAACCTTCTCGTTTTTCTCCCTCCTGGAGAAGGCAGAGAACCTCGAGGTAACGGATGTAGACGAGCCTTTCCCTTGGAGATCCTTCCTCAAATCCTTCTCGGGCCACAGGAGGAGCAAGATGCAGCAATCTTGGAGCAACCGTGTGATCTCCCTCACACCTCTTCTCCCTCACAACGCTCACCTCCTCCCGCCCGTTTGTTGTCTCACATTTGTATGTCATTTTGTGTGATTGGTCACTTAGAATTCTTTTCGAGTCTATTCATATTCATAATTGATTTCTTTCTTTCTATTCATTATATTTAATGCTCTCTTTTGATACTTATTTTGGAATCTCGATATTTTGGCTTTGATTTATTAGTTGATTTTGATTGATTGATTTTTGCTTATGCTCTATAACTGTGTAGAATCCCTTAAATCGAGTCAACCAAGCCTATATGTCACTTGTATGACATCTGCATGTTTACTTTACACTGTTTGCATGTTTATGGCCACGCGAGTGACCATCACCCATGGTTACCAGAGCTTTTCCTAAAAGCCTGGCGGACGACCACCCGGAAACGGAGGTTAGGTCCTAGGTCTGGTAGGGGTTATGCCGCCCGTTTGTTGTCTCGCATTTGCATGTCAAATTATATGTCATTGTCTTTTACACCTTTAGAGTCCTCTCATTTTATTTGCACCGGTTTTGGTTTTATTCGATACACCGAGATCAGGCTTTAGATTATAAAATCTCACTCTTTCATCTTTCTTAATCGTATCTGCTTATGTTTGCTTACACTTATATCTTAACGTGTTTAAGAATAAGGGTGCTTAACTCATCATTAAATCTAATGATCTTATATTATCAAACCCTCAATCAAATATCAATCTACTCTAACTCTTCACTGTGTGATTATATCTCTTTGGTGTGGGTCCTTAAACGGACCATTTCTTATCAAATCTGTAATCTTTTCAATCCCTTTCGTAAATTACAACTATACTCCAATTAGTACAACTATCAGCAGTCAGATTATTTGTGGACAGTAGCAAAGATCAGTTTCTGATTGGAATTATCTTTATACTACAGAAAATGTCTGGAAAATTGATCTTTAACATCAACTTCACCGCTGCCCAGTCTGCTGAGGGCAACCAGATTCAGTTTGGGTCTGGATTCGAAAATCTGCAAGTAATTGTTGGAACACCACAGGCTGAGATGGTGACTCCTGCCATAGAATCTGTTAGATCAGCCCCTGTGCAAAATAATCCTGAGGGTGGGTCTGCACCTGCCCCTGCAACTGCTAAACCTTCTGTTTTCACCCGTCTGACTTATCCTCAGTCGGCTGCTATAGCTAAAGGCAAATCTCCCATTGTGGTTGACTCTCCAACCTTTGGAAATTTTGAGCTGGGATCCTCCTCTGCCGTGCCTGAGATCACTAAGTCTCAGCGCCGTAATATGATCCGCCGTGCGAGGCGAAGGGTTGAGAGAGCCCAAGCATCAAGGAACAATCCTGCTACTGCTGCCCCAACCGAAGCATCAAAGAATCTGACCCCTGAATTCACTGAGGTGTTCTTTAACTCGCCTCAGCTGGCTGGTAGCAGATTTCATCCACTATCTGCAGCTGCAGGAGAAGAAAGCATAGTACGTATAGCTCATTCTCCCCCAACACCCTTTAGGGATTATCCAATCGTCCCCTCACTGCATGAAAAGAAAAGGAAGTTCAAGAACTTGCTGAATGGGCTGATTCAGGACTGTGCCATTGATTATGGCCAGTCGAAGACAGAATTCCTGAGGAGTGTAAAAGATGTTATTTACACTGAGGTCCATCCTCAATCGAGGGGAAAAAGAGGAGATTCTCCTCCTACTAAAAGGAGGGTACAATTCCAAGAAGCGGGTCCTAGTCGACCAGTGATTTCATCTGATAATCAGAGACATTTGAAGAGCTTTCCTTCGCAAGATCAATATCAGGGTTCTGGTTATCATGATAGCCAGCAGACTCTGATTAAATCTCTGGGATATGGAGCATTAGCCCGAAGAAGGCATAATCCCATATCCCCTCCTTCTCCACGTCACTCTGATAACCGTCCACTTAAAATTTATGACAACCCATCTATTCGGTACTCGTCAAGAGCTGATTCTAGTCGCCATCAGGGTAGCAAACCCTCTTCTGGCTTTGATATGAGAAGATTGAAGTTTCCAAATCAGTCTTCTTCATTATCTAACCAAGAGAAGGTTTGGCGGCCCAAGATAACCCCAACTCCAACTGCTTTGATGAAGTTGAAGAAGAAAGCTACTGAACAGAGATCCAGGAAAGGGAAATCCGTCATGGAATCATCCCCTTCTAAGGAATATACCCCGTCGACCCACATAATGTGGGAGATAAGTCAATAGAAGAAATGGTCAATCACTTGAAGGAAAGCATTCGTCAAATCGATGAAGAAGAGGCGGGAAATGATGAAAATACGGACCAGGAGATGTCCGGAAGTGTCAACATGGTTGACACCCGTTCTTCTTTACAAAGAGAAAAAGAAAAAGGTAAAGAAGAAGCGGGACCAGCTGAAGTTGAGGAAGATGAAGAAGATACCGCAGACTCTACTCATCATCTTCGAGAACAGTTAAGTCAGAAGGATGAGCAGATATTGAGAATGGAGAAGAAATTAGAGGAGATGATGTCAATTATCTCTGTAATGCAAGCTAGCAACCCTCCTATTCCAGAAATCCAGGTTAAATCTACTCCAAATGAATCAGTACACCAGAATCTGAAAAATAAGTCGGTTAGAATACAAGCCGTTGATAAACCAGCAGAACAACCAACTCCTGCAGAACCATCAGCAGTACCGCCTATTGATATCAAACAAATGGTTGAACAGCAAGTCAAGGATGCTATGGCTAAGGCGCAAAGTACCTCATCTGTTCTAAAGGGTAGACCATACCCTGAAGAATATGATTTGGTCCCTTATCCGAAAGGATTTGTTCCCCCTTCATTCAAAAACTTCGATGGAACGGGCAATCCTAAGCAGCATCTAGCTCACTTCAGAGCTAGCTGTTGTAATGCCGGTGGTACTGATGCGCTTTTATTCAGACAATTTGTTAGCAGTCTATCGGGTATTGCATTCGACTGGTACGCCGAACTACCTAATGGATCCGTCCACTCCTTCAATGAACTTGAGCAGATGTTTGTTAAAAGGTTTGCCGGTGCTAAGCATCATATCACTGTGGATGATCTAGTGGTAGAAAGCCAGAAACCGGGAGAAAGTTTGGTCGATTATATCTTGAGATGGAGGAATCTTAGCATGAGGTGTGAGCCACAGCTGCAAGAACAGCATGCGATAGAGATCCTCCTGAAAAATATTCATGGCCCGATTGCATTCTTACTCAAGGGTTTTACAATTAAAACCTTTGAGAAGCTGTTAAACAAAGCGTCTAATCTCCAAGAAGAAGTTTCTCAACTTCCTTTTTCAAAGGAGTCGGTCTCTTTGGAGATGAAGAAACTAAAACCACAGAAGGTGTTAGAGAAGAAATCGGGAACGGTGTCTGCCGTAGATAAAGGGAAGCAGCCAATGCAGATTCAGGCAGAAAGTCCTAATCGACCTCCCCAATACCAGCAATACAACAGACCTCAGGGTGATCAGCAGATCAGACCTCAATCTTATCTAACTCCGGAACAACGTAAAGAGAAATTCGACTTCTTGTGAACAAAGTTTATCCTTTTAAGCGAGAAGCAATCAAAAAGATGTTCAAGAGCTTAGTCAAGAAACCAGGGTTCAAACTTCCTGAATCCAAAAGGCCAGAAGAAGCTGTTAAAGTAGGACAACCCAACTTTTGTCCATATCATCGAATATCCGGACATGAGATAGAGGATTGCATTACTTTTAAAGAATGGCTGGACAGAAATCATAAAGATGGTACAGTTGTGATTCCCAAGGAATACTTAGTAGATCCGAACCAGGGATCGGCTAAGTGTATATTTGGTGAGCCTTCTGCATCTCTTTCCACTTTGAAATCTGATAACGAATGGGATATTGTTCTATCTCATTCTTCTAAAAAGACTCTTAATAAACTATATCGTTCTTCTTTCCAGGAACCTTCGAGAATTCAGAATCCCATCCAGGTTGATTTGATAGCTCGAAAGCAGGAGAAGAATAAGGCTCCAATCATAGAGCCTAAAGAAATACAAGCTGATCAAGCTCCACCAGTCCTGGAGAAGAAGCAGAAGAAAAGACAAAGTTATGTTCTGATAAGTTAGTTGTTTCTGAAAATGGTGAGCATGTGTCGCTCAAACCATTAACTCTGTATGACTTTTATTTTGTTCTCTCCGGACTAAGAAATCAATGAAAAAAGATTCTGCGTATATCATGTTTGTCTGCTGATGAATACTCTGATCATAATTTAACAATAATGAGAATAATTTCCAAGATACAAATATCAATGAAACAGATGAACAGTTTCAATACTATTATGATAGTGACTCCCCTATTCTCGATGTCGAGGGTGATCCTATTAATATAGAATTGGAACTATCAGATTCAGATACACCGCCAGAGGAAGTTCAAACAACAATCAACGATCAACAGATAAAGACAACTGAAAATGCTTCATCCGAAGAAGTAGTGCAAGTCAATCTCCGTAGTGGTAAAGTTTTACCTCCACGACTTGCATCTACTGAGAAGGAGAAGCAAGTTACAGATAATCCTGAAATTTCTATTCAACCACAACCAGTGCAAGGCCCAGATTTACAGAATACCGAGATTTCAAAGGTCGACCTACAACGTTTTAGCGCATCTTAGGAAACTGCCGGCGAAATTGAGTATATACGACGCTCTGGTTCTTT
>CM028351.1:49795216-49899234 GCA_016618105.1 Dendrobium huoshanense
TAAGAATGATCAAATTTTGATTTCCCACTAAAAAATCCTAGATCATTTGACTATTTAATCGCCATTCGGTTGAAAATGACTGAAGGAGGAAAAACCACCAGAAAATCCCAAATAAACTCTTTTTTTCCAATGAATGTAGAAACTTGGTCTCTCTTACCAAAGATTAGGAGGATTTAAATGAAGGATGCAAGTCCATAGAAGCATCCAATGGGAGACATTAAACTTGCAGTATGCCCTTGAGTGGACTACCGCCTACAAAAGGAACACTATGGCCTTTGTATGTGTCTACAGTCTGAGGGGGTGAAATAGTTTAGGGTAGATCTTCAAGCGACAACGGATTCATGGCCATCCTCAGAGATAAAGTCATGATTGTGAATTTTAGCAATTTTATCCTCAAAATTAGGGCTGCATTTAGTGTTTATAATTTAAGAGATTTAATGAATCCATGTTAATATAAAATTATTTCCTAGAGTTTATGGTGCCACTAAGGGTGCTAGGTTTGAATTTCATCACTATTTGAATTGAAATTAATTTCACAAAATTTTCCTAAATTGTCTAGAGACAACCATAAGTTGATTAAGCTTGGTGTATCTACTGGTCAAATAGAATTGGAATCATATGTATCTAACCCTTGTGTAAGAGTAAAAAAACTAAAAAAACTCAAAGACTAATGCTTAATGGATTGATCACCATGATTTTTCAAATATTTAGGTCATATTATGACCAATACATTTGAAAATTCAAGTGTCAAGATAAGAGGGATTTAAATTTACCTAAGAAAGTTATGGGGTGTAGGAAATATCCCCTAATGTGACTGAGCCAAAATTCAAGTCATTTAACCAAGTATTTAATAATTAATTAGCCAAAAATACTAAATATTCAAAGGGAAATTACTCCATATCTACTTATTATATTAGCTTGATTTTATTTTTAATTGAAAGAGCTCCTTTCCCTCATTCTATAGAGCCTTCATATGAATAAATGAGCTCATTATTTGATTTAAATTAACTTTTTAAAGTTAGCATTTAATATTATATATATATATATATATATATATATATATATATATATATATATATATAATATATATATATATATATATTTATATATTTATATGAAAACTCAGCCAATGATACTGATTGGATGAGCTTTACATGTGGTGGCATGTGGGTGGCTAGACAAAAATGGTGGTGTTCAAGCTAGTTATCTAGCTCTTCTTCATTTTTGTAGTTTTATTACATGCAGATGGTAACAATGACTTGGATTAGAAAATTTGATCCATAGTTTAGCGTCATTGGATATAACAATTGGAATAACCAAATCATAGTCATTGGAATCAAATAAAGGAAGTTGAGAAGTTGTGATTTTGTCTTGCTCCTTAAGTCACTATAGTATATGAAACTTTAGATTGATTTAAACTCAATATACATAGGATATCAAGCCATAATTTTATGTACAAAGGTTCCTAAGAATGTGAATATTCATTGTATGAAGTATGGAAGCTTCATCTAAAGAATCTAAGAGGTTATTTTAAAACCTAACCTTGGTACTAGGCTTTTAGTTTTACATTATAGGAGTAGTTTTAGAGCTTGATTTTTGGCTAGTTTTGCTTCTTAGCTCCTAGAGAAAATGTTTGTAAAAAACTTGAGGATAGCGGAAGTCTAGACAAAGAATATCATTGCCTGGGATGAAAAATGGCTCTGATCTTCCTTAATGTCATAGGTGGTAGCTTCTTAAGGGCATATTCTCACCAAAGAAATGTTGGGGATCTCTTGAAAATCCAAAACAAATATATTTATACCTTATAGGAGCTCTAGAAAGGGAATCAAGTGTAAAGGATTAACTAGGATTACCCTTTTGAACCATTCCAAGTTGCTAATGAATAGGATAGATCAAGGTACGCCCTTGGATGTTTACTAGTTAGAATAGGTTGCTAGGAAGCAGTCTCTAAATAGGGAAGTGGTTATGGAAGTTAGATAATGACTTGGTGTCATTTTTATAGATGGGACCACTTGGGTTAGGTCTACATTAGCCAAGGCTATGGGCTGGGTTCATGTGGTGTCTAAGAAGGTTCTAGAATAAATTTAAACAACCAAATGGGTTTGTGAGGGTTGGATGTGTAAATTTGCATGAGTTTGACCATTTTAGCATTTTTTTAAAGTTTTGAAAAGTCAAAGTTGGTCAAGCTAACTACAATAGACCTTAAAGGAGCTTTAGGTGTTGGTTGGGTTAAATCATATAGGTTTGAATAAATGGATTTGATGTTTACATAAAGGAGAGTAGGGTTAACTGAGGTTTAACCATTCCATAAGGGTTGACCAAGTTAACCCATAATGGAATGACTAAGATATGGCTTAGATTCATTTAGGAAGTAAAATGGGTTGAATTTGAGGAGCAGTGCATGGAGTTTATTTGAACATGTGCAAGGATTTAACCCAATGTAGACTAATTTGACCAGTCTTTGCTTGGTTTGACCATATAAACCTTTTAATAGGGTAGGTGAACCAAACATATCCAAATAATGAGGAGCTTTAGTGAATTTAGTTTGGTTAAGTTTAATTGATAGATAAGAGTTATTGTAATTTAATGTAAGGCTTTGATAAATTGAGCTAGCTTGGGCTAGCTCAATTAGGTCAAATGGGTCAACCTTTGGCTTGGGAAGTTAGGTTGATTGATTTAGTTTCTAGAGATCTCATGATGGATGTTCATGTAGGTTCTATAGTCAAAGGGCTAGTGTGATGTATAGTGTAGCCTACTAGGCATGTTAAGCATAGATCAAGGTTTTGAACTTGTTTAGGAGTGTTTTACTTTAGTTTAAGGAGCATGGGGTTCAATGGCTAGACTTAGGGAATCTAGACTAGTCTTCAAATCAAAGACAAGATGAGATGCTTAGGGATCTATTGTTTGAATGAACTTAGCTAAAAATAAGGTGAATAATAGTGGACAAATTTTATATTCGTTAGGCACATGATTTTCTTTAAATGTTTCTTTTCCCAAATCTATAGATTAACATTATATCATCTTGAGAAATAAACTAATGTTTCACTATTAATTTTTAATATCTGTCAATTATTTAAAATTTTTGGACTAATGTATATAAAAGAATAAAGTTTCCTAATGAGACTCTTAAATATTTATGTGGATTAGAGCATATGCATCCCTAGATCTCTTTCAAGCATGTTTGGGTGAAAGGGGTGGCTTATGGCCTTCTTACAATTTTAATATCTCTATAGAGCTTAGAAGGTTTAACGTCCTATGTCTAGTCATGCCAACATTCCATTCCAACACTCCTAATTATTCTAATCTTCCTCCATCGAGGAATATATCATACTAGATATTAACTACATACATGGTTATTATATGCATTAAATTAAGAATGAGAGATACTGTAAACATCCATAATTTCATTCAAGGTACAAGAGTCTACATTAGTCCTTTCAATGTGTTCGTAATATTAGTCAAAAACCAAGGTATTAACCAAATAGGATAAATAAAGAATTTACGCACATTTTCATTACATGTATAAAATAGAAATATATTAAAATAGCAAAGAAAAATGTCACTTGAGTAGAACAAATACACTCTCCAAATTCCATTCCCCTCCAAATATATGATCGTTCACAACAAAATAGGCTAAGATATTCTAAGAAAATATATTGCTTTTCTCTAACCGTCCTTAGACTTAACTCTAAGGGGCACTACTAAAAAGTATAACTCCACACTATTTTTTGATGGAACTCTAATAAAAGTTTTAGAACCACTAATTAAAAGAACTAAGAAACTATTTATATTAATTACAAAAATTGCCTCAAGCATGGTGGTGTCGTAATGTTGTAAGATGAACTAGCAGCTCAGCACTATTGGGGCTTGCTCCGCTATGGTGCTAGGATGACTTGGTGTGTCTATTGGTTAAAAAAATGTTTTGATTGATTGAATCTAAATGGCTCTATCTTTTATCAATTGCTCTACGGTGGTGCAACAAAAGTTGAAAGTGTAGTTCTTGAATGTGTAATTCAGCATTGCAGTAAAGTATTGCTTAAAGCTCTTGTGCTCAGATTCTGGAAACTCAGGTGCTATGGCATAGATTTTTCATATTATGAATTGAATGGAATATGATGGGGTGTTGAATTATTTGCCAATTTTGCAAGGCTCCACTGCTATAATTCCCTAAGTTGGCATTGAGGCATTGTAGTTACTACGACACTCGTAATAAATGCGTTGCCACAATGGTTCAACACTTGTGATTTTTTTCTCCTTTACATGAGCATTTCTTGCATAAAATAAATTTAAAATATTATTTTTTAACTAAATTTAAAGATAAGAGACATTATAAAATTTGCACTTAACAAATTACTTTGAGCTTAAGCTATTGTTAGTCCTCAAGCAATTGTGTAATTACTTATTAATTAGTTCATTAGTGCAAATAAAAATAGGTAATTTAAAATTTTGAAAATGTAAAAATATACTTCACTTTTTAGATGTAATTTGGAATGATCATAGTTTTAACGTTAATTAGAATAATCATAAATAATTAGCCTAATCAACAATCCTTGTTGTTGCTTGGATTGAGCTTATCCACTATAACTATATGTGTAGGTTTTGACTTCTGATTTTAGATATGAATAATATATCATTAAAAGATTAGTTGTGCTTGTCGTTAAATTAAAAGTTCATTAGTATATCATCCTTTGTATTAGTTCTCTTATTTTGTCCTACTAAATTTATGTATTAGGATGCTTTTTGAAATTGAACTTCAATACATACAAATTTTTTAATGTACTCATCTCTGTCTTTTTCAATATTCTCTTTTATTTTTTATTTTTTAACTCTTTCTACTTAGAGCACATATTAATGATTTTGAATGTCAGTTTTGTCTTTATCCATCCAACAACCCTAAATGAATTAAGGTAAGGATTTAATAAGATTGCTAATTCCATACTTAGGTTTACAATATTTTTTTTATAAATTTAATCAGCACACTTCCTTTTTCCAAAATCAATTACTCATACTTCAATTCAATAGTCAATGTTTAAGTCTAAAGATTTTAAGTTTAAAATAAAATACAATGACTTAATTAATTTTCCTTAGTTAATTTTTATTATTTTCAAATTATGAATTAAAATGTTTTTTTCATTACCAAAATTTTTTAATTATTCTTAATTTTAAATAAAATTTGATTACTACTTTTTTAGGTTAAATAAACAACTAATGTGCAAGTGCTACATAGAGAACAATTTTCAACAGTTACATAAGTGATGTAAGTTTAATTAAATGTAAATTAAACTAACACATTAATGAAAACAAAGGTTAAAAATAAAGTAAAGAAATACTATCATAAATAAACATAACTAAGCACAATGATATAAACTTTCCTTTTCATTAAAATAATAAAATGCTCCATGGAAATGAAACATAAACTTACAAAGATAAAGGATAACTACATAAAACACTATTCTCTAAATCCAAATCTATACAAGACTTGCAACAATCTATTCTCTTAAGTACATCAAAATGGCTCTCCTATCCATTTCAACAACCATTATCACATGAAATCATCATTGAAATCTCTCTCCCAAGGAAAGAACTAAAAAATAAAAAAAAAAAAATAAATTACTATAGGTTTAACAGCATCCCATACTCTCTCCTCTCTTTGTCAAGCCTGCAAGTGAACAATAAAATAAAGAAAACAAAATAATAACCCATAATTGATGGGTGTGAATCTAAACAATGACTTGCTAAGTTAAAATATGCTTAGATTTCTTTGAAACAAAATTAATAAATACCACTAAAATACGCAAGTATACATACAAAATCAAGTAATAAAGTGATATAGTAGAGTGTTAATGCCATGAGGAAGTGCTCTGCTTAAGTATAACAAAACT
Organism: Dendrobium huoshanense; assembly: GCA_016618105.1. Classification (NCBI taxonomy): domain Eukaryota; kingdom Viridiplantae; phylum Streptophyta; class Magnoliopsida; order Asparagales; family Orchidaceae; genus Dendrobium; species Dendrobium huoshanense. The sequence continues at coordinate 49,801,099 of CM028351.1, forward strand.
ACTACTGTTGAATCAAAATGCACAATTATATCCTACTAGAATAAAAATGATGTTTTGAAGTTTTTGTCACTAAAAGAAAATATTGTAAAGATATTTTGATTCTTATGAAAATGAAGTATTTTGGACTAATTAATGTAAATAACATAATTTTTCTAATGGGAGCCTTTATTTTTAAATGTGGATTAGAGCATATGCATCCCTAGATCTCGATCAAGCTTGGGTTGAAAGAAATAATAGTGGCTTTCCTACTATTTTATTAACTCCATAGAACCTAGAATTTTCAACTATCCTATGTCCAGGCATGAAAAATATTCTATTTCAATACTTCCAATTATTCTAATATTACTCCATCAAGGCTATACATCACACTAGATATTAACTACATAAATGGTCATTGTATGCAAAAAATTAAGAATGTGAGATATTGAAAACATCAAATTATCATTTCAAACATAAGAGTCTACATGAATACTTACTATGCTTTTCTCATCATGAGTCCAAAATTAGGATATAGATGATACAATTAGCAAATTCATTTTCATATCATTCATTGAAAGAAAAGATACAAGATAAGTAATAAGAGAATTATCACCTGGAAGGATCAAATGATCTTCCCTGTACTCCTTCTTCCTCTAACCATAGAGTTGCTTATAAAAATAGTTTAAGATCTCCAACAAAAAGGTATCTTTCACTTCCCTAACCTCCCTTAGACTTTATTAGTGCTAAAGAAACATATTTTGAATTATAGAATTTTTCTTGACTAAAAAAACTCTCTAAATAATAGAAATGAAAAACTACTTTAAAAAATATAGGAATCGGTTCAAGCTTCACGACACTCGACAAGTTGGTGTCGCTGGCATAAAATGAACTAGCACACCGACGTTATAATGGTGGCTCTTCTCCGGCAGTGGTTGACATAGCACAATTAATATAATGTCAGGGTGTTGTGAAACCATAAGCTACAACACTTCGAATGATTGTACTGCGACACGTTTTAACACTTGTAGTTTTTTTTCCTTCTCATGGACCATTTCTTGCATAAACACTACTAAAATAACACATTTTCATAGAATTTTAAAACAATAAACAATACACAATTTATAAATAACAAATTTCCCCCAACTTAAACTCTTGCTGTCCTTAAGAAACAAAAAATAATAATATTAATTATTTAATAGCCAAATTAAAAATTAATAATTTAAAATTAGTAAAATATAAGATAATATATCAAGGTCTGGAAGTTAATTGGAATGATCAATGTTATAATTCTAATTTGAAAGGTCATAATAATTATCCCATCAAGTCACCCTTGTTATTGCCTGTATTGAATCTATCCACTAAGTATGTATAATTTATCTTTTGAATTTAGAAATGAATAATATAACTTAGGGATCACTTGTGCTTATAATTAAATTGTAAGTTCATAAGTTCATTATCATATGTACTAGTTCACTTACTTTGTCCATTTTTCTTTAAGTTTTACAATACATTTGAAATTAAGCTTTAATTGATATAAATTTTTTAATGTACTTATATTTCTTCTTTTCACATATCACTTTTAGAATTTTTCATAAATTTCATTCTTTCATACTTTGTGTAGTACATATTTAAGGATTTTGAATATCAGATTTTCTTTCATCCTCCTATAACCCTAATTGATTTGATGTAAGGCTTTAATAAAATCACTAATTCCATTTTCATGTTTATGGTGATCTTACTAATTTAAGCTACTCACAACTTTTCCTTAAACTTGATTATTCATTTTTCAATTTAGATGTAAGTGCATTAATGTATAGTTTCCAAATTCAAATAAAGTCAACAGCTTAAGTGATCTATATTAGTTAATTATTAAGCTTTTGAAATTACTGTGCATTATTCATTCAAACTATCATATAGGGTTTTATTATTATCCTAATTTTACATAATGTTTTATTACCATTTTTATTTTGGCTAAGTAAATAATCAAAATGCAAGTACCAATAGAGGATAGTGCACAAAAATCTAAGCATAATGTTATTTAATTAAATGTAAATAACAAAACACATTACAGTAGAATAAATAGAAGCTAATATAAGATAAAAAGATGTCTTTAATGAATGAAAGAAAGCATCAAGAAAATAATATAGTCTGCTAAAATAGTAAAGATAACTAGTGACTGAGGCACCATTCTCTGATCAATATCTACATAGCTCTCATGGCCATCCTATCACATCATAAGAAAAAACATCAATACAATAACAAGGGATCCCCCTAAAAAAAAACAAATATGGTACAAACAAAAGTAGCAAAAATCATCCCTCTCTCTCTCTATCTCTCTCTCTCAAAACCTTATTAAAAAATTCCAAAGAAAAGAAAAATAAACATCATTAACATCAATTAGAATCAAGGTCCTCCTCCACCTCCTCATTATCATCATATATAGCTGGTGGGTGCCAAACGAAAGGATTGTAAGTGGGAGCAATAGGTAATTGCTATTGATCAAAGTGCTAAACAAATGGACTACTCCTAGACATGCCAACAAAGCTTAAATGAATTTAGAAGTATATTGTAGTTATTTTCTTAATGGTCCATGTGATGAGCAACCTTCATTTTTATCTCATCTTTTCACTCCTCAGACTAATCACAAAATTATAACACCCCATCCATTTGGATTCTCAAATTTACCTCTTGCTCTCATAATGATTTAGGAGTCCTAGAACTCCTACTTCTACTACTACTATCAGGCCTACTAGATGATTTGGGTTCACTGGGACCTTCCTCATCATCATATCCTCTAGCCTTTTTAAAACCTATTTTTTTTCTATTTATAAGGGCATATATAAAAAATAGTTTTTCCTTAGTTTTGTCTCCCCTTTCACCAAAATTAACACAAAAGGCATAAATTAGGAAAGGGTGAGCCAAACCCACTAAAGTAGTACCCCTGATGATATAAATCAAAGAAGAATAAAAGAGTTTTCCTATATCTATTGAGTAACCTAGCTGAATAATACATTTAAGAAAATCATTATCTCTATCTACTTTACTAATATTTGTACTACGCAAAAGGCGAGCATAAATGAAATAATGTCAAACTTCAAAATTTTTAGTAAGAAAGGATGTCGGAAAATTGATATTTTTAATTTCTATATTTTTCCAACTCGATCCATCATTGGGTTCACACAACACTCTCAAGATTTCCTCAAAATCAATGAGGGCTCCACATAAAGCAGTATACTCATCAAATTCAAAGTCCCTAAGCTTAAAGAGATGATTAATATAAATAGAAAAAAAAACTCACTTAACTCTAACATAAAACTTATTTTGAATAGCTTCCCTCACATTGGCAAAAAAGTCACACATAACATTAATAATAGCAGCAAATGATTCCACAAAGAAAAGTTCCTAACACCGATTTATAATGGTTTGTATGACTAGAATATTTGGATTTTGAAAACTCTCTCGATGATTACTTCTTTATTTACAACCAACTTAGCAAATTGTTGCTCAACCTCAACGACAATGAATTCACTCTTATCAAAAAAAGAAGAAGATCACTTCTTATCAAACATCTTAGGGGCCATTACACACAATTAAAAACTAAAAAAGCAAAGCTTGAGGATATAAAAAGAGTGAAAATGAAGTGAAATAACTAAAAGTCATGGGTTTCTATTTATAAATAAATGGAACACTAGGTGCTGAAGATTGCATCACTGCTACTCTTAAAATATAAAATAACAAACAAATTAAACTGACAAAGGCTATGGATGTGGAGGACATGTGGTGCTATATTTCTCACTAGGAAATTGAAACATTTGCTTTATAATTGGGAAACCTTTATGTCATTTAACACGTACGTGTGTCATAGTGTTACTAAAGACCATCGCAATGCTTCAACATAACTAATAATGATTTTGACCTAACACCATAATGCCTTTAACAGTGCCATGGTGCTCATGAAAATGTTATAATGAAAGTTATGATTGTATGATCCATTGATTGTGATGCCATAAAAATAATAGACCTATTGTCATAGCTCTTGAAAAGGTAGCACCGAGGATCTCAAGAAGGTATCAAAGTGCTGCATTATTTAATCCAATGAGTTTTTCTATGAACTCAATGCTACAGTGCTAGTTTTGAATGCCACATTGCTTAATGGGAAGATGTTGCAGCACTTTAAAGTCTAGTTCTATGGTGCTAGTCCAATTTTAAGCATAGTAATATTTTTCTCTCAGGAAACATATTATAACTTAGATAAAATAAAAAATAAGACCAAGTTTTGTAAATAATGAACCATTAAAAATATAAATTAAGACATAACACAAAACATAACAAAAATAACAAAAAAATAAAAAATAAATAGTAAAATCACATGAAAGAATTGGGTTGCCTCCCAACGCAACACTAAACTTATAGTCTTCAACCTAACGTATCTAGATTTATCAATTTTATTGGGGTGCATCACTATCACTCCTCAAGGGGCTTACGCTATTATCCTTCTCTTTCTATTTAGGGTTAACTTCATTATTATTAGGCAATGATCCAATGGGTCTACTACTAAAAGAGATTGCAAGTTCTCCTAATTGAGTTTCCCAATTTTTAATTGAAGCATCTTGACTATCAATTGAGTTCCCAATTGAATCACTACCTCTTCCAAAATTGTCTTCGTATTTTCTAATTGATTGTTTTATTTAAATCAAGAGAGATAATTAGTTTTAGGATTCTCTACAGGTTGTTGAGGATTATTCAAATTTTCAACTTGGTTGGATTGACTTGCATTACACTAATGATTTCTACCAACATTATTTGACCAACTAAAATTAGGGTGCTTCTTCCAACCATGATTATATATATTAGAATAGGGATTATTTTACCTTCCAATCAAATTCACATTTTCAATCCCTAGAGAACTACTATTATGATTAAAATTAAAATTATGATCTTCGTATTGTATAAATAATTTTGATCCTGAATTAACTCCAATAATATGTAATATATTTAAAATTTTAGCTACTTAAGCAATAAAAATTGACAAAGCATTTGATTCATAAAGTTTGTTTACTCTCTAAGGATTTGCCTTATCAGTATGCCACTGAAAATTTTCTAGAACCATTTCCTCTACTACATATACCTCCTCAAATGGCTTTGAATTAAAGATCCTCTAGTTGTAGCATTTATAATTGATCTAAGAGACTACCAATCCCTTATAAAAAGTCTAAAAAATAAACCAATCAGGTAAAGAAGAGTGAGTGAATTTTCTTTGCTTTGTCTTAAATCTCTCTGCACTTTCATAAATTGATTCCCTCTAAAACTAGACAAAATATATGATATTATTCCTATATTTGACAATTTTTAAAGGCGGGAAATACTTAGCTAAGAATTTGTGAGCCAACACATTCCAATTGATTATAGAACCTAGAGGTGATGAATTATACCACATCTTAGCTTTGTCTCTTAGAGAAAATGGAAATAATCTAACTATAATATCATCATCAATGACACTATTATACTTAAATATTATATAGATTTCTAAAAAAACCAGCTAAGTGTAAGTTGAAGTCTTTAATAGGAGTTCCACCAAATTGGGAATTTTAAACCATTTAAATTATTGCAAGTTTTAGTTTAAAGTTAATTGCTTAGATAGTAGGTCTATTGATATTTTGATGTATTCCATCTATTATTGGGTTAACATACTCCCTAAAAGGTCAAAAAGGGTCCTACTCTTACACTGGTTCAAAAATCTCTAAATTTTTTTTTTGGAATTTTTGTGGCTTTTTCTAGCTGAGAGTCAAACAATAAGGGATTCTTACTAGTTCTACCAATCTACCAAGCATACATCAATGATGAAACTACTAAAATAAAAATCACGAGCTAAACAATCAACCATTTTTTTTTAGTTTTTAAAAAATTCATATCAAATAAAGATACATGATACAAGTAGGTTTAAAGATGCACTTGTTTCAATAATATAGATAAAATTACAATACCCAAATTACATCCTTGGAAAAGTGCCAAAAACATGATGGGCATAAAGTTAGAATATGACTTATTGAATTAAAATATGCCTAGGTTTTCTTTGATATATAATTTATAAAGCACACTCAAATATATAAGTGTATATGTCAAATAAGGTAATAAAGTGATATATTAGAGTATTGATATCATAAGGATGTGTCCTCCTTAATTGAAATGAAATTATTTTTATTAATCTAAATGCATAATTATATCCTACTAGGATAAAAATAATGTTTTTGAGTTTTTATCACTAACGAAATACTTTCAAAGAGAATTTGATACTTATGGTAATAAAGTATTTTGGAATAATGAATGTAATAACATAGGTTTCCTAAAGATAAAATTTATTGTAGATGTGGATTTGAGCATATGCATCCCTTTATCTTTATTGAGATTATAGAGGTAAAAATAAAGGTTACAACCTTCCTATAATTTTACTATCTTCACATATCCTAGAATATTTAAAAATCCTATGTCTAGGCATGCCAACATTCTATTTCAATACTCATTATTTTAGCATTCCTGTTGATGCTATACATCACACTAGATGTAAACTACACACATGTCAATTATATGCGTTAAAAGAAGAATGAGAGATATTGAAAATATTAATTTATCATTCAAGGTACAAGAGTCTATATTAGTACTTGAAATAATATTCACATAATTAGTTCAAAACTAGAGAAGTTTCCATATATGGAAGACACAATAAACGAACTCATTTTAATTTTATTTATTAAAAGAAAAGATATACGAGAACTAATATGAAAATTATCACCTGGAATGATCAAATGATCTTCTCCACACTTCTTCTTCCTCTAATCAAAAATTTGCAAATACAAATAGGCTAAGATCTCCATAATAAAAGTATCTTACACTTCCTTAGCCTCTCTTAGACTTTACTCTAAGGGGAGCTAAAAAAACACAATTAAAATTATAGAATGTTGCTTAAGTGATATAACTCCCTAAACAACATAACTAAAAAACTATTTATAGTAACTACATGAATAGGTTCAAGCATAATGATGGTTGATAAGGTTGCACCATGGTGGCATAAAATGAACTAGCACCTCAGCGCTGTAATATTGGCTCTGCTACAATCTTGGAGGGTATAATTAATGATTGATATGATGCATCTTTTACCTAAGTAGGCATATTTTTTCATCTCAACAACTACTCCACTTTGGTGCTACAAAATTTTAGAACTATAGTTCTTGAATGTGAATTTTAGTTATGAGGTGTTACATGGTTTGATGCATCTTTTAGCTAAGAAGGCTAAATTTTTAAATAGTGGAACCATGTATTGCTATGTTGCTAACCTCCGTGCTACTGTAATGCTAGAAAATAGGGAACCCAATGCTGTAATGTATAAATCTTGCAACATGGTGCTATGAAATCACACACTGTGGCACTTCAAATGATGGCATTGTAGCACTGTTCAACACTGGTTTATTTTTTCCTTCTTATAAACATTTCTTTCACATACAAAACTAAAATAACACATTTTAATGAAATTTAAACATAATAATTAATACAAAATTAACACTTAATAATAATCACTCAAAATATCTATCATCATCATCATAATCATATCTATTAGTAAACAAGAACCAAACAAAAGGCTTGTACCTAAGAGCGTTAGGGAACTGAATTTGATCTAGATTTTCAATAAAGGGGCTTCTTCTGAACATCCCCACTGAGGCCTTAGAGGCATAGTGGTAATGCCTCTCTTGCATTTTTGTCATATGAGTCTGCTAATTCCTTCTCTCATCATAAAAATTAGTAACTAGATCAAGTTTCTCCCTCAAATCTATTATGTGCTCTCCTAAGGGCTTAGGGATCTAGGCAATCTTATTATTTTTGGGTCTATTGGTTAACCTTGGATCGCTAGGTTCAGCCTCATTCTCTACACCTAGTCTTTTGTAGCTCTCTATTTTTCTTTTAGTGAGGGTAGAAATATGAAAAAGTTGTTCCTTATTTGGATTTCCTCTAACACCAGCAATAATTCATAAGGCATAACTCAGAGAGAAAAAAATCTAAACCTACAAAAATGTTTCCTCTAATGATATACAACAAAGAAGAATGTATAAGCTTCATAACATTAATAGAGTGCCCTGCCTGAATAAAATAATTTAAAATTAACCGATCCCTAATGACTTCACTAATGTTTTTACTTGGAAACAAATGAACATAAATAAAGTAATTCAAAGCCTTAGAAGTTTGAGTCAAATAGGTAACAAGAAAATTAATGACCTTTCCATCCTTTTCCCACCAAATAGCCCCAAATTAAGGTTCGTAAAACCATCTCAAATTTTCCTTATAATCAATGGGAGCTAATATAAAGCCATAGTAATAAACATTTTTTATATACCTCAATTTACAAAGTTGGTTAATAGTTGAAGGATCGAAGGAATCCCACTTACCTAGGACATAACACATGTTATTTTGAGCCTCGTTGACATATTCAAAAAATTGATAGATAACATTTATAACTGCAACAAAGGGGTCTTTAAAAATAGTTTTCCAAACCCTATTCGCAATCATCTATATTAGATCTCAACATGGGTTTAAAAATTTTCATTATGGAATGAACTGCATATATGAAGTGATTATTATCATAAGAGGAAGAGGCTCTCTACTTAATGCCAAATATCTTATGGGCCATTGCAATACTAACAAATAAAAAAGAAAACAAAAAAAATATTGAAGAGAAGAGAGTTCAAATGTGGTGACAACTAAAATAAAATAAATTTTATTTATGGAAAAAATTAATGATGAAGTGCTCAAAAGATCAGTGTCGAGGTGCTAAAGAAAACAAAATGATAAAATATTCAAAATAATAGAAACAATAATGTTACAAGATGTGAGGCACTATGGAACATGCTTTTAAAAATAAAATTTAAACTTTTTTTAGGAGAAATGCTTCGGTGTTTAACACATTTGAACATTGCAACACAAATAAAAATTGTTATTATGGCACTCTAACTAACATAATTATGATTTTGAATTAAGGATGTATCGCTAACAACATCACTACGGCACTCAATAAATCTTCATAATGAAAATGTTATGAATGTATGAACTATTGAATGCACTACTAACTACATTGTAAAAATAAATGACCAAATGATGCAGTACTTTAAGGAGAAGTGCTGGGGTGCTCAATGAGGTATCATTGCACTACATTATTATGAAGGACTATCATGTGGAATTGTATTTTGAGAACTTTACCATGACTCCAGCACTACAATGTTAAGTTTGAATGTTACATTGCTTGGCAAGCAAATGTCATGGTGCTCAAAGTCCGAATGTTTTAGTGCTAGTTCAATTCAACACCATAAATTTTCTTGAAAAATTATTTGTAATTACTCAAAATAAATTTTAAGAACTTGGAAAATAATACATATTACATTTTTATAAATTTATAAATATACAATATAAAGTATACAACTCACAATTAAACCAACTAATAATTAAAATACATAACAGAATTGGTTTATCTCCCCAATAATGCTAAATATATAGTCTTCAGCAAGACTTGCCAAGATTTATCATTTTAGCTGGGGGTGTATTACTACCATTCCTCAAGTGATCTACACTAAGTATGTCCCTTTTTCGTTTGGATAAACTTCAATATTATTGGGTAATGATCTAAGGGGTTTGCTAATAAAAGAGATTATAAGTTGTCCTAATTGATTTTTCAATCTTTTTATTAAAGCACCTTGAATTTTTAAATGAGTTCCCAATTGAATCACAACCTCTTCCAAAGGTGTCTTCCTATCTCTGAATTTTATTATTTTGACTAAAACTTGGGGGACAAAAAGGAATAGGATTTACTACTTGTTGTTGAGGATTGTTCTAATTTCCTCTTTGATTTAATTGACATGTATTCTACTAATTGTTGCCACCAATATTTTTATTAAACCAACTAAAATTAAGGTGGTTCCTCTAACTTGGATTGTAAGTATTGGAATAGGGATTTTTTTTTCTTCCAATGATATTCACATTCTCAATCCCTTGAACATTATTTTCTTTAACAAAATTCAAATCATATCTTCCAATTACATAGGTGATCCTGATCCTGAACTAACTCTAATAATATATAGCATTTTAGAAATATTAAATACCTCAACAGTAAGAATTTGCAAAGCATCTAATTCAAAAATTTCATCTACTCTCTTATGATTCACTCTATTAGAAGGCCACTAGAAATTTTATATAATTATTTCCTCAATTAATTCATAAGCTTCCTCAAATGACTTAGACATAAAAAGCCTCCAACTAACACATCAACAATTAACCTATAGGATCCAACCAATCCATTATAAAAAGTCTGAATAACCAAATAATTGGGTAAAGTATAGTAAGGGTATTTCCTAAGCTTTTCCTTTAAAATCTCTTAACTTTAATAAATTGTATCTCCTTCAAACAAGGAAAAAGAAGTGATATCATTCTGAAGCTTTATAATTTTGAAATGTGAGAAATACTTATGTAGGAATTTATGTCCCAACTCATTCCAAGAAGTTGTAGAGCCTGGGGGCAAAGAATACCACAACTTAGCTTGTGAATTTAAATATAAGATTGTAGTTAGACTCTAAGCTTTTATCTAATACTAATTTTTATATGTACTCACATTATTTTCTTCTTTTCTTTTCCTTCTAAAACTCTTTTATCTTTTCTATTTCTTTTTTATTTTTTGGAGTACATAGTTAATAATTTTGAATATTTATTGTGCTTAAAATTTTCTTACAATCTTAATTAGTTTAATCTAAGAATTTAATAAGTTTGCTAACTTCAAATTCGGGTTGCTTATGTTTTTTTAATTTTAATAAACTCATATATTTTACTTAACCATTATTTTTAATCTATAATTTAAAGGTTGATGTATAAATGTATAATTTATAAATTTATGCTAAATCAATAATTTAAATTATCTAGGTTTGTTCATTATTAATTAAAGCAATGTTCAATTGAAATATGATATGTGATTTTATTATTATCCTAGTTTTACATAATTTTAAATTACCACTTTTATTATAGTTAATTTATTAATCTAAATGCAAAGATATTAATGAAAGATAATATAAAAATATAAGCATAAGGGGATTTTAATTAAATTTGATTAAGAACACACATAAATACTAATAAATATACATATTTTTATATGGATGAGAGAAAGGTACAAAATATGTGATACAAATTAAAACTTAAATCTAAAGTAAAAGATAACCAATGCATAAAGCATGACACTAACCATCATAATTTATTGGCTCTCAAAGCTAAAACTCTAGCCATTACATCACTACAACTATCCTTCACATTTCTAAAATCTCCTTAAAAGAAAAAAAAATCAATAAAAAAAGAGTTACATTCACAGACATATTAAAATACAAAAATAAAATAAAAACTCCTTATAAGCCTATTTAGGATTTTTTTTATTCTTCATTCTTCTTATTCATAAGGCTTTAATTTATGACCATTAACCTTGAAGATATGAAATGTCTATTTATCATGAATCCTTATGACACCATTAGGATATATTCTAAATATAGTAATAGGGCTAGTCCATCCAAAATTAAATTCTCCATGATAACATTTCTTTCTACAATTAAAAGGTATGATATCTTGACCAGGAGAAAATTTGTGATCTAGAACTCCAAATGCATGCATCTTCTTCATTTCTGCATTATAAATTTTTATTTCTTTTTAAACTTCATTTTTGAATGAAGTTCATCAACTATTACATAACTCTAGATGTTTGGAATACATAATGAATCTTCACTTTTTAAGCGAACTTCATTTCTTTTTTAGGATCAATGCTTTCATTTTTTTCACCCATTGCTTTATCATCCAAAAAAAAAAAAAGATGGAAAAGAAGATACTTACAAATACTAAACTCAAGAAAGATTGATGTGGATTGAAAATAAACATTCAACTTACACATTTTTATAAATTTCACAAGAGCATAAGTGCAAAAATTTAAATTTTAAACTGCTGAGATATGACCAAGCACAACAGTGTTATAAACAGAGTTGTGGTGCTTCATTCACTCTCTCAAAATTTTTTAACTAACTATCTCTACTATTAAATCTAATCTACCAAGCACACAAAGAATAAAAGCTAAGTTGCCTCCTATATAGTGATAAGTTTATAGTCTTCAGCTACACTTGCCTAAATTTATGAAGTTGGCTGGGGTACATTGCTACCGTTCTTCAGATGATTTTCTCATAATATTTTGTTTCCTTTGGGTTAACTTCAGTATTGCTAAGCAATGATCCAAGAGGTCTACTATTGATTAAAATTATACACTAATAGAATTGGGTTTCCAAATTTTTAAATGAAGTAGCTTGATTTGGTAAATGAGTTTGTAATTGAATCACTACATCTTCCAATGGTGATTTTCTACTTCTAAATAGATTGCTTTGAGTAAATACTGGAGGATAAATAAGTCTCGAATTAACAACATGTTGTTGAGGATTATTTCAATTTACTCCTTATTTATTTTGAATAGAATTTTATTTATTGTTACCAGTAATATTATTTGAATTCCTCTAATCAAGATTATATGAATTGGAGTAGGGATTATTTTGCTTTCCAATAAAATTAATGTCCAACTACAATATTCTTATCATATACCCTCATTGATGTTAGAGAGAGAAACTCCCGTTAGAGTGAGAAAGTGATCAGAAATTCAAATATTTGTTTCCCGATTTTGGTTCCGGTTTTGCAGGAATTGGTGGAGGAGATGGTAGAGGATGGCCGCCAGCATTCCCTGGCCTTGTCTGCAAGGTCGCTAGCCTTTGTCGGCAATACAAAGCTTGGTTTACAAAGGAATTGCCGTAATATCCCGGTTTCAAATCAGAGAGATTTGGAAATTTTGAGAAGGAATACTCAAGGTCCTTTGGTGATTAAGGATGTTACTGATGCTGCTCTGAAGAAGGTCTTTCATGTGGAGGGGAAAGGTAAGGCTGTTGCTAAAGAAGATGTATCTGTAACTCCTAAATATGGTAAGGTTTTTCCAGAATTGAACTTGATAGATCCTTCTGCTTCATCCTCTAGTTTGAAAATTTTTGTCAAAAGATTTGGGAATTCAAATGCAATCCCTGGACACAGTGTGATAAATGCGAATTCTTCGATTTCTGTTAACAAAAATTTTCAAGAGCTTAATGTTGTTTTGGGTGAGAAGGATGTGGTGGGTGCAGGCAAGGTATTTGAAAATTTGATTAAGAAAACTGGTAATGGGGTGAAGGTTAACCCATGGAGTAGTAAACCTTACATTAAGTTAGACTTTAAATATGAAGATTTGGTTTTGACTAAAGATGGTAAGGCTGTTAAGTTGTGTGAAGAAATGGAGTTGGTGAATTCAAACAAGTTGTTTAATTCATTGGTGATTTAAGTATTTGGAATGGAATTACCATCTCATATGGTGGCTTGAGAAGTGAGGAGGCAATGGAACCAGTTTAGAAATTTCCATTTTACTTCTCTTGGAAAGGGATGGTTTTTATGTTCCTTCTGTTCACAAGAATTGATGGAAGCTGTACTCTCAGGTGGCCCGTGGTGTGTGAATGGCCTTATAGTTGGCATGGAAAAATGGACGCCGGAGCTTTCAACATTATCTATGAAAGGGTTGACATCCCCAATTTGGATAAGGATGCCACATCTATCTCTATATTGTTGGGATGAGAAGAATATATCAAAGATTGCATCTATGATTGGCAAACCACTAATGTTGGATGGGAATTTGTTTCAATGGGGAAGGAGAGAGTTTGCAAGGGTTTGTGTACGGGTAAAGATTGATCAATGCCTAGCATTAGGAGTTTGGGTGGAAAGTATTTTAGGGAGATTTTTTTAAAAGGTAGAATATGAAAAAATCTCATCCTTTTGTTTTCATTGTGGGATGATTGGACATGTGAAATTTGATTGTAAAAAGGAAAGTTCTATCCCTAAGGAGGTGGAGGAAGCTATTATTTATGGTGGATCAGGTGCTGAGGTGGGAAAGAAGATTGATGATATTAATACATCTTCTTATGGTCCCTGGGTCCTAGTTAACCATAAGAAAAATAGAAGATCAGTCCAAAGAAATAATTTGGTGAAGCCATCTAATTTGAAGTATGTGAAGAAACAGGAAAATCCTGTTCAGGAAATCCAAAAGGATAGAATTGATGAGATTTCTATAGTCCAGAAGGAATCATTCGAGACAAATCAGGGTAATTTGATTGCAGTTGGAGATCAATTAGAAGAAGGAGAATTCTTACTGGAACATGTTCAAAATGGAGAAGAGATTCAGTCAGTTATAGTTGAGAAGATTGATGGCCAGGCTAATAAAGATGTGTAGAATTCTGAAGGAGGAATGGGTAAGAACTTCATCTCAGATAGTTCAATTTTATCAAAATCTGTTAACAAATTTGAAGTACTTTGTATGGAGAATGATATCATGTTGGAGGATGGAGTGAAGGAGGGGAAGATGGGTGTTGAAAGTAATATGGCTAAGGACTCAGCGGTTTGTACTGCTGTTCTGGATAAGGGAATGGTTTGTAAAGAAGTCAAATTCTTTAGAAAACTTGAAACTAATATGGTGAAGCATATTGGGAATGGTGGTGAATTAACTAAGGTTAAGCTTGCTAAAGAACTTAGGTCCTTAGGACCTATCAAAAATGTTTCCTGTGGTAGAATTCTGGAAGGTCGTCGTGTGAAAAAGAAGAATGGGGGCCCTTCCCCTAAGGTATTTTAATGAATTCCATTACTTTTTGGAATTGTAGAGGAGTGAAGAAAAAGGAGGCCTCTCTATACCTTAAGGAGTTTATTATAGATTTTAGTATTTTGTTTGTTGGATTGGTAGAGACTAAAATCAATAATTTTGATAAAGTCTCCTTTGAGAAGATTATGGGACTGGATTGGGATTTTTACCTTCTTCCGTCATAAGGGTTATCTAGAGGTATTATGATTTTATGGAGATCTGATTTGGCTTCATTTTCGGTTATTAAGACATTAGATCAATGCGTTATTGGAGATCTGAATGTCTTTAACAAGGGTATGTGGATGATATCAACGGTGTATGGGAGTAAGGAGGTTAATAAGAGGAGGAGGTTGTTGGAAACTATTCAGGAGGTTGCTCATAGGAAAGTTCCATCGATCGTAGGGGGGATTTCAACTGTATTTTGTCCCAAGAAGAAAAAAAGAGGAGGAAGAAAAACTGTATTTTCCCAAGGGCCGAAAGAATTGGTTAACTTTATGAATGAGAATGATTACCATGATGTAGGTATTGTTGGACCAAGGTTCACTTGGTGTAACAATAAGATTGGTGGGGGAAGGATTTTGGAGAGATTGGATAGATGCTTGCTTAATTTTGTGGCCATCAATTGTTTATAGGTGGTTGTGGTAAGACATATTGCCATAATAGCTTCTGATCACAGTCCTATTATGTTGAAAATTTTTGATACTTCTTCAAGGAAGAAAGGGTTTCTTAAATTTGAAGATGTATGGATATCATACAAAGCTTCAGCTCACATCATTGTTAAGGTATGGAAGATGGTGTATAGTGGGGATGAGTTGCAAATCCTTAACAAGAAGTGCAGGAGATTTTTAAAAGATCTATTCTATTGGAGTAAAGCTAAGTTAAGGGAGTTCTCCTAAGAAAAAGAAAGGTTAAAGACTAAAATTTTTCAACTACAGGAAGAGGAAGCTAATGCTGGTGTTTTGAGTGAAGAAAAAGTTTGGTTACTTAGATGAAAAGTTAAGGAGCTGAACACTACTCTTGGTTGCTTGAATACATGGTGGAAGCATAGGGATAAAGTGAAGTGGATTGAAGAGGGAGACTCTAATACAAAGTTTTTCCATGCTTTTGCAAATGCTAAGAAAAATGGGAATTGGATTCCTCAATTAAAAAAAAATAGGATTCTAACTGAGGTTCCAAAGGAGGTAGAAGATGTGTTCTTCAGTTTTTTTTTAGAAGAAATGGGAAGAGAGGGATTGCTTGATGGAAAATTGGCCGCCACCTTGGAAGGTTTTATCAAATAAAGACAAACAAAGTCTGGAAGAAGAGCTCTCGGATTCAGAAATTCTAGAGGTGATAAGGAAGCTTGGTAATAACAAGGCACCGGGATATAATGGGATCACTTGCTCCTTTTTCAACGCTTATTGGAGTATTGTAGGTGCAGATGTTTGTAGAGCAGTAAAGGGTTTCTTTCTTTCAGGAAAGATGTCTAAAGAATGTAAAGATACATTAGTGGTCCTTATTCCCAAGATCAACAACCCAGTGACTCCACCTAGATTTCGTCCAATTAGTCTATGTAATTCTATTTATAAAGTTGTGGCTAAACTCTTATTGAACAGATTATTGGTGGTCATTCCAAAGTTTATATCTGAAGATCAGGTGGCTTTTGTAAGAGGTAGATCTATATCATATCATTTACTACTTGCACAAGAGGTTTTCAACAAAATAAGGTTGTCTAAAGCTAACAATGGATTATTGGCTATCAAGCTAGACATGGAGCAAGCATACGATAGTATGAGTTGGACTACTCTCAACAAAATGTTGGTTGTTCTGGGTTTTCCTGAAAGATTTTTGAGGTTGGTGATGGAATGTATCTTGGAGTTGAGATTCTCTATACTCATTAATGGTGGATGTTCTAAATGGATAAAGGGAAAGAGTGGTTTCCATCAAGGGTGTCCACTCTCACATTTTCTATTTATCATTTGTTCACAATTGCTTTCTAATGTTTTTTCAATAGGGGAATTGATTTAGGTATTAAAATTGCTCCTAAGGAACAAAAGATCTCTCATTTGCTCTACGCAGATGATGTGCTTTTCTTTTCTGATGCCAAATGGAGAAGTATAAGGAAGATGAATATAATTATTGGTGACTATTGTAGCTAGACCGGTCAAAAAATCAAGTACCAAAAATCTTCTATGATTTATGGTAAATTGGTTGATAGAAGGAGGAAGAAGGAAATTGTGAAGTTCTTGGGATTCAAGCTAGTTGAAGAACTGGAGTATTTGGGAACAAAAGTTGCATTAAGAAAGCTGATTTCCAAGTTATTTTGGACAATGTGGGTCTCCGAAAGGATTATGCTTATGGGTTTCAAATGTAAAGAGTACGACCACACTATCCCGTAGGATAAAATGATCGTATACGTTTACACTCGACACAAGCAGGCCGATGGAAGAGCAGATGGAGTTATACACACGATTAGCCATGGAGGATAGTGGCTTTCACCTACACACCTTGATGAATAATAATATATATAACCCAAAAGTCACGAGATTTCCTCCATTCGATACATCAGCTCAAATGGGGTTTATTTGATGTGGGGATCGGTTTCCTACAGGCGCAAGGCCCCGTAGTTAATTACATTTTAGACCTTGGACTAAGAAAACTCTCGATTAAGAATGTTATATTATATTCTCAAATGGGTTTAGCGCAAAGAAATTTCTAGGCTTTCCTAATTATGAAACCTTTCAAAAAAAAAAAAGAAATACTTCATAAAACTCTCAAATGAAAAAGAAACCCAAAGCTCTTAGGAAAGGAGATTTGATGCCATTTCTCCAATCATTAAAAAAAGGTTTCAATAGCATAAGTAATGTCAAATCGAATTCACAAAGCGCATGAGAATTTCTTTCTAAGTATGTATGGGATATATAAACACTTACTAATCATAGATATAAGCATTTCATTTATCACATGATTGAGAATAGACATGAATTCCTTCCAATAAATTTGTATTTTCTATGCTACATGAACATCCTTTATGTAATGAGAATATGACACAATCGAAATATGAATAAGAGAAAGGAGTTTTATAAAAACTTGCTTTCTAAAATTCAAGAGGCATTCTAACCAATTATAAAATAAGAGTAAGCTTGAGTCGACAAGAAAACCAACTCATGTTTGAAACTCATATACATGTTTTGTCATTAATGGAAGATTACTTGGCAACAAAATGAATTTCAACATATCACTTGCAAGAACTCTAAACTTGTTCTCCACCATTTCAAGAGGGTATTTCTACAAAATTGCATACAATCCTTTACCCAAAATTCAAGTGAAACACTCCAACACTACAACATAACATCGAAGCAATTATATAGGAAAATTCACATTTTTAAGCATAGAATATGGTAAGCTTTCCAACAACCTCCCCATGATATAACCATTCATGACTCCATGTTGTACTTATACTATTGTCTAGCAACTATAAAACATAACAATTTCTCATAAGCAACAACAATATAAGTTTTTTTTTAATGAGATATCATGATTTAAACAATCATCTTTATAATCAAAAAGAAATCATATCAATTTAATTCTCTTATGAGGCATCCTTCATACGATTTCGAAAGGACAATCATGTTCGAATATTTCTACAAGAAATCACATTTAAGTCATTTCTACAAATAACTCAATTCAAAACATGCCTACTTTAAGAGAAAAACCACCACTATACTTCAATGAAGCAATCGATAATCTTATTGAGAAACATGAACATAATATCAAGGCATAATTCACATGCATATTTAATTGTGATAGATGCTTCTGGACATAGTAAATAGTGATGAGAAGTGTCATAAAAAAAAAACAACTATCAAACTTCACACTTAGTCTTAACACAATAATGATTCTAGTTTACAACATGGATGAGTGAATTTTCAACTATGAACTTCCTTAACTTCATTGATTCAATTAAAATTGTATAATCTACCAACTGGCGAGCAAATCATGTTGGAAATCTTCTCTATTGATTTCGGCAACTAGACTATTGTCTAGATGGTTGGGACTTTTAGGTAAAGCTTATTTTTGATGTTTTTTTGCTATTGTTGTTCTTTGTGTGTTCCTTCTCACTTTTGTTGCAGGTTCTGTTGTTATTTCTTAGGGTTGAGTTCTTGTATATTTGGGGTTGTTTATTTTTTCTATTGGTTTGTTTGGACTTTGGTCTAGGGATCCTTCTTTTTCCTTCATTTGGAAGGTTTGCTTGGCAACCAGGTTATTACCTGGGAAGGGCGAATATAACTTCTTTGGGTTAATAATTTTGTTACTACTGGTTGATCAGGTTGAAATTTTGAATAGGTTGTTAGACATATTAAATTTGTCCCAAGGCTAACCAAGAGGGGGGTGCATTGGTAGTTTAAAAATTCTCTTGATAAATTAGAAAACTAATTTTAGATTTATTAATCA
Source organism: Dendrobium huoshanense (assembly GCA_016618105.1). NCBI lineage: Eukaryota > Viridiplantae > Streptophyta > Magnoliopsida > Asparagales > Orchidaceae > Dendrobium > Dendrobium huoshanense. The sequence continues at coordinate 49,820,261 of CM028351.1, forward strand.
TAATGATAAATTTTCTCAAAAATATTTTTCAACCATAAAATTAATACTTGCAGAAAATAAAAATGCAATAAAAAAGTAAAAAAAGAAGAACACAGAATTTTATAGTGGTTCAGTCCAATTAGACATATGTCCACTTCATGAAGACTCCCTCTTCAGGTATTGCACTATACCAAAGTGACTCTCTTTTTTCTCCCATAGCAAGGCAGAGAAGCCCTTACAATAACCACTCTTCCACCAACCCCAGTGCGGCAGAGTACCATCATCCTTTCTCATAGTTCTGGTGATGATAGAGAACCGACATCCTTTCACACCCTCATAGTGTCAACAGAGTACTGGTGTCCTTTCATACCCTCTTGATGTCAGCAGAGTACTAACGTCCTTTCACACCCTTCTGGTGTTGGAAGAGTACCTGATCTCCTTTGAAAATCTTCTTTCAAGAGTCGTCAAGAAAGTAGGGAAAAACTTTGAAGAAAAAGCAAGAGATCCTCACCATTGGGCAACCTTGTGAATCCCCTCACAAATCCCTGTTAAGAGATCTCTCACTCTCCAATACAAATATGCTCTCCCAAACACTCTCCAAGTGCACTCCCAAAAGAAATTTGTAGTAGGAGTTGTGTCACACAATTTTTATGACTCTAAATATGAAAGATAGGAAAAATCATCCAAAAAACTAAAAATTTTAATTTGACCATCTTGGATCATATAGTACGATCGTACTTTATACATATAAATAGTTCAAAAAATCTTTGTGCAATCATGTATGAACTAATTTCATACTCTATCAATCGTATATATGATCTGACATCGTATTGTATGAACAATTCAAAAAATGAATGGATTTATCTTGTATGATACTTTATAAACTCATTTTGTACTTTAGTCATCATCTATATGAATTCCACATGATACAGCATCATCTTTTTGAATCAAATCTTGCTTCATATGGTACGAACATGGACGAGCCCATTTCATACTACGGACAACATCTCTGAATCAAAATAATTTTGTATAATACAAAACGTTTAAAAAACTTAACTGTTTGTAAAGACAAACTGGTACGCACCCATTTCATACTCTAGACTTCATATGTACAAAAATAATTTTATACAGTACGATTAGTTTAGAAAATGGTGCATTCATTTGAAACGAACTGGTATATATCAATTTCATACTCTTGACATCATGTGTATGAATCTAACTTCATACAGTACGAATAGTTCAATCGAAAAAATTCTAAAGCATGATTCAATTAACTTCTTTCTAATGGAGCACACTGAACAAATTGTTTAGTAAAATTCAATAATTGTATAGTACATTCAATTTAAAAAATACAAGTTTTAACTAGTTTCCCCAGTGTGTATGTGCACAGTTACCCAATTACAATCACTCCCTCTCAAGAAAAAAATAGAAAAAGTATGGACCTCAGTTACAATAAATCCTAATCTAATATGTTAGGAAGTCTTCAGTAGTTTGGAGTATTATTTTCTTGAAATGTCAGTACACAAACAAAACTTTCTAATATATGTTAGGAGAAAAATAAATCAACACAATAAGATTTTGGTATCATCAAAAACTCACATGATATAAAAACATAATTTTGAAAACTATGTTACAATAATCTCCACCTTTTTTATTATGACAAAACAATTATTATTTAAGTTAGCATTTAAAGAAAATTTTCTTTTTAGCTCCTCCTAAATGAATGACCAATTTAAAATAAGGGATTCCAATGAAAAAAAAAAAAAAACACAACAACTAAATAAAAGTCCCAAAAACTTAAAACAAAAATAATCATACACACATAAAAACATAAACAACACACTAACACAATCATATATAATCATACATACACATCACTCACATCACATCACACATATCACAAAAATCATAACAAACATCAAACAAATAATACATTACATCAAACAATATTATGACTCACCCTTTTGACAACAACAATAAGGAAAGAATCTCTTGAAATGGTAAATTTTTATTGATAAATCATAATAGTTGATGAAGATGAAGACTTTAAAGTATTTGCAAATATAATATTAACTTTCAAATTCTAAAAAAAAGAAACTCAAATTTTAAATCAAAGAACAACTAAGATAAGAAAAGTCAATCACGTTCATTGTTTATTCTAGACAAATCAAATAAAAATAATTATTAAAAATTTGAGAAATAAAGATTAATTATGTTCTAAGTCAATAGTGAAGATGATTGTCGATTATAAGGATTTGACAATATGAATTTTGCAATTGTCAACGACATTGCATATCTTTTCTATTGTTTGTGGCACAAATTCTGCAACTTTTTAATTTGGGCTAATTTTGTGTCTCTTTTCACTTTGGCTAACATTGCACATCTTTTCAAGTTTGGAACACTTTGTGCATCCTTATTTTACCTTTCGAGTCTTTCCAATGTCATTAAATCTTAACACAACATTCAATAATAAATAAAAATAAACACATTGAAAAAGAAATAAAATAAAAATAATACATCTATCTTGCAACAACTATAACTATGTAATACTTGTGTATAAGAACATGAAATTGATCCTCTAATCTATATCAAGTCATAATTATAATTTAAATTCTGAGAGATTAAATTTTGTAAGGGAATTAATTTTTAAGGCAAAATAATTTAAAATCTCAATCTAGAGATCAACTATAAAATATTTCTCTCTAAAAACATAAATATTTCAAGAAGTTAAATTTCAATGGACATCAACACAACATTCCATCATTTTATTTATCATCCAAAACACATATAAACACCTTTTTCATTTAAAATTACATCATCCCATATATGCAAGAATAACACATGAAATCATTGAAATAATAGGAAAACATCTCAACAATAACAAATATAAAAACTCATCAACTACTATAATATAAAAGTACAAATAATATCCTAAGGGGCCTTGATTTGTAAGTGGTAGAGGATTGAACACCATAAAATAACTAATGATCGTAGTTATATTAGTGTTGACCGAGTCGAATTGCCCTCAGATTCACCCCATATCCTCATTAAGCCTCACATCCTACTGGTTAAGATGAATCTCAATTTGATCAAAACATTGATAAAAGTGAAATTCCAATCTGTCAAAGCATTGGACCACTTCTTGATAGAAGTTCTAGTCATGTCCAGGTGCAAGTACTGGAGTAGGAGCTTCTCCTTCCTCAGAATGTTCTCCCTCAGAATTTTGATCCCAAACAAAAAGTGCCAAAAAAGAGGCATCGATAAAGAAAATGGGAAGTTCAATGGAAGGATCAGAATGGTTTGGGTTATACTTTTTCTCTAAGATATAGACAACTATATGTCTTAAGGCCATATTTTTCTTCCTCTTATTGTGAGGAAGTCCAATATCAGAAAGTTTATAAATATAATTTATGATAAGTTGGGCTTCATCAAAAGGTTTTTTAGACATTATCAAGGATGTGACAGTGGACAAATAAGGAGTCAGATTTATATGATCACTAGCTTTGGGAATTATAGAGGTTTTCAAAGCATACTGAATGATCCTGGCATTTTCGTTAAGAGTATAAACCCACAAAAGATGGCTTACTTGTGCTACACCCCTAAGAGTCTGGTTTATTTATGACTAGTCAAAATATGCCTCTAGAGGTTAAAGTGTGCACTCTAACTCCTTGGGTTCTAAGGTAAAGGATGTTGTTTAGATCTTACTTAATGATTTTATATGTTGCTTAAAGATGAAGGAGGTAATATTAGTGTGATCTTGATTTACCTTCATATTTGTAAGGAATGTTTAAAAAGTTTCATGATAGTAGGCATAAATCAGGGTAAGGATGAAAGAAAATTGGGACTCGAGAAGCTTTAGACAAAAAAGAGAACGTGAAGAAAAATTTATCCAAGACCCTTCTTTTTAAAGAAATAAAATTACCTATCGTATAGTAAAAAATATGGATCGTACGTATGATTCTAAAAATGTACGGGACGAAAAACATTTCGTACATATGAATAAAAACGACCAAAATTGAAATGACTTCTAAAAAAATGCCATTTTTGATGCGTCATTTTGTATAGGCTTTTTGACCAAATGATTATATAGACGAGCATCTATTCGTATGGAATGATTATAAAATTAAAGATTATTTTATGACATTTGGGTTTGTTTGTGTGAGAAATTGATAATAGGATCATACAGAAAAAAAAGTGATTTTGTACGTACAATTTGACAAAATCAATTGAACATTTAAAAAACCATCCTCAACCGTACAGATGAAAAGGACTAAATCATATAGACGATGACGATGTCATACCGTACAATTTTCTTTGAAAAAAATTCAGACATGCATGCTCAACACAAAAAAACATCATTTATATGCTACAAATTTTGTAGAGTACACAATTTTTTATATATAATGAAAAGAACACTTAATACAATACATGATAAATAGAAAACCTTTTCAAAACCAATCACCTTAAATATAATGACTTGCAAAAAGTAAAAACAAAAACACAAAATAAAAAACTAACGAAAGAAAAGTAAACAAAATAAAAACACAAAAATATACAAACTCTAATAAACAACATATGAAAATAAACAAACACACCAGTACATTACAAATCAAATTTTGTAGATATTCAACTTAAGCATTAAGTACAATCACACCTAATCTGGTTCTTAAAGTGCTAAATATATTAAAAGCTAGTGATTTTGTGAAAATATCTGCAAATTGATTCTCAGTAGCAACATAATGCAATTCAGTTTCTCCTTTAGATATGTGATCTCTAATGAAGTGATGCCTTATATCAATATGTTTGGTTATAGAATGTTGAATAGGATTTTTTGAAATGTATGTTACACTTATATTATCATAGAAAATTGGAATGGTGCCAATTAAAATCCCTAAGTTAAATAATTATTACTTTAACAAAAGAAGTTATGCCTTACAGCTACCTAAGGCAATATATTCTGCTTCAACAGTAGAAATTGGTATTGAATTCTATTTTTTTTCTAAACCAAGAAACTAAAGAGTTTCCTATGAATTGACAAGTTTCAGAAGTACTTTTCTGATCAACCTTACATTCTGTAAAATCTGAATCAAAATATTCAATAATTTTAAAAGGAGAGCTATACTGAGGATATCAAATCCCTAAATTTTAAGTTTCCAAAAGATATCTCAGAATTCTTTTAACTAATGCCAAATGTGATTTATTTTGATCAAATTGAAATCTAGCATACAAACAAATACTAAATATAATATTTGGTCTGCTTGCAGTCAAGTAAGGAAATGATCTAATTATTCCTCTAAATTTATTTTAATCAACAGATTTTATCTTAGAGTCCTTATATAATTGTACTAAGTAACTTATTGGTGTAGTCTTAGAGTCCTTATCTAATTAAGCATGCATATATTATTTACCCTATTTTCATGTGATAGATCAATTCCATTTTATCTTATTATGAAACTTATGGAAAAAAAAATTACACTATAACCTTTATTGAGTTTGTTGCAATTTAGTTTTTCAATTATTGATATTCTTGCAACATGTATGTTTTTAATGATTCCAAATATTATTATTTTAATTACTATTTCTCCTAACATATATTGGATATATTATTTTTGTTGTTTTTGTATACTAACATTTTAGGGAAATCATATTCCAGACTGTTGATGACTTCAAGGGAGAATAGATTATGGTTTATTATAAATGGAGTCTATAATTTTCACTTTTATTGAGTCTGAGTGTTTGAATGTAATTGAGTAATCGTATACACACATACTAACAGAATGTTTAAAATCTATACAATTTTAAAACTAATCGTATTGTACGATTTTCATTCATACGGGATAATTTGGTAAGTTTATTTCATCCAGCGAGCAGTTAATAAAAAATGACTGAAATTTTTTTTCTAAGTATTGTTCATCTGGGACTATATGGCCTTCATATAGATGATATCTAAAGTACAAAAATATGGGGAACATTTTCGTCCAGACGAATATATAAATTTTTTGAATTATTCTTCCAGGATGAATTGAATTTCATACTGACGATGTTCATAGTACAAAATTATTGGAAACATTTTTGTCCAGACAAATAAGAATTTTTTTTATAATTATTCATACTGTACGATATATTAATTTTTGAATTTCATAAATTTTTGAACTATTTTTCGTGTCTTTTATATAAATAGTCCTTAAAAACTAACTGAAAAAAGGTTGTTCTTTGTGAGTTCTTTAAGAGCAAGTGAAAGAGTATTTTTGGGAGAGTAATTGAGAGAGAGTTCTTGTAAGTGAAGTGTGAAAGGATCACAAGATTACTCAAAGGTAAGAATCTCTTTTGTTTTCTATTACTACTCTTCCTTTCTTCTTTCTAGTTGCTCGAGAGAAGATCTTTGAAGAAGATCTAGTACTCTGCCAACATTTGGAGGGTGTGAACAAACGATGATACTTTGTTGATACTTGGAGGGTGTGAAAGGACGACGGTACTCTACCGATACTTGGAGGGTGTGAAAGGATGATGGTACTCTGCCGACACTTGGAGGGTATGAAAGGAAGATGGTACTCTGCCGCACCGGGGATAGGTGGAAGAGAGGAAATTTATGAAGGCTTCTCCGCCTTGTTGTAGAGGCAGAAGGAGAGTCACTTTTGATAATAGTGCAATACCTAAAGAGGAAGTCTTTAGGGAGTAAACGTATGTCTTGTTAAACCGAAACACTATAAATTTGTGTTCATTTTTATTTTTTAGCATTTCACTATTTATGGTTGAAAAATTATTTTCGCAAAAAAAAATCAGTTTTTCCTTAATTACTAAGAGAATAATTTTTAAAATACTAATTCACCCCCTTCCTCGTTAGTCTTGGGACATTTGCATATGTTTAATAATATTTCCTAACTTTATAACATTTATCACATAATTGACTAATATTTAATAAGTTATACTTTAAGCCTTCTATCAATAAGATATTTTCTTGTAGATAATCATGCTTGTACCTACCACTTTTCTTGTGGTATTGTCTCATAGTGTAACCTTACCTCCATTCTTGGCTTCTAATGATAGAAATTATGTCGTGTCTCAAGTCATACTTCTAACATCTGTTATATATGTACAAAATGCTCTCATGAGGTCTTGTATGAGACCGCTTTTATAATATGATCAAATATTAGACTTGAAAACCCAAATAAGTTTGGGGTTCATCTTTTGGCACTAATAATCTAGATGCATGTTTGATATATTGTGAATTATACATCTTAGGTCTCCACATTAGATATGATTTACAATCAATAATGCAAGTGAAATATGACCAATCATTCTACAAGAAAAACATTTAACTCTAAGAAAAAGATTTTTTAATCTATCTGAGTTATACTGTCTTTCCCTAAGTTTTGAAATTTTAGACTTCTGATCAGGATTAAAAAATTCTTTATGTGTGAGAGGTATCCTATTTTCCTTAAGAGCATTCAATTCTACTTTAAAATATGAGTTAGTACTTTTTAAAACAGCATTATCAACTTCCAAATAGTGCTCTCTATGATCAGATTCATCCATAAATATTTTAAAATCATTTTCAAATTCAGTATGTGATGATTTCAATAATTCATACTTTTTGTTCAAATCATCAAACTCATCCAATAGTTTTAAGTGGTTGATGTTAATCAATGCGTGATCGTTCTTAAGGATTTCATGCTTTTTTTATAAATTTAAAAATTCTAATTTCAACTTAGCTTGTAGCTTTTTGAGTTTCCTATATATAGTATGAATTTTCTCAGAAACTTTAAATAACTTATCGTAGGTTAAATCACATATTTCCTCTTGATTTGATTGATCAAGCTTGTCGGCCATTAAACACAACTTTGTGACTTCATCCTCTACTTCTATTTTTGAGGAATCTAAAGCTGAGTCTGTTTAGAATGCTCTCTATAATCTCTTCTTGCCCTTACTAACATTAGTTTTCTTTAAACATTCTCCTTGCTAGGATTAACTTTGAGATTCGAAAAATCAAATTTGATATGTTGAGGCTTCCTGCATTCATAGCAAATTTCGTCATTAGAAGCTTTATAATTTTTGTGGAACTTATCTTTATTCCACTGTTGACGTCTCCTTTGCTTACTTTTAAGGAAACTTCTGAATTACCTTATCATTAACACAATATCATCTTCATCCTCAGGCTGAGACTGATCACTTTCTGAGTCATCCACTTTCAATGCAATGTTTTTCTCCTTCCTCTTATCACCTGCATCAATCTATTTTTGAGTCACTCCTTCCTTATAAGCAATCAGTGATTCAAATAGATAATCAATTGAATAAATAATTAAATCTTTTGACTCAATTATTGTAGTTATCTTTGCATTTTATGTAGTAGACAAATAACGAAGAATTTTATTGACTTTCTGAAAGTTCGTTAGTTCCCTATCTAATGCATGCAATTAAGTGACTATCTGTGTAAAATGAGTATACATGTTAGTGATTGATTATATAAAAAAAATGTTAGTGATTGATTCATTCAATTTCATGCAAAAAAGTTCAAAATCGTGTAATAGAATATTCAATCTGGACTATTTCACGTTATAGTTCCTTCATATATGATACCAAGTATATCCCAAATTTCTTTTCCTATTCTACAAGTTGACACACACATATAATGTTCAGACTTATGTGCACAAAAAAGCTATTTAAACACTTAACATTTAACTGAGCTAATTCTTTTTCTTTTACTGTCCAATCAGTAAATGTTGTTTAAGTTACAATGCCATCTATAAGTCTAGTTGGTCTTGTGTAACCTTCTTGTATTAAAATCCACATGTGATAGTCAAGCGATTGAAGAAAAGTAGACATACGAGTTTTTCAAAAGTCGAAATGGAAGATATCAAATAGTGGTGGTTTAGTAATCAAATATCCTTCGAGTGTGTTACGGTTTCCAAAAGTAGCCATGATCATTTTCAAAAAGTTGTCAAAATCATAATTTAAAAAAAAAAGCTCTAATACCACTTAAAAGTTTTAATAGATTCTTAGACATATTAAATTTGTCCCAAGGGGGGGGGAGGGGGGGGGGGGGGTTTAATTGATAATAAAAATTCTCTTGGTAAATTAAAAAATAATTTTCAGATTTTTTAATCATAATGATAAATTTTCTCAAAAATATTTTTCAACCACAAAATTAAAACTTTTTGAATCAAATCATGTTTTTGTATGGTTTGAACATGTACGAGCCTATTTCGTACTTTGAACGTTGTCTATACTAAAATAATTTCCTATAATACGAACAATTCAAAAAATTTACCTGTTCGTATGGACGAATTGGTACGCACCGATTTCGTACTCTGGACGTCATTTATACAAAAATAATTTCGTACAATATGATCAGTTAAGAAAATGGCGAGTTTGTTTGGGACGAATTGGTACGTATCCATTTCGTACTTTAGACATTTTCTGTACAAATCTAACTTCGTACAGTACAAACAGTTCAATCAAAAAAATTCTAAGGCATGATTCAATTAACTTCTTTTTGGAGGAACACTCTAGACAAATCATCCAGTATGATTCAATAATCGTACAATATGATCAGTTTAAAAAATACAAGTTTTGACTCACTCCCTCAGTGTGTTTGCATGATTACCCAATTACAATCACACTCTCTTAGAGTTAAGAAAAATAGAAAAAGTATATACTTTAATTATAATAAATCCTAATTTAATCTGACTTGAAGTCTTCAACAGTCTGGAGTATGATTTTCCTGAAATGTTAATACACATAAACACCACAAACAAAATTTTTCAACATATGTTAGGAGAAAAAATGATCAACATAATAAGATTTTGGTATTATCTAAATGCGGCTACATACACATATTCGAATATATATGCAGTTAAAAATTTGGAGATAAGAACGAGACAGAGGGCTTCAAGTATCGGCCCTAATAATCACCGTGCTGTGAGCGTCTGAAGCAAGAAGCAGCAGGGGAGGCAGCGCGAACTGAAGAAGATCAACAAACTAGAGAGTAAAAATGGCGGGTGGCATGGGAGTGAACAAGAACAAGTTCATAGAGGACTGGAATCACGCTAGGGAGAACCTAGAGCTAACCTTCCGTTGGACTCGACGCAACCTAGCGATCGCTGGATTCTTTGGCGTGGCCGTTCCCATTCTCGTTTACAAGGGCATCGTGAATGAATTTGTAAGATCTATTGGAATTCTTTGTTCTGGTGTATTTCCATACGATGTTCTGAAAACCCTAATCTCGAATTGGTTCTTTCTGGTCTTTGACAGCACATGCAGGATGAGGACTGGGGAAGACCGCCGAGGAAATTCCTGTGAGGGGATTTCATCGGATGTGGTTTTTCAGTTGTTTCTTTTGGAATAATGGTAATTTTGACTTGGCAGAATATGGTCGTTTAATGGCATGATAAGAAAGATATTGAAGCTTGTTTGGCTATTGGTAGCTTCTTTTTACATTGAATTGTTGTTTTTGATAAGGAACCTCTGAATGAGGCCTTTGTAACTGATGGTAAAGCCATGCTACTTTAAATCTCATATGCGTATTGTGTCAGTCTTTATAGTTTTATTTGGGTAAAATTTTTGACATCTTATGCATATTGCAAAAACTACACCAACTTAATTACTAGTTGACAAATTATAACATAACATAAAATTGCGAATGAGAGGATAAATTGTATGCGTTTATATGGCTAAGCTGAGGACTTAAATTTCTGTATGCAAATGCAATGATGGACAGAATCAACAGGGACTGTAGTTAAAATTATGACAACATCTTGGTGAATAAATTGTTATGTACCCATCATATTATTTTATTTTCTATCCCTTAATTAGCAAGGATTCATGAACTAGTTATGCAAACATGCTCCATCTAAATAAATGTTTATATCCTCTTCTGTTACATGTCAGTAAGCTGAAATGGAGTGATCTGAGTGCCATTTTCCTAGTGTTATGTTTAGATTTTCAAATTTTCAGAGTCAGGTATGGGACCTTTTCCATATGTCCTGAATGCAGGGTCCTCTCTACTAGTAGTATATAGGTGATATGCTAAGGCTTTAAACATGATAAGCAAGGATGACCATTTCTATTCTTTTGAAAACTTTTGTAACCCTTCAAGCTTGTTATGTTTTTATGGTTTTGTGTACAATGAAACTTGCTAGAAATATTTAAAGAAGTAAAAGAAAAAAACAAATCATTTGGTACATGTAGTTTATGCTTCTTAAATTTGCATTTAATTGGTTTCTATGGTATCCTATTTGCTAACTAGATTTCTCTATTAAAGTAAGGTGTTAGAAATTTGAAAAACATTAAATACATATCAAACCAATCTGTGATTTAAATTTCTTATGGCGTTTTCTACCTTTTTTTTAATAAGTAAAAAATTATATGCTTTTTAGGTACATAAATAGTGAAAATACTCTATTGAAACACAATTCTGTTGAAGAATGACTGTCACTGTATTTTTTTTGTTTAGAGTTTTCAAAATGCTTGAATAACATGTATAAGAATTGCAGGTAAACGTTTCCACTTCTGAGCAGATTAGAATTCAAATGTCCAATTGCCTTGAAATTGTATTGTCTATTATGTCCATTTATCCAATTTTCACTGATAAAGCCAAAGATAATTTGTTGTTTTCTTATTGCGCCTTAAAGGACTTTAGTCAAGAGAGGTACATGTTGCCTCTATGACAAGATCTTTTTTTTGTGGTTGATTATGATTAAAACACCATTTCGGGCTCATGGGTTTCAACAGTTAGATTGGATTTCAAATATAGTGTTGGTTTGTTAGTAAAACAAGTAGTGGAGAATGTGTGTGGATTTCAATAAATTGAACTTGGCTTGCCTCAAAGTGAATTATCTTTTATCACGAATATGTGCGCTAGTTGATTTATTTTTCAACTATTTAGCAATGAGTTTCCTTGATTCCCTTATTTGTGGGCATCATCAATGAAAATGTGTTACGCCGGCCCATCCTGGGCCGGCTGGACCGGTCCACCCTGGACCGGTCTTGGCTTATAGCCGGCGGAAGAAAGCAGGCCAGGGAGGGGGCGGAAACATCAAGGGGGGCCCACTTGATGTAAATTGATTTTTGGGAGGGAATATTTGAATGAGAAGGGTAATTAGGTAAATTGTAATCCTCCTTTCATGTTAAATTAGGAGGAATAGGGGGAAAAGGATCTTATCTGGAATTTGAATCTTCTTTGAGATCTAGGGTCTGTGTTCTTGGGCTCTAGGCTACGGCTAGAGATTTGGAGAGTTTTTTCCTTCCTCTCGAATTGAAGGAAAGTTGTATCTTGCAAGTGCTTTTCATCTCTCATTAAATAAAAGTGTTTGCTTTGTTTCTCTTACGTTTTTCTCCTTCGTTTTCTCTCCGAATCCACTGTTTTGGGCTGTTTTCTTGTGTGGACAGCAGTTTTCATCCTAGATCTACTTGGTTCTTGGTGTGAAACACTTGGAAATCCAAGTGTTTCCTATCAAATTGGTATCAGAGCACCGATTTGGGACCACCGGCGGCTGAAATTCTGAAATTTCAGCAAGATCGTCGTCTCCGGAAAAAGATTTTTGTGAATCCGTTAAAAGAAAGATGGCCGGGAAGAAGGTGGAAGTTCTAGAAGGCGAGTTTGGTCAACTGAAGACAGATCTGGAAGGGAAATTCATGGAGATCTCTACCAACAATGAGAGGTTGGAAGGGAGGTTCGCGGCGATGGAAGAAATGATGAAGAAATTATTGGAGATGAAGACCCATCCGGACACATCGGAAGTGAGAGAGACCACTGACGCCCATGGCGTAGGAGGAAATCCGAACCCAATCCGGGGGAGGAGGAATCCGGAGGTGGAGATTCTTGAAGGGGATGACGACATGCCACCTCTAGAGCCACTCTCTAGAGAAGAGATGAGCATGGGGAATCAACGTCGAGGTGCTGATTTTCAGCGTCGAGGTGCTGATTTTCAGCGTCGAGGTGTGGATTTTGGAGGCAGGCGGGGGGAATATGAAGGTAGTGCGGATTTTGGAGAAAGGAGAGAAGAATACCAGCGTCGAGGTGCTGATTTTCAGCGTCGAGGTGCTGATTTTGAAAGGGGAAGGGGGGATTATGATGAAGGATTCGATTACCAACGTCGGAGGGAGGATCGGGACACCTGGGGAGCACCTCCTCTTCGAGGAACGGGATGTTACGGAGATTTCCGGGGTAACGGGAGGGATCCGAAGGTGAGGAAATTGAAGATGCCCATCTTTGAGGGTGAAGATGGCCATGGCTGGATATACAAGGTGGAGCGCTACTTCGCTGTCAACGGGTTGACAGATGACGAAAAACTGACGGCAGCAGGTTTGTGTCTGGAAGGGAAGGCGCTGGCATGGTACCAGTGGAGAGACAGAAGAGAACCTATCAGGACCTGGCGAGAGTTCAAGGATTGTTTATTAGAGCGTTTCCGAGCCGACGGGGGAGGAGACTTCTATGAACAGTTCTTTGCTCTGGCTCAGGAGGGGACCGTGGCCGACTACCGGGACAGATTCGAGTACTTGGCTAGCCGTCTGGATCATATCTCCGAATCGGCCCTGGAAGGGAATTTCATGAAAGGGCTCAAACCGGAGATAAGAACAGTTGTTCGGGTGCTGGAGCCAAGGAACTTAGGCAAGGCTATGGAGCTTGCGCAATTGGTGGAAGATCAGAAGAAATCGGAAAGAGGGGCTCGAGGCAACTACTCGGGGGGATCGTACAAGATGACTACCGCTGTACTACCCTCAAAAGGGGTAACCCCAGGGAACCAGAGGGAGGTGCCCAAGGAGAGATCTGGTGGGGGAGGTATTGGAGGACAGTTCAAAAGGTTGTCTGAGAAGGAGGTACAGGAGAAGAGAGCCAAGGGGCTATGTTTCCGATGTGACGAGAAGTATATGCCGGGGCATAAGTGCAGAGACAGAACTCTTCAGGTTCTCCTCGTTTGTGACAACGAGGAAGACGAGGAGGAAGATGGGAGCAAGTCTGAAGTGGAGGAGGAAGAGAAGATGCATCTGGATGTGGCAGAAGTCTCTCTCAACTCTGTAGTGGGATTCACTCCGAGTCACACTATGAAGGTGAAGGGAGAGATAGCTGACCGTGGGGTCGTGGTGCTGATTGATAGTGGGGCAACCCACAATTTCATTTCCACCCAACTTGTGGAGCTATTGGGGATGAAGTTAGTGGATATGGGAGGCTATGGAGTGATGATGGGCACAGGAAAGGTGGAAATGGGAAGAGGAGTTTGTAAAGGAGTGGTTCTAAAAATTCAAGGTATACAAGTGAAGGAAGACTTCCTTCCCCTGGAATTGGGGAGTACGGATGTCATCCTAGGGATGAAGTGGTTACAAACTTTGGGGGAAACCAAAATCAATTGGGGCACACTACGAATGGAGTTGGAAAAAGGGGGAAAGAAAAATGTGATCCAAGGGGATGCCGGGCTGACCAAAGCAGGGGTTTTTCTGAAATCCCTAATCAAAACAATTCAGGAAGAAGGGGGAGGATACTTGGTGGAATTACACAGCTTAGAGGGAGCGAGTGGGGAGGAAGGGGGAGACATACCCCTCTCAGTGCAGCCTTTGATCCAAGATTTCGAGGAGGTCTTTCAACCCCCTCTAGGGTTACCACCATCCAGGGAGCAGGAGCACGCCATCACATTAAGGGAGGGAGTGTCGCCGGTCAGCGTGCGGCCTTATCGATACCCTCAGTTTCAAAAGGATGAAATAGAAAGGTTTATCAGAGAAATGCTGGAAGCAGGGATCATCAAGCCCAGCATCAGCCCGTTCTCTAGTCCTGTTCTATTGGTGAAGAAGAAGGATGGCAGCTGGCGATTTTGTGTAGACTATCGTGCACTCAACAAGGAAACGGTACCTGATAAGTTTCCCATACCAGTGATTGACGAATTGTTGGACGAATTGAGTGGAACGGTGATTTTCAGCAAGATCGACCTGAAATCTGGATATCATCAGATCCGAATGAAGAAAAAAGATGTGCCCAAGACCGCTTTCAGAACTCATGAGGGTCACTATGAGTTCCTGGTGATGCCATTTGGCCTCACCAATGCCCCAGCCACTTTCCAGGCACTCATGAATACGATCTTCAAATCATATCTGAGGCGATTTGTTTTGGTATTTTTCGATGACATCTTAGTATATAGTAGAACAGAGGAAGAACACTGGGGGCATTTGAAGAAAGTGTTAGAGGTTCTCCAGGAGCACCAGCTGAGAGCTAACTTGAAGAAGTGCTGCTTCGCCCAAACCAGTGTGGAGTACCTGGGTCATGTGGTATCCAAGGAAGGGGTAGCAGCAGATCAGTCCAAGATTGAAGCCATGCTTAAGTGGCCTTTGCCCAAAAATCTAAGGGAGCTGAGGGGGTTCCTAGAGCTTACAGGATATTATAGAAGATTTGTGAAAGGATACAGCACTATAGCCTGGCCACTCACTGAGCAGTTGAAGAAAGATGGATTTTTATGGGGAGAGGTAGCTACTACGGCATTCGAGCAGTTGAAGAAAGCTATGACCACAGTCCCGGTCTTAGCTTTACCAGATTTTACTCAGGTCTTTATTGTGGAGACAGATGCATCAGGATACGGGCTGGGAGCAGTGCTGATGCAGAGCCACAAGCCCATTGCTTATTTCAGCCAAGTGTTGACTGCCAGAGCCCGTCTGAAATCTGTATATGAGAGGGAATTGATGGCAATTGTTTTGGCCATACAAAAGTGGCGTCCCTACCTACTTGGAAGGCATTTCATCGTCCGGACTGATCAACGGAGTCTGAAATATTTGCTGGAGCAACGCATGGTGACCGAGGAGCATCAGAGGTGGCTATCAAAACTGCTCGGGTATGATTTTGAAATTCAGTACAGGCCTGGGGTAGAAAATAAGGCAGCAGACGCCTTGTCCAGGTGCATGGGCGAGTTGCAGACAGTAGCTGTATCAATCCCAATGATGCTAGATTGGGAAGCCATAAAGAAGGAGAGTGCTACAGATGGGGAATTAAGCAAGATCAGAGCTGAATTAGTGCAAGAAGAAGGGAGCCATCCAGGGTACTCACTTGAGGGGGAGAGATTGTTGTATCAAGGGAGATTTGTGTTGCCCAGAACGTCAGTACACATTCCACAATTGCTCCAGGAGTTCCATGAAACTGCAGTGGGAGGTCATTCATGAGTGCTAAAGACCTATAGGAGGCTAGCAGCTGAGCTTTACTGGAAAGGTATGCACAGAGATGTGGAAGAGATGGTATCCAGGTGCGAGATCTGCCAAAGAAATAAGTATATGGCCATGTCACCAGGGGGATTACTGCAGCCTTTGGCATTACTAGGACGAGTCTGGGAGGAGATTTCCATGGATTTCATAGATGGGTTACCCCGCTCAGAAGGGTTCACAGTGATCTTAGTAGTGGTGGACAGGCTGAGCAAGTATGCCCACTTCATTCCCCTACGACATCCCTACACCGCAGCAACAGTAGCATCAGCTTTTATCAGAGAAGTGATCAGATTACATGGGGTGCCAGAGGCGATCGTATCAGATAGGGACAAGGTTTTCCTCAGTCATTTCTGGAAGGAGCTATTCAGATTGCAGGGAACAGTGCTCAAGAGAAGTACAGCCTATCACCCCCAGACGGATGGCCAGACGGAAGTAGTCAACAGGAGCTTAGAGACATATCTCAGATGTTTTGTTTCAGAGACACCAAAACTATGGGCAAAGTGGCTATCCTGGGCTGAGTACTGGTACAACACGTCCTTTCACTCGGCTTCACAAATGACCCCATTCAAAGTGTTGTACGGACGGGATCCCTCACACTTGGTACACTTTGGGAGCAGAAGTACTCCTGTTTCGTCAGTAGAGGAGTACTTGGAGGAAAGGGACCGAGTATTAGAAGAATTAAAGAGGCACTTGCTGAGGGCGCAACAAATCATGAAGAAGCAGGCTGATGGACATAGAAAGGATATCCAATTTGAGGCAGGGGATAGGGTGTTCTTGAAGCTACGTCCATACAGGCAGAAGACAATCGCCAACAGGAGGAATGAAAAGTTAGCTCCAAGGTACTTTGGGCCTTATGAAGTGATGGAAAAGATTGGGGCAGTAGCATACCGACTGAAATTACCCCAATCAGCGACTATACATTCCGGTTTTTCATGTCTCCCAGCTGAGAAGGGTCATTGGTGACCACATCGCCATTCCTGAGCTACCGCCGACACTTACGGAAGAGTTAGAAGTGATCATGGAACCCTTAGAGCTGAGGGGTGTTCGCCAGAAAGAGGATGAAACTAAGGAAGTGTTGATCCAGTGGAAGAACCTTCCTGACTACGAGGCCACGTGGGAGCCATACGAGATGGCGAAACAGCAGTTTCCTGATTTTCACCATGAGGACAAGGTGATTCTTTGGGAGGGCGGTAATGTTACGCCGGCCCATCCTGGGCCGGCTGGACCGGTCCACCCTGGACCGGTCTTGGCTTATAGCCGGCGGAAGAAAGCAGGCCAGGGAGGGGGCGGAAACATCAAGGGGGGCCCACTTGATGTAAATTGATTTTTGGGAGGGAATATTTGAATGAGAAGGGTAATTAGGTAAATTGTAATCCTCCTTTCATGTTAAATTAGGAGGAATAGGGGGGAAAGGATCTTATCTGGAATTTGAATCTTCTTTGAGATCTAGGGTTTGTGTTCTTGGGCTCTAGGCTACGGCTAGAGATTTGGAGAGTTTTTTCCTTCCTCTCGAATTGAAGGAAAGTTGTATCTTGCAAGTGCTTTTCATCTCTCATTAAATAAAAGTGTTTGCTTTGTTTCTCTTACGTTTTTCTCCTTCGTTTTCTCTCCGAATCCACTGTTTTGGGATGTTTTCTTGTGTGGACAGCAGTTTTCATCCTAGATCTACTTGGTTCTTGGTGTGAAACACTTGGAAATCCAAGTGTTTCCTATCAAAATGCATCCCATAGATTGCAAGAAGATTGCTTTCTCAAATGGTGACAAATTGTATTGCCATACTATTATTCCATTCGAATTGAAAATTTTTGGAGCGACTTACCAATAGAATGGATTTATATTTATAGAAATGTTGAAATTTGTGTTGAAGATATACTCATTAAAAGTAAAACACCTGCCCAATACATGTCTGTTTTACAAGAAACATTCAATACTTTGAAAAAGCAAAGAATCTAAATCCTCTAAAATTTATCATTTTAGTTGGTTATGGAGAATAATTTGGGTTTCTGACTCTTGAGGGTACCTAGATAAATTCAGACAAAGTCAAGGAAATTCTGGAGATCTCGCATCCAAGGATGGACAAGGAACTTCAACGACTAATGATGCGAGTTATAGGCCTTAGTCATTTTATTTCAATGCTGGGAAATAATTATTTGCCTTTCTTTAAAATTATTAAAAGTGCTAAACATCTTAGTGGATTATGAAATGTTATCAAGCATTCACCCAACTTAAAATGCTTCTTTTTTTGCTACTACTATTTCAAATTCATCACTCAAGGACAACTTCTTGTTATATCATATGGTTGGCGAAGAAGATTTTAGTTTAATTTTGATATGAGAAGATGGTAAAAAGGAATGGCCGATTTAGTATGTAAATAAAATCCTTTGAACTTAATTGTGGTGATGAGTCATAATGGCCCGAGTAGTTCACCCTTCCAAGCATATATAACATATAATTCCTTAAATGTTCTATTATAACCTTGTTGGGTCCTGAAATATTCGTGACAGTAGAGAAATATAAAGTTTAATGTCTTAGCCTTTTACGAAGATCCAATACACAATCAAATAAAAGAGAGAAGTGTGGCATTCATAAGAGACACCAGAGTTTTTATGTTGAAACCCTTGAAAAGGAGGAAAAATCATGAGACTTCGCCCTGTTTGAATGAATCCGCTAGTGTTTGTAGTTGATTACAAATTGGGCTCTTCTTTGGAGGGAAGGCCTTTGCTTAATGTAACAAATATAAATCATATAGATATATTACATGATGGGAGTTGGAAGTATTATTGTTGACAAGTTCACTTGGTCGGTAGGACCATAGTCAACAAGCAATTTAGGTCTTAAGGATTATATTCGGCAGGCGACAAAGGTTAAAAAGATCGTAGTCGGCGGTAGTCGAAACAACCATAGTCGACGAGCAATGTAAGTTGGAGCGACCATAGTTAGGCGATGACAGTCAGAAAGACCGTAGTCGGGTCACGATGGTTAGGGAGACCGTCATCTGGAGATGTTGGTCAGAGGGATCATAGTTGGTGGGCAATGGAGGTCGGAAAGACAGTAGTCAGTTAGAGACGACTGTTGGAAGCACCGTAGTCGGGCAACGATGGTTGAAAGGACTGTAGTTGAAAAGTGACGGTGTTTGGAGTGGACTGTATTAAGCGAGCAACGGTGTTCATAGTGGACCGTAAAAGAACGATGGTTGGGCAGGAGCTTGGTAACAATTGGTGGGCGGGCGTATGTCCAACGACAATTGGTGGTAGGGTGGAAGTTCGGTGAAAGTCCAACGATGGCCGGTGGGCGGGCTTAAATTCATCGTCAATTGTTGGTTGGGCGGAAGTCCGATGGCAATCGGTGGCCAGGCGTAAGTCCGATGTAAGTCCGGCGACGATCGGTGGCCGGGTGTAAATCCAATGTCAATTGGTGGCCTGGCGGAAGTCTAGTGACAATTGTTGGCTAGGCGAAAGTCCGACGACAGTTGGTGTCCGGGTGGAAGTTTGACAAAAGTTCGGCAAGGGTCAGTGGTCGAGCGGTGATCAAGGAGTCTGGTGGAAAGAGAATTATCTAATTTCTCTTCCTTTCCTTTCATCTTTCCCTTCCTTGCTCGATTCCCCCTCAATAAAGAATGTGGGGTCTTTTTATAATTTTCTGAGAGTGACATGGTTAGTAAATAGGGAGAAGATCAATGGCATGGTGGGACTGATTTGAATAGATGAACAATATTGATTCCCTTGACATGGACCGTTTATCGAATATTTAAGTGCCTTAATGATGTTAGAATTCGGCAATCTTGGGCTTGTTGGATTTGTCTCATCGAGCCACTTGATTCGAGAATAAGCATGTCAACTTGTATGCTAAGCACCATAATGAAAGCCCCATGTTTTGGTTGATTTTTTGGCCAGCTTCAGCTTTCCTAATGCCAAAAGGAAATTACAACAATGGACTATCGAACACTATTAATGATATCTCAAGAAATCAAGGACGTGGAATTGGGATAGTCTTGAAAATTACCGGTGGCATTATGCTTTATGATGCAGTAAATATTTTCTTCATGTTATTAACAACTTTGATGATTATGAAAGCCTGCTGTTGGACTACATTTTGCCCTGAGAGTCGGAGCAAAGCACCTTGGCTTCTTTTCCAACTCCAAATTTCCAACTTGTTGTGAACTAATTTAATATGGAATATGATGCATGAGAAGAGATAATATTGTGATATCTTGTCCAAGTAAAAATGAAATTGACAAATACTTAGAATTTAACAAATGTCTATTGAAAAAAATCACCTCGTTGACTTGCTATCAAAATGTGGCAATTTTGAGAATAGAACAGCTTTGAAGTTCACTTGTTGGAGTGTTGAAGAAGATGAAGCCATGTAAGTTGAGGTTGCCTCAAATTACGTTGATTGATTTATTGAATACTTATCTTTAGGAAAAATTCTACGCATAGTCAAAGATCAAAGGATGTTTAAAATTATGGTATTCAATACCTATTCTTGTGAAGTTATCTATGGACTAATGGTTAGAGGAGAATATAGTTTCTCCAACTTCATGATTTTGAGTCACATACTTTGCCATTTATTACTCACCATTCCCCATAAAAACTTGAACTTGTTTGTGAGTTGTATAGAAAAATAGCCACTTCACCCGATTTCCAATGTGTTTGAGAAGGTTGTCGACATTGTAGAGGTTCATTCAATCAAATGTGCAAGTCATTTTGGAGGAAAGACATTTGGCTCTAAAATCCTACATCAAGATTATTTGCCAACTCCAATGAAAGATGTTGAGGAATTTTCTAAATGATCTATTCAATATCATAAATTCGCTTCTCTGCAACTTCTTCCCTCTTATAAGTTGTAGCTGATATTAAACTTATTGCCATTTTTTGTATGGGTAATGAAGAAAATTTATTTTATGATTGATATTTTTACAAAATAAATTGAAGGTGTGGGCATATGCTACTATTTTTGTTATACGAAAATTTATATCAACTAATATCATTTGTTGATATGGCTCATAAATTGCAAACATAACTAATAATAGTCAACAATTTTCTAGCAAAAAAAAAATTTTTTTTTTAATCAAATTCAGGGAATTCATATCAAATTAGCTTCAATTTACCATCCAAAGATGACTAGGCAAAAGTTGAAGTTGCAAAAAAAATGATCCTCATTCTTCTTTGTAAAAAGGTTTAGGGAGCCAAAGGCAAATTGTTTGAGACATTACCTTTGGTACTTTTTGTTTTGCATACCATATTATCTTCTACTCTTGATTAAATACCCTTTGTTTTGATCTCAACATCAAAATTTGAAGGAGAATTTAACGATTAGATGTATTTGAATGGTGAAGCTCAAACTTATTTGGATTTATTGGGAGAATGATAAATTCATGCCCCCTTTTCAAGAAGTTAAAGACAAGCAGCGAAGTATTATGAACATAATGTTTAAGAGAAGGCATTTCCTCATTGAGATTTGTTCCTTTAGAAAATAGATACAAAAGGTTCATAGTCGTTTTTCAGCAAACTTGGTTCTATATGGAAGGGATTGTATATCACTAGAGACCTAGTAAATCCTGGTGCTTGCTGACTAAAACTTACACCGGAAAAGACATACCAAGAACATGGAGTGATGAGGGATTGAAGATTTTATCATTAAAAGGGAACCATCCCTTTGAAAATTCTTGTAATATATAAATTCCAATTAAGAATAAAAGAGTTCCTTTTATTTTTTGTCATTTCTGAAACAAAATATATTGACAATTGTGTGAATTTTTGAATTAGAAATTATGATTTTAAATGAAAGAACTAGGGGATCTCGCCCTGCAAAAAACTCATGTAACTCATTCAATTGGAATGTAATAAGCTATTAAAAATGTTCAATCTTGAAGTCATCAATCAATTATTCTGTTTGAATCCGAACAAATCTCAAGGTTGGAAGCTTGGCATATTGATAAAGTAGATTGTTAGACTGGTCCAGCCGGTCCACACGGAACCGTGTGCATCGGCTCAGGTGAAACATGCAGAAGAGTTCCGCCTCTTCTTATACGAGCAACCGAGCCGCCAAATTTAACGAAGCGATTTAGGAAGGATTTTTGGGGGAGTTAGGAGGGAAATTTGAATGTAGGGATTATTTAGAGATTTCCTTTTGAATTGTATGCATTAAATAGTTTATTTTCCTAGGGTTAGGGCATCTTAAATTTGGCTGAAATTTAACATCTCTTAGTTTCTTTGGAATCTAGCGGCGTCTACAGATTTGGGAGAGAAAGATCCTCCTCTAGAATAGAGGATCAATTGTATCTTGGTATTTTCCGTCTCCCGTTCATCAAATAATACAAATTTTTACTATTTCATGGTTTTGTGTGGATTTTTGTGGAGACTTCTCTCGCTATTTTCCGAAGATTGATAGGAATTACTTGAGATCTACAAGTGTTTCCTCTCATATTGGTATCATAACATGTCGATCTAAGGGGAACCAATGGCTGGAAGGAAAGTGAAAGTTTTGGAGGGAGAACTTGGGCAACTCATAGCAGATTTTGAGGAGAAGATTGTTGATTTTCAAAATTAGAACGCATCTGTCAATGAAAGGATGTAGTGAAAGTTCGCCGTGGTGGAAGACATGTTGAATAAATTGCTTAGAGCCAAACCCAAACTGGCGACATCGGAAGCAAAGGAAACTACAGGAGGCCATGGAAGAGGTGGGAACCCTAACATGTTTATGGTAAGGGAAAATCCATAACTGGAGATCCTGGAGGGAGAAGACAGAATGCCTCCTCTAGATTCACTTTTTAGGGAGGAGATGAGTATTGGCTACGCAAGAATGGGTGTTGAATTTGTAAGGAGAGGGGATGATTTCAATTGCCAGGGTGCTAATTTTGAAAGAAGAAGAGGGAATTTTGAGGAAGGATTTGGGTATGAGCGAAGATAAGATCATGACGATTGGGGGAACATCCTCTTCAAGGGATGTGAGGTTATGGAGGATTTAGGCGAAATGAGGGTGACCCGAAGGTGAGAAAGCTGAAGATTCCCATCTTTGAGGGTGACGACTCATATGGGTTGATCTACAAGGTAGAAAGAAATTTAACGTTCAATGGATTGACGGAGGAGGAAAGGCTGACGACAGTGGGCTTATGTTTTGAAGGGATGGCTTTGTCTTTAGTACTAGTGGAGGGACATGCTACGACCCATATGAAGTTGGAGAGAGTTTATGGATTGTTTTATAGAACTTTTCCGAACTGGCAGGGTAGGAAACTTCTATGAGCAGTTCTTCTCCTTAACACAAGATGGTTCAGTGATGGAGTACCGGAAGAGATTCGTGTACCTTGCTAGCCGATTGGACCACCTTCCTGAGTCGGTGCTAGAGGGAAATTTCATGAAGAGACTGACACTAACGATCTGGGCAGTTGTTAGAGTAATGAGGCCTCGTGATTTGAGAGAGGCTATGGAGCTAGCTCAACTGGTGGGGGATCAGAGGCACCTGGAGAGAGAATGGAGGCAACAACTCAGGAGGTTCGAACAGGAGGACCACCACCTTTATGACACCCAAGGAGTCTACAACGGGTACTTTTTGGGAGACTTCAAAGAAGAAGACTATAGCAGTAAAACACACAAACAACTTCAAGAAGCTCACAAAAATAGAATTACAAGAGAAAAGGTTGAAGGGGCTCTGTTTCAGATGTGACGAGAGGTATACGCTGGGGCATAGGTGTAAGGACTGGACTCTTTAGATTTTGACCGTTTGTGATGAAGAGGGAATGGAGGAGGGTGTCGTTTTTCCACCTTGAGGATAAGGTGGGTCTTTCGGAGAGGACTATTGTTAGAACGGTCCAGCCGATCCAAGTGGGACTGGCTCAAGCTGAATAGTTCTGCCTCTTCCTGTATGAACGACCGAGCCGCCAAAGCCAATGGAGCGATTTAGGAAGTATTTTTGGGAGAGCTAGGAGGGAAATTTGAATGTAGGGATTGTTTAGAGATTCCCTTTTGGATTGTGTGTATTAAATTGTTTATTTTCTAGGGTTAGGGCATCTTGAATTTGGCTGAAATTTAAGATCTCTTAGTTTCTTTGAGCTATAGCGCCGTCTAGAGATTTGGGAGAGAAAGATCCTCCTCTCGAATAGAGGATCAATTTTATGTTGGTATTTTCCGTTTCTCTTTCATCAAATAATACAAGCTATCTACTATTTTGTGGTTTTGTGTGAATTTTTTTGGAGAATTATCGCTGTTTTTCTGAAGATTGATAGGAAATACTTGAGATCTACAAGTGTTTCCTATCATAGATCAAATTATAAAAAAACATATTTCTTAATATGCATACTCAACCTGTAAGTTAGAGGTAGGACCAACTTAAGCAAGGGACCAAAGCGGTCTCTACTATACAAAGCTATGATGCTACTCTTTATATTAGAGCTACAATCCCCAAGTAGATGAACAATTTGCACGAACAAAATTGCTCTAACCTTTAACTTAAAACATTAGTTTCATCTAAGGAGAAAATTAAGCTTGATAAACTTGAGTAAATCGTATCAAATACTTGGATTTTATTTGTAATTTACTACTAGAAGTTTTCAATTTAAAAGTTTGACACAATTTTTTTAGCTTAAAGTTCTCTAAGTTTCATCACTGTTGATTTGCTATACCAACAATTATGTCAAATCCTTAGTTTCTAAGGAGTAAAAGTTAAGCCATAGAACTTACGCTTCCCCCTTGAATTGGATCTTCTTTAAGAGAGAAGTCCATTTTATTGGCGAGTATTATAGATAGTTAACCCCAGGAAGATAAAAGTTTGGTAAAATGTGAGACTCATGAAATGCGTTGTTTTATTCGATAACGACACATAATGGATAAAAGACCAATTAAGACAATATTCAAGTATCTATAATTATTATTTAGCTCATCTTATTCTAAATTATTTTTTGGCTCATTCTATTCAACATTATTACTTGTTTTAGTCTACCAACATGAGTACTTAAAAAGAATAAGTTACTCCAGTACATAACATTTGACATATTCAAATTCTAAATGTAGACGACATTCGAGCATTCATGCGACACATTAAAAAGTAAAATTGTAAGAATCTATTCATGTATATCAATTATTATTTAAAATACATGATGCTTACTCTTGTAGGACTTCATATAGAGAATACGAGTATATTTTAAATATAAAAAGTAGATAGCAATTTCATCATTTACTTGTTGAGCATTGCTACCTTGTCATTTAAAAAATTACTAGTGTCATTTAATTTTTGCTCTCAGATGTCATATTCACAAAACGTTTTAAAAAATTTGATGCCTTCCTCATATCTATGTAAAATGTGGGTTGCATATTCTTCATTTCAGATAAAGTCATTCAAAATATCGATCTTTGGTCTTGCTTGAGGCTCGCCCTTCCTGATTATCAGATTTGTATCTTGAACTTTGACAATTTATTTCTTTAAAGCTCTGTTCTCCTTTCAACTAGTTTTCGATTTCTCCCTATTCAACAAACATCACAAGGGAAGCATCCTCGGCTAGATCTTAATGTAGGGCTTAGGAGATCCTCTCAGATTTTATTCACCCAACATTCTTATCCTACACCTTGGACAAACTCTTATTCTTTAAAGTTTTAATTTTATTTACTATTTTGCGAAGCTTGTAAAATGTCCTCTTGTGACTTCTAACAATCAATAAATCCATTTGCCTACATGCTGCATGAGCAAGCATTGTCATCATGTGAAGCTCGTTGGTATCAACATGGGTGAGTTGTTCAAGCTGTGAATATGAAAAAATTGCAGGTTTGAGATCAGACGCAGTCATCAATTTGGTTCTTGGCCAAATAGGATTTTATTTGGTTCTTCAATCTTAGGAGTGCTTGGCTAACAGTTTCTTCCTCATTAAATTTCTTCAACAATATTATGCAATGTAGTAGGTACAACCGTAGTTGCTGGAATTACCAAATCCGAAAGAACGTGTTCACTTAGTGAAAGCAATCTTTGGTGTACTTTTTTCTTTTGATTTTTTCGTCAACAAGGGTTCCACATTAGAAGAAACTTCACCACCTCATCTTGAAAGATTCCAATTTAGAAGAAGAAATGTATGAACATTAGGCCCCTCAGGAACTACATTAGTCTATTGAGAATGTTCATAGGAATTACCCCACCTATAAAAAATGAAGGGATTTGTAATAGCCCAAAATTTGTTAAATTATCATCTTAGTTTTCCAGATATGTAATCCAAGTCTTAATTATTCATATTCCAAGGGGTGAAAGCTTGATGGAACTATTGTTTTCATTATACATATTGTTTTTCCTCGAGTTAATTACACATGTCAAAATATTTGATGATCGGCTAATTTTAAGCCAATATGAATGAGCAGGGTATGCTGGTCTGCCATTGTTGCCGACTCTATGAGAATCCTAAAAAGGAAAAGGAAATTCTTGCTGTTAGTAGATTGGTATATATATGTAGGGTTTGATACTTTCTTCAATGTAGAAAATCATGATTGAAAGATAGTTGGACTATTAAATGGTAAATTGGGGTGTCACTCTTTTTGTTTTACTTAGTTACATGATTGAAAGATAGTTGGACTATTAAACGATAAATTAAAATTTTTGTGGTAAAACTTTATTTTAATAAACAATAAAAAAATCGTCCCTAACGAAGCCTAAATCTAATTTGAAATTATGTATTTAGTTTGATATTCCGAGAACTTTAGGTGTTTGAGAGAAAAAAAATTATTCAGCAAATATTGCGGGACAGTTGGTTTGAATGAATTTCTTTCTGGTCAATGGGAAGAATCCCAATACTTGCATGTAAATTATTTCCTTAAGAAGTGGAATTATAGCTCTCTATTGTTGCAGAAAATTATTTCTGTGAGTTTGAGATTGACGCATTAGCATTGCAGATGTTGATATTACGTCATACTAATTGAAACACCGAATACTACTATGAATTTTACGGGCCTTTGTATGCAGTGTTGGTGTTCCTTGTACCTTTATTATTTTCCAACCTCCTTTTTGGGTTGTTGTGCATCTCATTGTAATAGTTGATTGCATTACCAAACTTCAGGTATCATCAATATCCTGGATTCACTTAGCGCTAAATTAGACTATTGAAAAGTTATAGCTGTAAGAAGGAAGCAAATTTTATAAAAATTGTAATACGAAATGATGTGAATAATGCTAAACCTTTTGTTTGCATAAAACGTAAGGCAGATTTTGTGAGAAATATGACTTGTTATTGTAATTACATTCTTTGATATGATTAGAAGTTGGATGATAGGCAAACTGAATAATTTTGTTAGTTTTCTGTGCTCTTTCATTGTTCTTCATCTACAGCATTCATGCGGAGAATTCTTATGGTTAGTGGAACGCCCAATTGAGATTCTGGTTGCTGATGATTTTCTTCTGAGTTGAAAATGCAATGCCTATTTTTCATGTCTATACTACAGGAGGTTATTTGTGGCAATACTTGTGTTTTGCGTATGATTGTATTATACTCTTAGCGATTTTTTTTTTTTGAAATATTTTAGGAGAGAAAATTATTGGATTCAAACACATCTTTGAATGTTGTCAGAATTATCTTAGTTTTACATCACGCAAATACTTCAAATAAATGGATCTTCATAGAAATAATGGGAATACAATTATCGTTTTTTTAAATGATTTTGAAGTAGTAACAATCAATTTGACCATTTAATATTTTTACACTGCAGGCCTTGACAGAAAATTTTAGAAATGCTTATGAGTGAAAACTCTATGTTATAGGGAGTGAACTACCCAGTCAAACAAAAGTTGAAACGAACAAGGTTTTCACTAAAATTTTCGAAGTGATGCAGCTCTAGGGGCGGAGCGGAATTAAGGAGGGCTCTGAGGGGGCACGAACTCTCTTTAAAACTTATGTTGTGTTTTTTTTTTTTTGGGAATTTTGTGGGCAAAGCTTAATTTCATTAACTAAAGAAATTAATTACAAGAAAATGTTGCAGAGTGAATTGAAAAGATTACAACTTCATAAGACCAATAAAATGCTGAGGAAAAAAAACCTTAAGAACAAACAAGAGAGAAATAGCTAGAGCTTTTAGTATGCGTAAAATACATCCAAAATCATAAAACATCTTGAGGAAAGAAACCTCTTTGCTTTCCAGAGCGACCATCCAGGAAATAAATTGCAATAGGTCCTACGTTGTCAGCATGATCATCTAGAAAGGCCAACCAAGGATGTCTAAAGTCCATTCATCAACAATAACAACTACATCAAGCCTTTGTCCCACTATGTGGGGTTGGCTAAATGAATTCTTTTTCTTCATTGTCATGTTAAAAGTCAAATTCTCGTTTAAATATAATAAAAAAGTATCATTTCTAATATTTTCTAACAAACTCTTTTTAGGTCTACATCTATTTTTCTTAACATAAGTCAAATCTAATACCTCTACTCTCTTAACCGGGTCATCGGAAGGCCGCCATTTTATGTGACCAAAGCATCTAAGGTGACTTTCTCTAATCTTATCTTCCACTGGCGCTATTCCAACATTTTCATGTATATGCTCATTTCATGTCCTATCTCTAAGGGTAAAGCCACTCATCCACCTGAGCATCCTCATCTCTGCAACACTACACTTAGTATTATGCTTCTCTTTTAATGGCCAACATTTAGCACCATAAAGCATTGCAGATCTCACCACCATCTTATAGAATTTTCCCGTAAGTTTGAGGGGGAGTTTTCTATCACACAACAAGCTCGATGCATTCCTCCACTTCAACCATCCAACTTGAATTCTGCTGATAATATCCCCATCTATTTCACCATCACTTTAAATAATAGATCCAAGATACCTAAAATGTGTACTCTTATTTATGACTTGATCGTCCAAAGTCACAATCCCTTCACTAGGTCTATTACTACTAAAATTATAATCCATATATTCAGTTTTAGATCTACTCAAGTGAAAACCTTTAGACTCTAAGGTTGACCTCCATAATTCAAGTTTACCTTCAACTCCCTCTCTAATCTTATCAACAAGAAGAATATCATCAGCAAAAATCATAAACCAAGGTACATCCTCTTGCAAATGTCTAGTGAGAACATCCATGACTAAAGCAAAAAGATACGGGCTTAAGGTTGATCCTTGATGTAATTCGAAAATACTTGATCAAACCTCTATTTAAAATTGCGCAATAAGAGGCGCGCCTCTGCGCAATTCTTGCAAAAAACGCCTCGAGGCGTGCACAATTGTTGGCATTGGTGAGGCGTACGCCTCACATTGGCTGAGGCGCGCCTCTGTTGCGCAATTACGCAATTTTGAGAGAGGCGTACGCCTCAGCCAAAAGGGCCCACCTACTTAAAATGACTCCTCCCTTTCCCCCACACTTGATCGGCTCACTTGCTTCCCGAATTGTTCCGCCCGTAAGCTCCAGATCGCGAAAACCTGAAGCGCCCGTCCGGTCGGCCAACCTTCCCGCCGCCTCTCCCGCCGGCGCCGCCTCTCTCCGGCGAAGTTGAAGTGCCCGGCCGCCTTGTAGGAGAAGTCCACAAAGGATTTTAGGTATTTTTTTTTTTACTTTTTGGTTAGATTTTTGAAGTGAAAGAAATTTTAGGGTTTTAGATTTTTGAAAATTTTTTGTGTGATTTTCGATTCTTTCATTAGGGATCATGGTAAGAGGCAAGGAAAAGGGGTCTTCGTCATTGCGGAGGGATCCTTCTTGGAAATATAGCGTACAAGTTGACATTGGCGGCGGAGAGAAGAGCTATGTCTATTTAAAATGCAATTTTTGTGAGAAAGTGGTGAAAGGCGGAGTAACCCGCATGAAGGAGCACTTATCATGCTCTCACAAGAATGTAGCACCGTGTGCAAAAGTGCCGGACAATGTGAAGGAAGAAATAAGTGCTTACATGAATAAAAGTACCACTGCTAAACACTTACAACAGGAGCAATTTGATGAAAGGGTCGAGCATGGTACTTATTTTGGGAGCGAGAGTGGAAAGGGTTCTTCCTCCACTATACATAGTAGAGGTGCACGGGGTCCTATGGATCAGTATATGACTACTCCAGGAGCGGATAGAGGAGAAGCAGAGATGATCCCTGCAGCTGGTACTAGAGAGGGTCGGCGACAGGTGTGCATGGACATTGGGAGGTTTTTTTTTTAGAATGCAATATCATTTAATGTTGCTACATCGCTTGCCTACTTCAGTATATTGCGGTCTGTGGGATTGTATGGAAGAGGGTTGAAGGCACCTTCCATGTATGAGTTGCGAACATGGATTTTAAAAGAGGAGCTGCAGAACACAGAGCGGAGCATTCAGGAGATTAAAAGGACATGGATTGAGACTGGTGTGACTATTATGTCAGATGGATGGTCTGACATGAAGAGCAGGAGCTTGATTAACATCCTTGTCAACAATCCCTACGGCACGGTGTTCTTACGATCAGTTGATGCTTCAGAGGAGGTGAAAAATGCCACATTCATTTTCAATTTACTTGATGGTGTTATTGAGGAGATTGGGGAGCAATTGTTTGTCCAGGTAGTGACTGATAATGCCAGTGCATACAAAGCAGCTGGTCAGATATTGATGGAGAAGAGGACACACCTCTATTGGACACCCTGCGCAGCACATTGTATCGATCTCATTTTGGAGGATCTTGGTGACTTACCTCAGCACAAGAGTGCTCTTTCTAGGGAGAAGAAGATTATGAAGTTCATCTACAATCACTCTTGGGTCTTAAGCTTGATGAGAAAATTTTCAAAGAAAGAAATCATTCGCCCTGTAACCACTAGGTATGTTCTTAATTTTGTACATTGCAAATCATTCCTACGAATCCTACTGTATGTTCATAGTTCTTATATTTGTGCACTCTGAATCTATAGGTTTGTCACCTCCTATTTGACACTGCAGAGTTTGATGGAGGTGAGGCAACCTTTGGAAGCCATGTTTACATCTACTGAATGGATAAATTCTGCTTGGGGGAAGAAAAGTGAGGGAAATGAAATAAGAAAGATAATTCTGAATGATAAATTTTGGGCTACTGTAACCTATTCCATTTTGAGCACGAGACCCTTAGTGCAAGTTCTACGCTTAGTGGATGCAGAGAAGAAACCAGCTATGGGTTATATTTATAATGCTATGGATGAGGCCAAGGAGATGATTGCTCACAACTTGGGAGGAGAGGAGGCAAGTTATAGGGAGATTTGGGATATCATTGATGCTCGGTGGGAGGTGCTGTTACACCGACATCTGCATGCAGCGGCATATTATCTTAACCCTCAATTTCAATATTCAGAGAAGAATTCTTCAAATCCTGAGGTGAAGCTTGGTCTATATCATTGTATGGAAAGATTAATACCGGAGCAGGCAGATAGGGAGCTTGCAGATTTACAGCTTGTTCAGTTCCGGAATAAAGAGGGTTTTTTTGGATTGAATGCAGCAAAAGCAACCATTTCTAAACGATCTCTAGGTATAATTTTTTTGGTAAATGCAAAACACTTTATTCAGTTCTGAACTTCTGATTATGTTTTTTCTTAACAACAGTTCAATGGTGGATCCAATTTGGTGATTCCACCCCTGAGTTACAGAGTTTTGCTGTAAGAGTGTTGGACCTCACTTGTTCTTCTTCTGAGTGTGAGCGAAACTGGAGTACATATAGCCAAGTGCAAACAAAGAGAAGAAATCGGCTATCAACACTTAGAATGAACTCTCTCGTATATATTATGCACAACAAGAGGTTGAGAGAGAGGAGGTTGAGGAATAAGGGGTTGAAGGATGATGAGGACCCATTAGTGTGTGATGATGTGTCATCTGATAATGAGTGGTTCATAGATGATGAGACAGATTTGCCATTATCAGACTTACAGTTAGAAGATCTAAGTGTGGATGTCTTGAGGGGCGAAGCAGATCAAGTTGGCACATCCACTAGTACTGCAGTTGGCACATCCACTAGCTCTGCAGCACAACAATCAAGTAAAGGTATTCCACAACTTCTTATATGCTATTACATTACATTTATGTCAAGTGAGCAATGAACATGAATACATGATAATGATCTTTTATCTTAATGAACAGGGAAGAGAAAAGTGAGTCATGTTGAAGATGAAGATGACATGACATTCATAGATACAATTGGAGAAGAAGATTCACTTGAAGACCCATTTAGTGATGGGATATGATTTCATTTTATATGTTTTTTTGTATTTTGGGAGTTTTGTTAAACTAATATTTTGTGATTTTGTACTTTGGGACATTATTTTATTGCATCTACATTCTTATTTTCCACTACTGCTATTATTTTCCTACTTAAACCCTTAATTTTTCATTTACGCAATTCTGTGTTCGTGAGGCTTACGCCTCAGACCGCCTCGAGGCTTACGCCTCGCCTCACGGACGAAAACCGTCTCGAGGCGCAGTTACGCAATTTTAAACCTTGGATCAAACCACCTTATGTTTGAACAAAAGTAAAAGCTCTTGCATACATATCTTTAATGATTTGAATATAAGTGTTATTAACTCATTTCTTTTCAAGAACTCTCCATAGCACTTCTCTTGAAATTTTATCATATGCGTTATAATCATCATTTGCACAAATTCTTGTTTAATTTGTATTACTTACGTTCTAAGATATCTTACATTCTTATTTATTGTAATTATGTAAAGTTATTAAACTTTAATAACATGGTTAAATTGATTTATTAATTTTATCATTTCTACTGCATGCTATTAGGCATTTTTAATTCATAACCAATTTTCTCCCTTTCTAAATGAAGCATAGATTCACTCTACCCTCCATTCAAAGCATGAATAACCTCTCTTCATGTTTGGAAGCAACATTTATGGAAAAGAATGCCACTCTCCTTTCAAAATAAGCATGGTCAAACAAGTTTTTAATATTTGCTTATTTTATGTTACCTATTTCTTTTTTTTTTTTAAATTAGTTGCAACCATCTCATATAAGATTTTATTTGATACATTTTTTTTTCAAAAAACCTTATATATTAAGCTATGGCTAGCCTCCCTTAGAATTAGCCAAGATTATTCTAAATATATGCAAGTGTCATGTAAGATGA
This sequence comes from Dendrobium huoshanense, assembly GCA_016618105.1. Lineage (NCBI taxonomy): Eukaryota > Viridiplantae > Streptophyta > Magnoliopsida > Asparagales > Orchidaceae > Dendrobium > Dendrobium huoshanense. The sequence continues at coordinate 49,853,429 of CM028351.1, forward strand.
ATTCAATTGTGGGATTAATAAAATTATTTGTTGCTTGGTTCAGCTGTTTGTGTGAAGGATAGCTTGATGGTTTTATTTATACTTTTAATTATTTGAGTCTTCAATCCCTTGTGAAGTTCTTTCATGAGAGTCTCATTTATGTTTCATTGAGGTTCTCTGGTGAGGCTTCAAGAACCATTAGTTATCTTCTGTTTGTACTCCTCCATCCCGTTTGCTCTTGGACATCTCTGCTTGCCAAGTTTTGGTTGACCACTACATTATAACTCGACCTCCATTAACATCCTCAAAACTCCTCATAACAACACTACTGTTAAATACTATAAAACCCGTTACTAATCTCTGTTATATTATGTTAGAACCAAATAAGATCCTTAACATGCTTTCATATACTATTGAAGTATCACTTGTGAATCTCCTGATACATCATCATGAGCATTGGTTAAAAAACCTTAACTTAATATACATCATTCATTTTTTTAACTATATTCCTATACATTCTTCTTCGTAACGACAGGTCTTCATCTGTTCACGAACCATTATACTTATTTATTCTTTGAATCAACGCATCCCTACATGAAATGGCGCATTTCATTCTTCTTAAAATATAATACTTTTCTCACCACACATATCTCTAATCTTCTATCAAGTTGCTTCATCTTGAGCTCTTCTTTGGGTTCGATATTATTCCCTAAAGCTTTCTTGTTTTATAATGTACCTTAAAATAATCCATTCGGTAGTTTGCTTTTGGATTTTTTTTAATTATTCTAAAATTTTTAGAAGAATTATTTTCATTCTTCGTAATAACTTATATCCGGTCATAACTTATAAATATGATTACTTAAACTATATTTATGTCTCAACCTCAGAGGAGATTAACTGGAAATAATAAATGTTGCCTTGATAAACATTTATGACGCCGCAAAGCTTCCTTGTTTTATAATATAGCTTGAATAAAATGAATTGGTGGTTTCAACAAAGTTTTATTTTTTATAATGTACTTTGAGATAAGTCAATTAGAGGTTTGCTTTTGGAAGATTTTGTTTGATTGATCCTCAAGTTATCATTTCATCAAGTTTGATTAAATCTTCGAATTAGTCAAACCGAGTTTGGATGAGTGATAAGCAAATGAGATTTTTTTTTTCTTTATTCATATGATGTGGGTTATGCTGCATTGCTTCTATTAATTTTGCTCTTGATGCTCTAATCTTAATCATATATTGGATACAAAGATGTTCAAGAGGAAACATATATTGGTGTCTCATGCGGTATGCTAATTCTACTATTTCGATACTAATGAGTCAAATATAAATGTAGTGGACTCTTATTTTCCTCTATTTATTACCAATTGATATCAATATAAAATAGCTCGAATTGATGCATTAAATTTGGAGTCTTTCTATTTCATAATTTCAAGGAAGAGGTGTGATTTTTTGACAGCGAGATACCTCTAAAATTTTAAGAGTAATGGAATATGAAATGTTACAACAATTCAAAATCTTCCACCCAATGTCTTCTATCTTCAAGCTCTTGAGCTTAGAAAGGAACGAGCGCAACTCTTTCAACTTAACTTACCACCACTTCAATTATCCAAGAAAACAAACATCCATCTTCAGCATCTACTCCTGCCTCAAACAAATACTCTAATGCTTCTAATCTCTCAACATGTAGCACCTCTAGGAAATGAAATACACGGTAGTTATCATTTCCAGGAAATTTATTTTCAATCCATTTTACTTTCTGCATGTCAGAAAATTTTAAAGGCTCTAGAAAAGGAAGTTGCCCAAAATGTGGAAGAGTTCCCCCTCCCTACAATATTTCAATACAATTTTCTCTAGATTAGAGTTTAGACAAATCGGTCATCTCATTGTCTCCTTTCTCCCATGGTGGTATACTCTTATTTTACATACCTATGTTTTTTCTTTGTGATTTTCATTTTGTCATTGGAGTAAATTACTGCATCGCCAGTTCCGAAACTTCTTCTCTTCTCACCGTTAATCTCTGTCTTCTTTTTCGATAAGCTTTGACTTTGGGCCAAATCGAGGGCAACAAACCTTCTGGACGTCTATGCAGAGAAGATAACAACATCAATCCAGTTGAAAATGTTCATCTGCTAATAAATTTCCTTCTTCTCTTGTTGGATAGCTCTTTGCTTTTCCTCCTTTCTATTTCTTCTCCTCTAAAGTATTATTTTTTCCTCTCTATGGTGTTCTTCTCCTATACTCCATTTCATTGTTGTCTTTTCCTGTTCTTCATTTCTAAGTTTCTTTTCAAATTATCTTACTTAACTCACTTCACATGTACCAATTCCTCTACCCTTTTGAAATTTTCTTAGTTAAATTATGTTTGCATGTGGATTGCTTTTCCTCTACTTCATTTTTTATGGATATCTTTCTTGTTTCCAATTGATTGAATAATAATAATGTTACATATCTCATAAAATGTTCTGTTTAGATATGCTTACAATGTTATTTCACTATGTTTTTTTCCCCTTTTTTGCAAATGGCTTAAGAATAAGAAGAAAAGAAATGTAGAAAACAAACACTTAAGCAATAGAGATAATATTTTCTTTGTTATTTTTATTAATGGATTAATATTTGTCTTTTTCACTTTATGTCCCTAATATTCTATGATGCAACATTCCCTGTCCATCGACTTAAATGCATGGTTTGGGCCTGCTCACTGACCCCTACTGTTTCTCGAAATTCCTCTTGCCCAACTCATCATTCATGATAAATTTATTATTATAAACTATTTGTCATTTTCCAAATCATATAATTACTTAATATTGATATATTAAACTTTATTAATTCATTTTAGATGGAATTTAAAACCTATATATCACAAATATTGCATTCTAAACATAAGCACGGACCGTAAATTTTTAAATCTCTAATATTCTATTGCTTCTTATGGAGGTTTTCTTAGTTTTCAGTGCTATTCCCCAATGCTTTTTTTTATAATTTATCTTGAGATAACTCAATTGGTGGTTTGCATTTGATAGTTCTTGTCTTAACTGTCCTTAAGTTATCATTTTATCAAGTTAGATTAAGACTTCAAATTAATCACATAGTTGATAAGATGTTATGGATCTTGCCTCATGTTACGCTATATTAGTTGAAACTTTTATACACATTTCTACACATACATTAAAATCCTTGAATGTTTGATTACTTTATTTTAAGTCATCTTCCAATCAATAGATTAAGCCTTCATTTTGGATATCATTCTTTGACATAATCTTTGATTAAGTTCAATTTTCTTAAAGGGAATATATAAATTTATCAGACAATCTAGGTTATTTGGAGAACAATTATTGAACAATATTTTCTAGGATTCTTTTAAGTATATATGATTCAAATATACCAAAACAAAACTGACAGAATCCATATAAGTTGTCCAGCATAAGCTCTAACATAACTAATTGCAAAGAGAAAGCAAATATAAGATATATTCCATAGTTGGAGCATCACAAGGCAGCATGATTGGTCCATGAGACTAATCCAAAATCATTTTCAAACATCCTAAATAATTTTCTTACAATTGATTCCCTCATAAAAGTAAGAGGAATCAAAAATCACTTTCCATTAACACAGTAAACAAGGATATGACCTCTATTTGCAATTTCTCTAATATTTGTTGTTGACGGAACACTTCTCCTCCCAAAAGAAGCCACTTTTCTACACTTCTTTGCCATCTCCATGATTTTTTTGGAGCTCAGGATTCCTGCTTGAGAGTTTTAAACTATGAAAATGTTATTTTAGGTGAATTTGAAAGCAGGGAGTTGGGGTTTGATTTGTATATGTAGGGGAATAAGGAGAATATTGATCATCTGTGAATCAAGAAATTTAGTCTGTTTGTAATGACAATTAGTTCTATGGAATATTTATATCATTTGATAATGATTGATCATGTAGCATTTTTGGATTCTAATGTGATAGTACTGTTGCCTTGGTACTTTCATAACATTTTGGCAAATTACATTGAAAATAACCTACATCAAGAAAACAAAGAGTTGGCTATCACCTTAGAAGCAATTAGAAACATTAAGGGGCTGTTTGGTTGAATCTTAGGTGCAAAATGGTTAATCTTTTTATCGATAGCTTATCATGTTATCGATGCTTTATTTTGGACAGCTTTGTTACTCTTTTTTTGTACAAAAATGTTTTGAAAACAACAAAAAGTCAGTTTCTAAAATTTGTACCACATGAAGCCTTTATCTTTTTTAGTTGCACGCATATCGACTTAGCTGAACCGCCCTTTTATGCCCATTAAGAATATGAAACAATAAAATTTTAGAATTTTTTTTTACCTAAATGTAATTGATTTTTTTTAATCTACTTAGAGTTAGTTTTTTTACTACAATTTGTGTACTTATCAATTTATAAAATAAACCAAATTAATTCACCCCTATATAATTATGATATTCTCTCCTTATATCGCATTATATCTCCTAACATAGAAAATTAAAATTTTTATTAAATTCATGATGACATAAATTTGTTTTATTTCTTACTGATTGCATGAATTGTTGTTGCAGATTGCATACTTTCGTATTTGAACAAGGGAAACAATTATTAACATATGTGAGTTGCTTCTATTTTGATAATTTTACTTACTAAAAAAAACTCTAAAAACTTGGAACCATTTTGCATGAAAAGTTTTATTATTAAGCCAAATGTAGAATTTTGTTTAAACAGATTTGATATATTTATGTATAAGTTCATTATATTTTTTTAATCTCTATACTTGTCTCAGTTTTCAATAAAGTGGTTCTGCATGAAACATATATTGGTCTATAATGAAGTATTATAATTCAACTATTTATCGATTGTCCATATAGCTTTTGTGTTATTCATTATTTGGAGCTGATCTTATGTTAGACATAAAGAGTGGCATTGCTAAAATTTACCTATTTTGGTTATTGGAATAAAGTTAAGAATGTGAATAGAAAGAAATATAAAGCGGGAAGTATTAGGCTGTAAAGCTTGATAAAGGCTGAATTAATTTTTCTTATTAATAGAAGAGATAGATGGCTTTTATCTTTGGGTAAGAGGTCATGATTACGAAATATACTACCATATTTGTGGGATATCTCCTAATAAGTATATAAGCTTATCCATAATTATACTGAGGTAATAAAATTAGTGAATTCGTCTGTCCAAATTTATTAAACGATTGTAATCATTTTATTTCTTACTAATGCATTAATTGTTTATGCGGATTGCATGCTTCGCATTTGAACAATGTGAATGATTATTAACGTCTATGAATTTGTCTTCCACTCAGATAATTTTACATATTAAAAAGAAATCTAATTAGGTGGAATCATATTGCATGAAAAGTAACGAGGTATTTGTTGTGATTTAACAATTGTTTAGAGATTATACAATTTTCTAAATTGTAATATATATTTTTTCATTTCAATTTACAATTTCAATTATTACTCCACTTATTTTTATATTAATTAAATTTTAATGTATTTCATTCTCTTTTGTGAATGCTTATAAGTATTGATTATTTAATTTGTTTTTCAAATTTTTAATATCATTTAGTATATTAATATTGTTGGAAATTTTTATAGATATATTTGACATGGAGGTCCAAAGGAAAAAAAAATATATCGACGGCAAAGACATGCTAAAATGTCTATTGAAGAAAAAAAAAGACGCGATAGTAATATTGCTAAAAAAAAAAAAAAGTTTTCTAATTTAGAAATTGCTTGTTTGCCATCAATATTAAATTCTTCATGGTTTTTTTTACCAAACTAAAAAATTTATGTTATTTATATTTTATAATTCTAAATAATTTATATTTTTATATTTTAATAAACATATATAGAAGCATCAAATATCAACGATATTAATATTGATTATGAATCAAGCTTATCATAATTATATTTTCTCAAACAACAGCGTTCAAGATTGTTTCAATTTGAACTGCCAATATTTTGCTATTGCAATGAAAAAGTTACGCTTTCTCTGACAAGGTGGAATATTCAAGTGCACATGGGCACGTGCATTATACTAGTTTTTCTAAGTTATTTTTGCTGTCAAAGCTAATTTTTACGTTCTGATTTTTTTTTTCTGGTAGTAAATCACCGAAAGTAATAAGTATTTCAGATTAAATGCAAGTAAGCTCAGCAAATAATTGCATGAAATAAAGATTTACTGAAGGGTGGAAGAAGGCCTTTTGATGGAATTGGTGATAGGAAATATTTATGAATAATTAATTTAGTATTAAATGTGATATGATGTTTGTGGGCAAAGGCAGTGGGGATTTATAGGGTTTGGTGGAAAGTGGGTTAAAATTGGGAGTCACAACGACATTCAAGAGGAGGTTCTAAAAATATTCCTTATAAAATAAATGTATTAGTTTTTATTTTTGTAGGAAATAAGTGTATTTTAAAGTAATAACTAAAATAAATAACCAAACAAAAGTGCAAGGAAAAAAATAAAAAGAAAGAACATTTATAATATTTTTATGTGGTTCTACCAAATCCCAAAACCAGCCTTCGTCTATGCCCAGCCAACCCTTTGCTAGTATTCTACTAATAATTTTACTAGATTACAAACCTTTACACTAGTCAAATAATAACTCTCCTTCAACAAATAAGCACAATCTCAAAATTTAAAATACAATGAAAAAGAATAATTATAATAATAATATTTATCTATCAAAATTTTCAAAGTGGTTATGCTCACACAATTCAAATTTGCAGACAAATGTGAATTTACACAATAATTTCTTTACGATTATTTGCAAAATATTCTTTGCCGTTTAAAATAAATAATATATGCAATATAATGATGGTGAAAATTTCAAGATCACTAATGTACTCAAATTACTTTAAACAAAGAAAATATCTAATTTATAATAATTTCATAATGACTGAGTACTGAACATAAAAAAATATTTTTCTACCCAACTAATTACTATGCAAAAGTTGATTTATAAATATATTGTAAATGAGAATAAAATATTTTTTGTCTCCAACTAACTATGAAATAAAAGTACTGAATAAAAAGATGCTTACTCAAAATGAAGAGAAGAACAAGATTAAACTTACTTCAATCAACTTTATCTTTTTTTTTCTTGAGGAAATGCAAATTGCATAAAACAGGAAGAAAAAACTATTACAAGCTAAAAAAAAAAGTAAAAATTTTCCATTTCCAAACAAAGGGAAAGGAAGCCCTAAAGAAAAGCAAATAAAACATAGAAAAAGTGTATTTGCAAAAAAAAAAAAAAAAAGACATGATAGAAATAAGATACACTAATCCTCATTTTGAACCTCTTGTGGTGTTGGGGACACCAAATTTTTAAAACAATAAAAAAAGGTTGGTTAGTATCCCAGAGTTCTCAAGCAAGTAAAAAGTGACAAGTAGATAGAGACTTCACTTCCATTACTCTAAATTCATAATGCAAAAACACAAAATTGATAAACTGAAAATCAAGAGACCAAACAACCACCTCGTCATTGTAGACACCAACCAACAAACTCATCAACGTAGCCAACCCACTGACAGACAGGAACTCTAAAGTCTCCATTCCGTTCCAGCCTTTAACAATCACACCAAGATCTTTAAAGATCAAAGTAGTAGCATCCATTGGCTTAGTTGGGATATGATCCCACCTAAAGTCTTCACCAATGCATCCAACAACAAACACCTTAGAAGATCCAAACAAAGTTTTAGGCTATCAGTGGAGTAGTAGGAAGGTTGATTCAAGTTGATAATAAAAATTCTCTTGGTAAATTAAAAAATAAATTTCAGATTTTTTAATCACAATGATAAATTTTCTCAAAAATATTTTTCAACCACAAAATTAAAACTTTTTAAATCAAATCATGTTTTTGTATGGTTTGAACATGGACGAGCCTATTTCGTACTTTGAACGTTATCTATACTAAAATAATTTCCTATAATACGAACAATTCAAAAAATTTACCTGTTCGTATGGACGAATTGGTACGCACCGATTTCGTACTCTGGACGTCATTTATACGAAAATAATTTCGTACAATATGATCAGTTAAGAAAATGGCGAGTTTGTTTGGGACGAATTGGTTGTTTGGGACGAATTGTTACGTATCCATTTCGTACTTTAAACATTTTCTGTACAAATCTAACTTCGTACAGTACAAACAGTTCAATCAAAAAAATTCTAAGGCATGATTCAATTAACTTCTTTTTGGAGGAACACTCTAGACAAATCATCGAGTATGATTCAATAATCGTACAATATGATCAGTTTAAAAAATACAAGTTTTGACTCACTCCCTCAGTGTGTTTGCATGATTACCCAATTACAATCACACTCTCTTAGAGTTAAGAAAAATAGAAAAAGTATATACTTTAATTATAATAAATCCTAATTTAATCTGACTTGAAGTCTTCAACAGTCTGGAGTATGATTTTCCTGAAATGTTAATACACATAAACACCACAAACAAAATTTTTCAACATATGTTAGGAGAAAAAATGATCAACACAATAAGATTTTGGTATTATCAAAAACTCACATGATATAAAAATATAGTTTTAAAAACTGAGTTGCAACACATGTTTTGCTGAAGGTTTCTCATCCCAAGTCTTGTTGGTGATGGTTGCTGGATTGTTTCTTCTTTTGATTTTTATTTTTTTATTTTTTTCCTTACATATCCTTTGTGTTTAGATTCAGGTTTAGATTCAGGTTTATGTTGGAACAGTTGAAAGGATGCTTATGGGTTTTAGAGCTTCTAGGTGGAGTTTTTGCTGTTTGTTTGGTTCAGTTGAAGTTTTAGGCTATGAGTGGAGTAGTAGGAAGGTTGATTCAAGTTCTTTAATGATCGGATGGCTTTAGAAGCTGTTTTATGCTGGTTGATCAAATTTTGCAGAAGGTCTCCCATCCAAAGTCTTGCTATGACATCCTTTTTAAAGGCTTATTATTTTTTATTTTTTTATTTTTTTTGTTATTTAAGTTTTTTCATTGTTTTACAAAATTATTGTAATCTTCTTGTACCCTTTCATTTGGAATGAAATTGAACATCAATGCCCCCCCCCCCCCCCCCCCACCCCCCCCCCCCCCCCCCAAAAAAAAAAAAAAAAAAAAAGTTTCGTTTTTCTTTAATTGTAACTGACCTTCATTCTTGTTACCCCAAATATTATAAATTAAATTTGGGCTATATTTCCCAAAAGAATGAACAATTGATAACATTTATCTAAATGCGGCTACATACACATATTCGAATATATATGCAGTTAAAAATTTGGAGATAAGAACGAGACAGAGGGCTTCAAGTATCGGCCCTAATAATCACCGTGCTGTGAGCGTCTGAAGCAAGAAGCAGCAGGGGAGGCAGCGCGAACTGAAGCAGATCAACAAACTAGAGAGTAAAAATGGCGGGTGGCATGGGAGTGAACAAGAACAAGTTCATAGAGGACTGGAATCACGCTAGGGAGAACCTAGAGCTAACCTTCCGTTGGACTCGACGCAACCTAGCGATCGCTGGATTCTTTGGCGTGGCCGTTCCCATTCTCGTTTACAAGGGCATCGTGAATGAATTTGTAAGATCTATTGGAATTCTTTGTTCTGGTGTATTTCCATACGATGTTCTGAAAACCCTAATCTCGAATTGGTTCTTTCTGGTCTTTGACAGCACATGCAGGATGAGGACTGGGGAAGACCGCCGAGGAAATTCCTGTGAGGGGATTTCATCGGATGTGGTTTTTCAGTTGTTTCTTTTGGAATAATGGTAAATTTGACTTGGCAGAATATGGTCGTTTAATGGCATGATAAGAAAGATATTGAAGCTTGTTTGGCTATTGGTAGCTTCTTTTTACATTGAATTGTTGTTTTTGATAAGGAACCTCTGAATGAGGCCTTTGTAACTGATGGTAAAGCCATGCTACTTTAAATCTCATATGCGTATTGTGTCAGTCTTTATGGTTTTATTTGGGTAAAAATTTTGACATCTTATGCATATTGCCAAAACTACACCAACTTAATTACTAGGTGGCAAATTATAACATAACATAAAATTGCGAATGAGAGGATAAATTGTATGCGTTTATATGGCTAAGCTGAGGACTTAAATTTCTGTATGCAAATGCAATGATGGACAGAATCAACAGGGACTGTAGTTAAAATTATGACAACATCTTGGTGAATAAATTGTTATGTACCCATCATATTATTTTATTTTCTATCCCTTAATTAGCAAGGATTCATGAACTAGTTATGCAAACATGCTCCATCTAAATAAATGTTTATATCCTCTTCTGTTACATGTCAGTAAGCTGAAATGGAGTGATCTGAGTGCCATTTTCCTAGTGTTATGTTTAGATTTTCAAATTTTCAGAGTCAGGTATGGGACCTTTTCCATATGTCCTGAATGCAGGGTCCTCTCTACTAGTAGTATATAGGTGATATGCTAAGGCTTTAAACATGATAAGCAAGGATGACCATTTCTATTCTTTTGAAAACTTTTGTAACCCTTCAAGCTTGTTATGTTTTTATGGTTTTGTGTACAATGAAACTTGCTAGAAATATTTAAAGAAGTAAAAGAAAAAAACAAATCATTTGGTACATGTAGTTTATGCTTCTTAAATTTGCATTTAATTGGTTTCTATGGTATCCTATTTGTTAACTAGATTTCTCTATTAAAGTAAGGTGTTAGAAATTTGAAAAACATTAAATACATATCAAACCAATCTGTGATTTAAATTTCTTATGGCGTTTTCTACCTTTTTTTTAATAAGTAAAAAATTATATGCTTTTTAGGTACATAAATAGTGAAAATACTCTATTGAAACACAATTCTGTTGAAGAATGACTGTCACTGTATTTTTTTTGTTTAGAGTTTTCAAAATGCTTGAATAACATGTATAAGAATTGCAGGTAAACGTTTCCACTTCTGAGCAGATTAGAATTCAAATGTCCAATTGCCTTGAAATTGTATTGTCTATTATGTCCATTTATCCAATTTTCACTGATAAAGCCAAAGATAATTTGTTGTTTTCTTATTGCGCCTTAAAGGACTTTAGTCAAGAGAGGTACATGTTGCCTCTATGACAAGATCTTTTTTTTGTGGTTGATTATGATTAAAACACCATTTCGGGCTCATGGGTTTCAACAGTTAGATTGGATTTCAAATATAGTGTTGGTTTGTTAGTAAAACAAGAAGTGGAGAATGTGTGTGGATTTCAATAAATTGAACTTGGCTTGCCTCAAAGTGAATTATCTTTTATCACGAATATGTGCGCTAGTTGATTTATTTTTCAACTATTTAGCAATGAGTTTCCTTGATTCCCTTATTTGTGGGCATCATCAATGAAAATGCATCCCATAGATTGCAAGAAGATTGCTTTCTCAAATGGTGACAAATTGTATTGCCATACTATCATTCCATTCGAATTGAAAATTTTTGGAGCGACTTACCAATAGAATGGATTTATATTTATAGAAATGTTGAAATTTGTGTTGAAGATATACTCATTAAAAGTAAAACACCTGCCCAATACATGTCTGTTTTACAAGAAACATTCAATACTTTGAAAAAGCAAAGAATCTAAATCCTCTAAAATTTATCATTTTAGTTGGTTATGGAGAATAATTTGGGTTTCTGACTCTTGAGGGTACCTAGATAAATCCAGACAAAGTCAAGGAAATTCTGGAGATCTCGCATCCAAGGATGGACAAGGAACTTCAACGACTAATGATGCGAGTTATAGGCCTTAGTCATTTTATTTCAATGCTGGGAAATAATTATTTGCCTTTCTTTAAAATTATTAAAAGTGCTAAACATCTTAGTGGATTATGAAATGTTATCAAGCATTCACCCAACTTAAAATGCTTCTTTTTTTGCTACTACTATTTCAAATTCATCACTCAAGGACAACTTCTTGTTATATCATATGGTTGGCGAAGAAGATTTTAGTTTAATTTTGATAAGAGAAGATGGTAAAAAGGAATGGCCGATTTAGTATGTAAATAAAATCCTTTGAACTTAATTGTGGTGATGAGTCATAATGGCCCGAGTAGTTCACCCTTCCAAGCATATATAACATATAATTCCTTAAATGTTCTATTATAACCTTGTTGGGTCCTGAAATATTCGTGACAGTAGAGAAATATAAAGTTTAATGTCTTAGCCTTTTACGAAGATCCAATACACAATCAAATAAAAGAGAGAAGTGTGGCATTCATAAGAGACACCAGAGTTTTTATGTGGAAACCCTTGAAAAAGAGGAAAAATCACGAGGCTTCGCCCTGTTTGAATGAATCCACTAGTGTTTGTAGTTGATTACAAATTGGGCTCTTCTTTGGAGGGAAGGCCTTTGCTTAATGTAACAAATATAAATCATATAGATATATTACATGATGGGAGTTGGAAGTATTATTGTTGACAAGTTCACTTGGTCGGTAGGACCATAGTCAACAAGCAATTTAGGTCTTAAGGATTATATTTGGCAGGCGACAAAGGTTAAAAAGATCGTAGTCGGCGGTAGTCGAAACAACCATAGTCGACGAGCAATGTAAGTTGGAGCGACCATAGTTAGGTGATGACAGTCAGAAAGACCGTAGTCGGGTCACGATGGTTAGGGAGACCGTCATCTGGAGATGTTGGTCAGAGGGATCATAGTTGGTGGGCAATGGAGGTCGGAAAGACAGTAGTCAGTTAGAGACGACTGTTGGAAGCACCGTAGTCGGGCAACGATGGTTGAAAGGACTGTAGTTGAAAAGTGACGGTGTTTGGAGTGGACTGTATTAAGCGAGCAACGGTGTTCATAGTGGACCGTAAAAGAACGATGGTTGGGCAGGAGCTTGGTAACAATTGGTGGGCGGGCGTATGTCCAACGACAATTGGTGGTAGGGTGGAAGTTCGGTGAAAGTCCAACGACGGCCGGTGGGCGGGCTTAAATTCATCGTCAATTGGTGGTTGGGCAGAAGTCCGATGGCAATCGGTGGCCGGGCGTAAGTCCGATGTAAGTCCGGCGACGATCGGTGGCCGGGTGTAAATCCAATGTCAATTGGTGGCCTGGCGGAAGTCTAGTGACAATTGTTGGCTAGGCGGAAGTCCGACGACAGTTGGTGTCCGGGTGGAAGTTTGACAAAAGTTCGGCAAGGGTCAGTGGTCGAGCGGTGATCAAGGAGTCTGGTGGAAAGAGAATTCTCTTCCTTTCCTTTCATCTTTCCCTTCCTTGCTCGATTCCCCCTCAATAAAGAATGTGGAGTCTTTTTATAATTTTCTGAGAGTGACATGGTTAGTAAATAGGGAGAAGATCAATGGCATGGTGGGACTTATTTGAATAGATGAACAATATTGATTCCCTTGACATGGACCGTTTATTGAATATTTAAGTGCCTTAATGATGTTAGAATTCGGCAATCTTGGGCTTGTTGGATTTGTCTCATCGAGCCACTTAGATTCGAGAATAAGCATGTCAACTTGTATGCTAAGCACCATAATGAAAGCCACATGTTTTGGTCGATTTTTTGGCCAGCTTCAGCTTTCCTAATGCCAAAAGGAAATTACAACAATGGACTATTTACTTCGAACACTCTATTAATGATATCTCAAGAAATCAAGGACGTGGAATTGGGATAGTCTTGAAAATTACCGATGGCATTATGCTTTATGATGCAGTAAATATTTTCTTCATGTTATTAACAACTTAGATGATTATGAAAGCCTGCTGTTGGACTACATTTTGCCCTGAGAGTTGGAGCAAAGCACCTTGGCTTCTTTTCAAACTCCCAATTTCCAACTTGTTGTGAACTAATTTAATATGGAATATGATGCATGAGAAGAGATAATATTGTGATATCTTGTCCAAGTAAAAAAATGAAATTGACAAATACTTAGAATTTAACAAATGTCTATTGAAAAAAATCACCTCCTTGACTTGCTATCAAAATGTGGCAATTTTGAGAATAGAACAGCTTTGAAGTTCACTTGTTCGAGTGTTGAAGAAGTTGAAGCCATGTAAGTTGAGGTTGCCTCAAATTACGTTGATTGATTTATTGAATACTTATCTTTAGGAAAAATTCTACGCATAGTCAAAGATCAAAGGATGTTTAAAATTATGGTATTCAATACCTATTCTTGTGAAGTTATCTATGGACTAATGGTTAGAGGAGAATATAGTTTCTCCAACTTCATGATTTTGAGTCACATACTTTGCCATTTATTACTCACCATTCCCCATAAAAACTTGAACTTGTTTGTGAGTTGTATAGAAAAATAGCCACTTCACCCGATTTCCAATGTGTTTGAGAAGGTTGTCGACATTGTAGAGGTTCATTCAATCAAATGTGCAAGTCATTTTGGAGGAAAGACACTTGGCTCTAAAATCCTACATCAAGATTATTTGCCAACTCCAATGATAGATGTTGAGGAATTTTCTAAATGATCTATTCAATATCATAAATTCGCTTATCTGCAACTTCTTCCCTCTTATAAGTTGTAGCTGATATTAAACTTATTGCCATTTTTTGTATGGGTAATGAAGAAAATTTATTTTATGATTGATATTTTTACAAAATAAATTGAAGGTGTGGGCATATGCTACTATTTTTGTTATACGAAAATTTATATCAACTAATATCATTTGTTGATATGGCTCATAAATTGCAAACATAACTAATAATAGTCAACAATTTTCTAGCAAAAAAAAACAAAATTTAATCAAATTCAGGGAATTCATATCAAATTAGCTTCAATTTACCATCCAAAGATGACTAGGCAAAAGTTGAAGTTGCAAAAAAAATGATCCTCATTCTTCTTTGTAAAAAGGTTTAGGGAGCCAAAGGCAAATTGTTTGAGACATTACCTTTGGTACTTTTTGTTTTGCATACCATATTATCTTCTACTCTTGATTAAATACCCTTTGTTTTGATCTCAAAATCAAAATTTGAAGGAGAATTTAACGATTAGATGTATTTGAATGGTGAAGCTCAAACTTATTTGGATTTATTGGGAGAATGATAAATTCATGCCCCCTTTTCAAGAAGTTAAAGACAAGCAGCGAAGTATTATGAACATAATGTTTAAGAGAAGGCATTTCCTCATTGAGATTTGTTCCTTTAGAAAATAGATACAAAAGGTTCATAGTCGTTTTTCAGCAAACTTGGTTCTATATGGAAGGGATTGTATATCACTAGAGACCTAGTAAATCCTGGTGCTTGCTGACTAAAACTTACACCGGAAAAGACATACCAAGAACATGGAGTGATGAGGGATTGAAGATTTTATCATTAAAAGGGAACCATCCCTTTGAAAATTCTTGTAATATATAAATTCCAATTAAGAATAAAAGAGTTCCTTTTATTTTTTGTCATTTCTGAAACAAAATATATTGACAATTGTGTGAATTTTTGAATTAGAAATTATGATTTTAAATGAAAGAACTAGGGGATCTCGCCCTGCAAAAAACTCAGGTAACTCATTCAATTGGAATGTAATAAGCTATTAAAAATGTTCAATCTTGAAGTCATCAATCAATTATTCTGTTTGAATCCGAACAAATCTCAAGGTTGGAAGCTTGGCATATTGATAAAGTAGATTGTTAGATTGGTCCAGCCGGTCCACACGGAACCGTGTGCATCGGCTCAGGTGAAACATGAAGAAGAGTTCCGCCTCTTCTTATACGAGCAACCGAGCCGCCAAATTTAACGAAGCGATTTAGGAAGGATTTTTGTGGGAGTTAGGAGGGAAATTTGAATGTAGGGATTATTTAGAGATTTCCTTTTGGATTGTATGCATTAAATAGTTTATTTTCCTAGGGTTAGGGCATCTTAAATTTGGCTGAAATTTAACATCTCTTAGTTTCTTTGGAATCTAGCGGCGTCTACAGATTTGGGAGAGAAAGATCCTCCTCTAGAATAGAGGATCAATTGTATCTTGGTATTTTCCGTCTCCCGTTCATCAAATAATACAAATTTTTACTATTTCATGGTTTTGTGTGGATTTTTGTGGAGACTTCTCTCGCTATTTTCCGAAGATTGATAGGAATTACTTGAGATCTACAAGTGTTTCCTCTCATATTGGTATCATAACATGTCGATCTAAGGGGAACCAATGGCTGGAAGGAAAGTGAAAGTTTTAGAGGGAGAACTTGGGCAACTCATAGCAGATTTTGAGGAGAAGATTGTTGATTTTCAAAATTAGAACGCATCTGTCAATGAAAGGATGTAGTGAAAGTTCACCGTGGTGGAAGACATGTTGAATAAATTGCTTAGAGCCAAACCCAAACTGGCGACATCGGAAGAAAAGGAAACTACAGGAGGCCATGGAAGAGGTGGGAACCCTAACATGTTTATGGTAAGGGAAAATCCATAACTGGAGATCCTGGAGGGAGAAGACAGAATGCCTCTTCTAGATTCACTTTTTAGGGAGGAGATGAGTATTGGCTACGCAAGAATGGGTGTTGAATTTGTAAGGAGAGGGGATGATTTCAATTGCCAAGGTGCTAATTTTGAAAGAAGAAGAGGGGATTTTGAGGAAGGATTTGGGTATGAGCGTAGATAAGATCATGACGATTGGGGGAACATCCTCTTCAAGGGATGTGAGGTTATGGTGGATTTAGGCGAAATGAGGGTGACCCAAAGGTGAGAAAGCTGAAGATTCCCATCTTTGAGGGTGACGACTCATATGGGTTGATCTACAAGGTAGAAAGAAATTTAACGTTCAATGGATTGACGGAGGAGGAAAGGCTGACGACAGTGGGCTTATGTTTGGAAGGGATGGCTTTGTCTTTAGTACTAGTGGAGGGACATGCTACGACCCATATGAAGTTGGAGAGAGTTTATGGATTGTTTTATAGAACTTTTCCGAACTGGCAGGGTAGGAAACTTCTATGAGCAGTTCTTATCCTTAACACAAGATGGTTCAGTGATGGAGTACCGGAAGAGATTCGTGTTCCTTGCTAGCCGATTGGACCACCTTCCTGAGTCGGTGCTAGAGGGAAATTTCATGAAGAGACTGACACCAACGATCCGGGCAGTTGTTAGAGTAACGAGGCCTCGTGATTTGAGAGAGGCTATGGAGCTAGCTCAACTGGTGGGGGATCAGAGGCACCTGGAGAGAGAATGGAGGCAACAGCTCAGGAGGTTCGAACAGGAGGACCACCACCTTTATGACACCCAAGGAGTCTACAACGGGTACTTTTTGGGAGACTTCAAAGAAGAAGAATGTAGCAGTAAAACACGCAAACAACTTCAAGAAGCTCACAAAAAATAGAATTACAAGAGAAAAGGTTGAAGGGGTTCTGTTTCAGATGTGACGAGAGGTATACGCTGGGGCATAGGTGTAAGGACTGGACTCTTTAGATTCTGACCGTTTGTGATGAAGAGGGAATGGAGAGGGTGTCGTTTTTCCACCATGAGGACAAGGTGGGTCTTTCGGAGAGGACTATTGTTAGAACGGTCCAGCCGGTCCAAGTGGGACTGGCTCAAGCTGAATAGTTCTGCCTCTTCCTGTATGAACGACCGAGCCGCCAAAGCCAATGGAGCGATTTAGGAAGTATTTTTGGGAGAGCTAGGAGGGAAATTTGAATGTAGGGATTGTTTACAGATTCCCTTTTGGATTGTGTGTATTAAATTGTTTATTTTCTAGGGTTAGGGCATCTTGAATTTGGCTGAAATTTAAGATCTCTTAGTTTCTTTGAGCTATAGCGCCGTCTAGAGATTTGGGAGAGAAAGATCCTCCTCTCGAATAGAGGATCAATTTTATGTTGGTATTTTCCGTTTCTCTTTCATCAAATAATACAAGCTATCTACTATTTTGTGGTTTTGTGTGGATTTTTTTGGAGAATTATCGCTGTTTTTCTGAAGATTGATAGGAAATATTTGAGATCTACAAGTGTTTCCTATCATAGATCAAATTATAAAAAAACATATTTCTTAATATGCATACTCAACCTGTAAGTTAGAGGTAGGACCAACTTAAGCAAGGGACCAAAGCGGTCTCTACTATACAAAGCTATGATGCTACTCTTTATATTAGAGCTACAATCCCCAAGTAGATGAACAATTTGCACGAACAAAATTGCTCTAACCTTTAACTTAAAACATTAGTTTCATCTAAGGAGAAAATTAAGCTTGATAAACTTGAGTAAATCGTATCAAATACTTGGATTTTATTTGTAATTTACTACTAGAAGTTTTCAATTTAAAAGTTTGACACAATTTTTTTAGCTTAAAGTTCTCTAAGTTTCATCACTGTTGATTTGCTATACCAACAATTATGTCAAATCCTTAGTTTCTAAGGAGTAAAAGTTAAGCCATAGAACTTACACTTCCCCCTTGAATTGGATCTTCTTTAAGAGAGAAGTCCATTTTATTGGCGAGTATTATAGATAGTTAACCCCAGGAAGATAAAAATTTGGTAAAATGTGAGACTCATGAAATGCGTTGTTTTATTCGATAACGACACATAATGGATAAAAGACCAATTAAGACAATATTCAAGTATCTATAATTATTATTTAGCTCATCTTATTCTAAATTATTTTTTGGCTCATTCTATTCAACATTATTACTTGTTTTAGTCTACCAACATGAGTACTTAAAAAGAATAAGTTACTCCAGTACATAACATTTGACATATTCAAATTCTAAATGTAGACGACATTCGAGCATTCATGCGACACATTAAAAAGTAAAATTGTAAGAATCTATTCATGTATATCAATTATTATTTAAAATACATGATGCTTACTCTTGTAGTACTTCATATAGAGAATACAAGTATATTTTAAATATAAAAAGTAGATAGCAATTTCATCATTTACTTGTTGAGCATTGCTACCTTGTCATTTAAAAAATTACTAGTGTCATTTAATTTTTGCTCTCAGATGTCATATTCACAAAACGTTTTAAAAAATTTGATGCCTTCCTCATATCTATGTAAAATGCGGGTTGCATATTCTTCATTTCAGATAAAGTCATTCAAAATATCGATCTTTGGTCTTGCTTGAGGCTCGCCCTTCCTGATTATCAGATTTGTATCTTGAACTTTGACAATTTATTTCTTTAAAGCTCTATTCTCCTTTCAACTAGTTTTCGATTTCTCCCTATTCAAGAAACATCACAAGGGAAGCATCCTCGGCTAGATCTTAATGTAGGGCTTAGGAGATCCTCTCAGATTTTATTCACCCAACATTCTTATCCTACACCTTGGACAAACTCTTATTCTTTAAAGTTTTAATTTTATTTACTATTTTGCGAAGCTTGTAAAATGTCCTCTTGTGACTTCTAACAATCAATAAATCCATTTGCCTACTTGCTGCATGAGCAAGCATTGTCATCATGTGAAGCTCGTTGGTATCAACATGGGTGAGTTGTTCAAGCTGTGAATCTGAAAAAATTGCAGGTTTGAGATCAGACGCAGTCATCAATTTGGTTCTTGGCCAAATAGGATTTTATTTGGTTCTTCAATCTTAGGAGTGCTTGGCTAACAGTTTCTTCCTCATTAAATTTCTTCAACAATATTATGCAATGTAGTAGGTACAACCGTAGTTGCTGGAATTACCAAATCCGAAAGAACGTGTTCACTTAGTGAAAGCAATCTTTGGTGTACTTTTTTCTTTTGATTTTTTCGTCAACAAGGGTTCCACATTAGAAGAAACTTCACCGCCTCATCTTGAAAGATTCCAATTTAGAAGAAGAAATGCATGAACATTAGGCCCCTCAGGAACTACATTAGTCTATTGAGAATGTTCATAGGAATTACCCCACCTATAAAAAATGAAGGGATTTGTAATAGCCCAAAATTTGTTAAATTATCATCTTAGTTTTCCAGATATGTAATCCAAGTCTTAATTATTCATATTCCAAGGGGTGAAAGCTTGATGGAACTATTGTTTTCATTATACAAATTGTTTTTCCTCGAGTTAATTACGCATGTCAAAATATTTGATGATCGGCTAATTTTAAGCCAATATGAATGAGCAGGGTATGCTGGTCTGCCATTGTTGCCGACTCTATGAGAATCCTAAAAAGGAAAAGGATATTCTTGTTGTTAGTAGATTGGTATATATATGTAGGGTTTGATACTTTCTTCAATGTAGAAAATCATGATTGAAAGATAGTTGGACTATTAAATGGTAAATTGGGGTGTCACTCTTTTTGTTTTACTTAGTTACATGATTGAAAGATAGTTGGACTATTAAACGATAAATTAAAATTTTTGTAGTAAAACTTTATTTTAATAAACAATAAAAAAGTCGTCCCTAACGAAGCCTAAATCTAATTTGAAATTATGTATTTAGTTTGATATTCCGAGAACTTTAGGTGTTTGAGAGAATACAAATTATTCAGCAAATATTGCGGGACAGTTGGTTTGAATGAATTTCTTTCTGGTCAATGGGAAGAATCCCAATACTTGCATGTAAATTATTTCCTTAAGAAGTGGAATTATAGCTCTCTATTGTTGCAGAAAATTATTTCTGTGAGTTTGAGATTGACGCATTAGCATTGCAGATGTTGATATTACGTCATACTAATTGAAACACCGAATACTACTATGAATTTTACGGGCCTTTGTATGAAGTGTTGGTGTTCCTTGTACCTTTATTATTTTCCAACCTTCTTTTTGGGTTGTTGTGCATCTCATTGTAATAGTTGATTGCATTATCAAACTTCAGGTATCATCAATATCCTGGATTCACTTAGCGCTAAATTAGACTATTGAAAAGTTATAGCTGTAAGAAGGAAGCAAATTTTATAAAAATTGCAATACGAAATGATGTGAATAATGCTTAACCTTTTGTTTGCATAAAACGTAAGGCAGATTTTGTGAGAAATATGACTTGCTATTGTAATTACATTCTTTGATATGATTATAAGTTGGATGATAGGCAAACTGAATAATTTTGTTAGTTTTCTGTGCTCTTTCATTGTTCTTCATCTACAGCATTCATGCGGAGAATTCTTATGGTTAGTGGAACGCCCAATTGAGATTCTGGTTGCTGATGATTTTATTCTGAGTTGAAAATGCAATGCCTATTTTTCATGTCTATACTACAGGAGGTTATTTGTGGCAATACTTCTGTTTTGCGTATGATTGTATTATACTCTTAGCGATTTTTTTTTTTTGAAATATTTTAGGAGAGAAAATTATTGGATTCAAACACATCTTTGAATGTTGTCAGAATTATCTTAGTTTTACATCACGCAAATACTTCAAATAAATGGTTTTATCTTCATAGAAATAATGGGAATACAATCATCGTTTTTTTAAATGATTTTGAAGTAGTAACAATCAATTTGACCATTTAATATTTTTACACTGCAGGCCTTGACAAAAAATTTTAGAAATGCTTGAGTGAAAACTCTATGTTATAGGGAGTGAACTACCCAGTCAAACAAAAGTTGAAACGAGTAAGGTTTTCACTAAAATTTTCGAAGTGATGCAGCTCTAGGGGCGGGGCGGAATTAAGGAGGGCTCTGAGGGGGCACGAACTCTCTTTAAAACTTATGTTGTGTTTTATTTTTTTTTTGGAATTTTGTGGGCAAAGCTTAATTTCATTTACTAAAGAAATTAATTACAAGAAAATATAGCGGAGTGAAATGAAAAGATTACAACTTCATAAGACCAATAAAATGCTGAGGAAAAAAAACCTTAAGAACAAACAAGAGAGAAATAGCTAGAGCTTTTAGTATGCGTAAAATACATCCAAAATCATAAAACATCCTGAGGAAAGAAACCTCTTTGCTTGCCAGAGCGACCATCCAGGAAATAAATTGCAATAGGTCCTATGTTGTCAGCATGATCATCTGGAAAGGCCAACTAAGGATGTCTAAAGTCCATTCATCAACAATAACAACTACATCAAGCCTTTGTCCCACTATGTGGGGTTGGCTAAATGAATTCTTTTTCTTCATTGTCATGTTAAGAGTCAAATTCTCGTTTAAATATAATAAAGAAGTATCATTTCTAATATTTTCTAACAAACTTTTTTTAGGTCTACATCTATTTTTCTTAACATAAGTCAAATCTAATACCTCTACTCTCTTAACCGGGTCATCGGAAGGCCGCCATTTTATGTGACCAAAGCATCTAAGGTGACTTTCTCTAATCTTATCTTCCACTGGCGCTATTCCAACATTTTCATGTATATGCTCATTTCATGTCCTATCTCTAAGGGTAAAGCCACTCATCCACCTGAGCATCCTCATCTCTGCAACACTACACTTAGTATTATGCTTCTCTTTTAATGGCCAACATTTAGCACCATAAAGCATTGCAGATCTCACCACCATCTTATAGAATTTTCCCGTAAGTTTGAGGGGGAGTTTTCTATCACACAACAAGCTCGATGCATTCCTCCACTTCAACCATCCAACTTGAATTCTGCTGATAATATCCCCATCTATTTCACCATCACTTTAAATAATAGATCCAAGATACCTAAAATGTGTACTCTTATTTATGACTTGATCGTCCAAAGTCACAATCCCTTCACTAGGTCTATTACTACTAAAATTATAATCCATATATTCAGTTTTAGATCTACTCAAGTGAAAACCTTTAGACTCTAAGGTTGACCTCCATAATTCAAGTTTACCTTCAACTCCCTCTCTAATCTTATCAACAAGAAGAATATCATCAGCAAAAATCATAAACCAAGGTACATCCTCTTGCAAATGTCTAGTGAGAACATCCATGACTAAAGCAAAAAGATACGGGCTTAAGGTTGATCCTTGATGTAATTCGAAAATACTTGATCAAACCTCTATTTAAAATTGCGCAATAAGAGGCGCGCCTCTGTGCAATTCTTGCAAAAAACGCCTCGAGGCGTGCGCAATTGCTGGCATTGGTGAGGCGTACGCCTCACATTGGCTGAGGCGCGCCTCTGTTGCGCAATTGCGCAATTTTGAGAGAGGCGTACGCCTCAGCCAAAAGGGCTCACCTACTTAAAATGACTCCTCCCTTTCCCCCACACCCGATCGGCTCACTTGCTTCCCGAATTGTTTCGCCCGTAAGCTCCAGATCGCGAAAACCTGAAGCGCCCGTCCGGTCGGCCAACCTTCCCGCCGCCTCTCCCGCCGGCGCCGCCTCTCTCCGACGAAGTTGAAGTGTCCGGCCGCCTTGTAGGAGAAGTCCACAAAGGATTTTAGGTATTTTTTTTTTTTACTTTTTGGTTAGATTTTTGAAGTGAAAGAAATTTTAGGGTTTTAGATTTTTGGAAATTTTTTGTGTGATTTTCGATTCTTTCATTAGGGATCATGGTAAGAGGCAAGGAAAAGGGGTCTTCGTCATTACGGAGGGATCCTTCTTGGAAATATAGCATACAAGTTGACATTGGCGGCGGAGAGAAGAGCTATGTCTATTTAAAATGCAATTTTTGTGAGAAAGTGGTGAAGGGCGGAGTAACCCGCATGAAGGAGCACTTATCATGCTCTCACAAGAATGTAGCACCGTGTGCAAAAGTGCCGGACAATGTGAAGGAAGAAATAAGTGCTTACATGAAGAAAAGTACCACTGCTAAACACTTACAATAGGAGCAATTTGATGAAAGGGTCGAGCATGGTACTTATTTTGGGAGCAAGAGTGGAAAGGGCTCTTCCTCCACTATACATAGTAGAGGTGCACGAGGTCCTATGGATCAGTATATGACTACTCCAGGAGCGGATAGAGGAGAAGCAGAGATGATCCCTGCAGCTGGTACTAGAGAGGGTCGGTGACAGGTGTGCATGGACATTGGGAGGTTTTTTTTTGAGAATGCAATATCATTTAATGTTGCTACATCGCCTGCCTACTTCAGTATATTGCGGTCTGTGGGATTGTATGGAAGAGGGTTGAAGGCACCTTCCATGTATGAGTTGCGAACATGGATTAAAAGAGGAGCTGCATAACACAGAGCGGAGCATTCAGGAGATTAAAAGGACATGGATTGAGACTGGTGTGACTATTATGTCAGATGGATGGTCTGACATGAAGAGCAGGAGCTTGATTAACATCCTTGTCAACCATCCCTACGGCACGGTGTTCTTACGATTAGTTGATGCTTCAGAGGAGGTGAAAAATGTCACATTCATTTTCAATTTACTTGATGGTGTTATTGAGGAGATTGTGGAGCAATTGGTTGTCCAGGTAGTGACTGATAATGCCAGTGCATACAAAGCAGCTGGCCAGATATTGATGGAGAAGAGGACACACCTCTATTGGACACCCTGCGCAGCACATTGTATCGATCTCATTTTGGAGGATCTTGGTGACTTACCTCAGCACAAGAGTGCTCTTTCTAGGGCGAAGAAGATTACGAAGTTCATCTACAATCACTCTTGGGTCTTAAGCTTGATGAGAAAATTTTCAAAGAAAGAAATCATTCGCCCTGCAACCACTAGGTATGTTCTTAATTTTGTACATTGCAAATCATTCCTACGAATCCTACTGTATGTTCATAGTTCTTACATTTGTGCACTCTGAATCTATAGGTTTGTCACCTCCTATTTGACACTGCAGAGCTTGATGGAGGTGAGGCAACCTTTGGAAGCCATGTTTACATATACTGAATGGCTAAATTCTGCTTGGGGGAAGAAAAGTGAGGGAAAGGAAATAAGAAAGATAATTCTGAATGATAAATTTTGGGCTACTGTAACCTATTCCATTTTGAGCACGAGACCCTTAGTGCAAGTTCTACGCTTAGTGGATGCAGAGAAGAAACCAGCTATGGGTTTTATTTATAATGCTATGGATGAGGCCAAGGAGATGATTGCTCACAACTTGGGAGGAGAGGAGGCAAGTTATAGGGAGATTTGGGATATCGTTGATGCTCGGTGGGAGGTGCTGTTACACCGACATCTACATGCATCGGCATATTATCTTAACCCTCAATTTCAATATTCAGAGAAGAAATCTTCAAATCCTGAGGTGAAGCTTGGTCTATATCATTGTATGGAAAGATTAATACCGGAGCAAGCAGATAGGGAGCTTGCAGATTTACAGCTTGTTCAGTTCCGGAATAAAGAGGGTTTTTTTGGATTGAATGCAGCAAAAGCAACCATTTCTAAACGATCTCCAGGTATAATTTTTTTGGTAAATATAAAACACTTTATTCAGTTATGAACTTCTGATTATGTTTTTTCTTAACAACAGTTGAATGGTGGATCCAATTTGGTGATTCCACCCCTGAGTTACAGAGTTTTGTTGTAAGAGTGTTGGACCTCACTTGTTCTTCTTCTGGGTGTGAGCAAAACTGGAGTACATATAGCCAAGTGCAAACAAAGAGAAGAAATCGGCTATCAACACTCAGAATGAACTCTCTCGTATATATTATGCACAACAAGAGGTTGAGAGAGAGGAGGTTGAGGAATAAGGGGTTGAAGGATGATGAGGACCCATTAGTGTGTGATGATGTGTCGTCTGATAATGAGTGGTTCATAGATTATGAGACAGATTTTCCATTATCAGACTTACAGTTAGAATATCTAAGTGTGGATGTCTTGAGGGGCGAAGCAGATCAAGTTAGCACATCCACTAGTACTGCAGTTGGCACATCCACTAGCTCTGCAGCACAACAATCAAGTAAAGGTATTCCACAACTTCTTATATGCTATTACATTACATTTATGTCAAGTGAGCAATGAACATGAATACATGATAATGATCTTTTATCTTAATGAACAGGGAAGAGAAAAGTGAGTCATGTTGAAGATGAAGATGACATGACATTCATAGATACAATTGGAGAAGAAGATTCACTTGAAGACCCATTTAGTGATGGGATATTATTTCATTTTATATGTTTTTTTGTATTTTGGGAGTTTTCTTAAACTAATATTTTGTGATTTTATACTTTGGGACATTATTTTATTGCATCTACATTCTTATTTTCCACTACTGCTATTATTTTCCTGTTTAAACCCTTAATTTTTCATTTACGCAATTCTGTGTTCGTGAGGCTTACGCCTCAGACCGCCTCGAGGCTTACGCCTCGCCTCACGGACGAAAACCGCATCGAGGCGCAGTTACGCAATTTTAAACCTTGGATCAAACCACCTTATGTTTGAACAAAAGTAAAAGCTCTTGCATACATATCTTTAATGATTTGAATATAAGTGTTATTAACTCATTTCTTTTCAAGAACTCTCCATAGCACTTCTCTTGATATTTTATCATATGCATTATAATCATCATTTGCACAAATTCTTGTTTAATTTGTATTACTTACGTTCTAAGATATCTCACATTCTTATTTATAGTAATTATGTAAAGTTATTAAACTTTAATAACATGGTTAAATTGATTTATTAATTTTATCATTTCTACTGCATGCTATTAGGCATTTTTAATTCATAACCAATTTTCTCCCTTTTTAAATGAAGCATAGATTCACTCTACCCTCCATTCAAAGCATGAATAACCTCTCTTCATGTTTGGAAGCAACATTTATGGAAAAGAATGCCACTCTCCTTTCAAAATAAGCATGGTCAAACAAGTTTTTAATATTTGCTTATTTTATGTTACCTATTTCTTTTTTTTTTTTTAAATTAGTTGCAACCATCTCATATAAGATTTTATTTGATACATTTTTTTTTCCAAACCCTTATATATTAAGCTATGGCTAGCCTCCCTTAGAATTAGCCAAGATTATTCTAAATATATGCAAGTGTCATGTAAGATGAATTCAATTGTGGGATTAATAAAATTATTTGTTGCTTGGTTCAGCTGTTTGTGTGAAGGATAGCTTGATGGTTTTATTTATACTTTTAATTATTTGAGTCTTCAATCCCTTGTGAAGTTCTTTCATGAGAGTCTCATTTATGTTTCATTGAGGTTCTCTAGTGAGGCTTCAAGAACCATTAGTTATCTTCTATTTGTACTCCTCCATCCCGTTTGCTCTTGGACATCTCTGCTTGCCAAGTTTTGGTTGACCACTACATTATAACTCGACCTCCATTAACATCCTCAAAACTCCTCATAACAACACTACTGTTAAATACTATAAAACCCGTTACTGATCTCTGTTATATTATGTTAGAACCAAATAAGATCCTTAACATGCTTTCATATACTATTGAAGTATCACTTGTGAATCTCCTGATACATCATCATGAGCATCGGTTAAAAAACCTTAACTTAATATACATCATTCATTTTTTTAACTATATTCCTATACATTCTTCTTCGTAACGACAGGTCTTCATCTGTTCACGAACCATTATACTTATTTATTCTTTGAATCAACGCATCCCTACATGAAATGGCGCATTTCATTCTTCTTAAAATATAATACTTTTCTCACCACACATATCTCTAATCTTCTATCAAGTTGCTTCATCTTGAGCTCTTCTTTGGGTTCGATATTATTCCCTAAAGCTTTCTTGTTTTATAATGTACCTTAAAATAATCCATTCGGTAGTTTGCTTTTGGATGTTTTTTTAATTATTCTCAAATTTTTAGAAGAATTCTTTTCATTCTTCGTAATAACTTATATCCGGTCATAACTTATAAATATGATTACTTAAACTATATTTATGTCTCAACCTCAGAGGAGATTAACTTGAAATAATAAATGTTGCCTTGATAAACATTTATGACGCCGCAAAGCTTCCTTGTTTTATAATATAGCTTGAATAAAATGAATTGGTGGTTTCAACAAAGTTTTATTTTTTATAATGTACTTTGAGATAAGTCAATTAGAGGTTTGCTTTTGGAAGATTTTGTTTGATTGATCCTCAAGTTATCATTTCATCAAGTTTGATTAAATCTTCGAATTAGTCAAACCGAGTTTGGATGAGTGATAAGCAAATGAGATTTTTTTTTCTTTATTCATATGATGTGGGTTATGCTGCATTGCTTCTATTAATTTTGCTCTTGATGCTCTAATCTTAATCATATATTGGATACAAAGATGTTCAAGAGGAAACATATATTGGTGTCTCATGCGGTATGCTAATTCTACTATTTCGATACTAATGAGTCAAATATAAATGTAGTGGACTCTTAATTTCCTCTATTTATTACCAATTGATATCAATATAAAATAGCTCGAATTGATGCATTAAATTTGGAGTCTTTCTATTTCATAATTTCAAGGAAGAGATGTGATTTTTTTGACAGCGAGATACCTCTAAAATTTTAAGGGTAATGGAGTATGAAATGTTACAACAATTCAAAATCTTCCACCCAATGTCTTCTATCTTCAAGCTCTTGAGCTTAGAAAGGAACGAGGGCAACTCTTTCAACTTAACTTACCACCACTTCAATTATCCAAGAAAACAAACATCCATCTTCAGCATCTACTCCTGCCTCAAACAAATGCTCTAATGCTTCTAATCTCTCAACATGTAGCACCTCTAGGAAATGAAATACACGGTAGTTATCATTTCCAGGAAATTTATTTTCAATCCATTTTACTTTCTGCATGTCAGAAAATTTTAAAGGCTCTAGAAAAGGAAGTTGCCCAAAATGTGGAAGAGTTCCCCCTCCCTACAATATTTCAATACAATTTTCTCTAGATTAGAGTTTAGACAAATCGGTCATCTCATTGTCTCCTTTCTCCCATGGTGGTATACTCTTATTTTACATACCTATGTTTTTTCTTTGTGATTTTCATTTTGTCATTGGAGTAAATTACTGCATCGCCAGTTCCGAAACTTCTTCTCTTCTCACCGTTAATCTCTGTCTTCTTTTTCGATTAGCTTTGACTTTGGGCCAAATCGAGGGCAACAAACCTTCTGGACGTCTATGCAGAGAAGATAACAACATCAATCCAGTTGAAAATGTTCATCTCCTAATAAATTTCCTTCTTCTCTTGTTGGATAGCTCTTTGCTTTTCCTCCTTTCTATTTCTTCTCCTCTAAAGTATTCTTTTTTCCTCTCTATGGTGTTCTTCTCCTATACTCCATTTCGTTGTTGTCTTTTCCTGTTCTTCATTTCTAAGTTTCTTTTCAAATTATCTTACTTAACTCACTTCACATGTACCAATTCCTCTACCCTTTTGAAATTTTCTTAGTTAAATTATGTTTGCATGTGGATTGCTTTTCCTCTACTTCATTTTTTTTGGATATCTTTCTTGCTTCCAATTGATTGAATAATAATAATGTTACATATCTCATAAAATGTTCTGTTTAGATATGCTTACAATGTTATTTCACTATGTTTTTTCCCCTTTTTTGCAAATGGCTTAAGAATAAGAAGAAAAGAAATGTAGAAAACAAACACTTAAGCAATAGAGATAATATTTTCTTTGTTATTTTTATTAATGGATTAATATTTGTCTTTTTCACTTTATGTACCTAATATTCTATGATGCAACATTCCCTGTCCATCGACTTAAATGCATGGTTTGGGCCTTCTCACTGATCCCTACTGTTTCTCGAAATTCCTCTTGCCCAACTCATCATTCATGATAAATTTATTATTATAAACTATTTGTCATTTTCCAAATCATATAATTACTTAATATTGATATATTAAACTTTATTAATTCATTTTAGATGGAATTTAAAACCTATATATCACAAATATTGCATTCTAAACATAAGCACGAACCGTAAATTTTTAAATCTCTAATATTCTATTGCTTCTTATGGAGGTTTTCTTAGTTTTCAGTGCTATTCCCCAATGCTTTTTTTTTATTATTTACCTTGAGATAACTCAATTGGTGGTTTGCATTTGATAGTTTTTGTCTGAAGTATCCTAAATTTATCATTTTATCAAGTTAGATTAAGTCTTCAAATTAGTCACATAGTTGATAAGATGTTATGGATCTTGCCTCATGTTACGCTATATTGGTTGAAATTTTTATACACATTTCTACACGTACATTAAAATCCTTGAATGTTTGATTACTTTATTTTAAGTCATCTTCCAATCAATAGATTAAGCCTTCATTTTGGATATCATTCTTTGACATAATCTTTGATTAAGTTCAATTTTCTTAAAGGGAATATATAAATTTATCAGACAATCTAGGTTATTTGGAGAACAATTATTGAACAATATTTTCTAGGATTCTTTTAAGTATATATGATTCAAATATACCAAAACAAAACTGACAGAATCCATATAAGTTGTCCAGCATAAGCTCTAACATAACTAATTGCAAAGAGAAAGCAAATATAAGATATATTCCATAGTTGGAGCATCACAAGGCAGCATGATTGGTCCCTGAGACTAATCCAAAATCATTTTCAAACATCCTAAATAATTTTCTTACAATTGATTCCCTCATAAAAGTAAGAGGAATCAAAAATCACTTTCCATTAACACAGTAAACAAGGATATGACCTCTATTTGCAATTTCTCTAATATTTGTTGTTGACGGAACACTTCTCCTCCCAAAAGAAGCCACTTTTCTACACTTCTTTGCCATCTCCATGATTTTTTTGGAGCTCAGGATTCCTGCTTGAGAGTTTTAAACTATGAAAATGTTATTTTAGGTGAATTTGAAAGCAGGGAGTTGGGGTTTGATTTGTATATGTAGGGGAATAAGGAGAATATTGATCATCTGTGAATCAAGAAATTTAGTCTGTTTGTAATGACAATTAGTTCTATGGAATATTTATATCATTTGATAATGATTGATCATGTAGCATTTTTTGGATTCTAATGTGATAGTACTGTTGCCTTGGTACTTTCATAACATTTTGGCAAATTACATTGAAAATAACCTACATCAAGAAAACAAAGAGTTGGCTATCACCTTAGAAGCAATTAGAAACATTAAGGGGCTGTTTGGTTGAATCTTAGGTGCAAAATGGTTAATCTTTTTATCGATAGCTTATCATGTTATCGATGCTTTATTTTGGACAGCTTTGTTACTCTTTTTTTGTACAAAAATGTTTTGAAAACAACAAAAAGTCAGTTTCTAAAATTTGTACCACATGAAGCCTTTATCTTTTTTAGTTGCACGCATATCGACTTAGCTGAACCGCCCTTTTATGCCCATTAAGAATATGAAACAATAAAATTTTAGAATTTTTTTTTTACCTAAATGTAAATGATTTTTTTTAATCTACTTAGAGTTAGTTTATTTACTACAATTTGTGTACTTATCAATTTATAAAATAAACCAAATTAATTCACCCCTACATAATTCTGATAGTCTCTCCTTATATATCGCATTATATCTCCTAACATATAAAATTAAAATTTTTATTTAATTCATGATGACATAAATTTGTTTTATTTCTTACTGATTGAATGAATTGTTGTTGCAGATTGCATACTTTCGTATTTGAACAAGGGAAACAATTATTAACATATGTGAGTTTTGCTTCTATTTTGATAATTTTACTTACTAAAAAAAAAACTCTAAAAACTTGGAACCATTTTGCATGAAAAGTTTTATTATTAAGCCAAATGTAGAATTTTGTTTAAGCAGATTTGATATATTTATGTATAAGTTCATTATATTTTTTTAATCTCTATACTTGTCTCAGTTTTCAATAAAGTGGTTCTGCATGAAACATATATTGGTCTATAATGAAGTATTATAATTCAACTATTTATCGATTGTCCATATAGCTTTTGTGTTATTCATTATTTGGAGCTGATCTTATGTTAGACATAAAGAGTGGCATTGCTAAAATTTACCTATTTTGGTTATTGGAATAAAGTTAAGAATGTGAATAGAAAGAAATATAAAGCGGGAAGTATTAGGCTGTAAAGCTTGATAAAGGCTGAATTAATTTTTCTTATTAATAGAAGAGATAGATGGCTTTTATCTTTGGGTAAGAGGTCATGATTACGAAATATACTACCATATTTGTGGGATATCTCCTAATAAGTATATAAGCTTATCCATAATTATACTGAGGTAATAAAATTAGTGAATTCGTCTGTCCAACATTATTAAACGATTGTAATCATTTTATTTCTTACTAATGCATTAATTGTTTATGCGGATTGCATGCTTCGCATTTGAACAATGTGAATGATTATTAACGTCTATGAATTTGTCTTCCACTCAGATAATTTTACATATTAAAAAGAAATCTAATTAGGTGGAATCATATTGCATGAAAAGTAACGAGGTATTTGTTGTGATTTAACAATTGTTTAGAGATTATACAATTTTCTAAATTGTAATATATATTTTTTCATTTCAATTTACAATTTCAATTATTACTCCACTTATTTTTATATTAATTAAATTTTAATGTATTTCATTCTCTCTTTTGTGAATGCTTATAAGTATTGATTATTTAATTTGTTTTTCAAATTTTTAATATCATTTAGTATATTAATATTTTTGGAAATTTTTATAGATATATTTGACATGGAGGTCCAAAGGAAAAAAAATATATCGACGGCAACAACATGCTAAAATGTCTATTGAAGAAAAAAAAAGACGCGATAGTAATATTGCTAAAAAAAAAAAAAAGTTTTCTAATTTAGAAATTGCTTGTTTGCCATCAATATTAAATTCTTCATGGTTTTTTTTACCAAACTAAAAAATTTATGTTATTTATATTTTATAATTCTAAATAATTTATATTTTTATCATTTAATAAACATATATAGAAGCATCAAATATCAACGATATTAATATTGATTATGAATCAAGCTTATCATAATTATATTTTCTCAAACAACAGCGTTCAAGATTGTTTCAATTTGAACTGCCAATATTTTGCTATTGCAATGAAAAAGTTACGCTATCTCTGACAAGGTGGAATATTCAAGTGCACATGGGCACGTGCATTATACTAGTTTTTCTAAGTTATTTTTGCTGTCAAAGCTAATTTTTACGTTCTGATTTTTTTTTTTCTGGTAGTAAATCACCGAAAGTAATAAGTATTTCAGATTAAATGCAAGTAAGCTCAGCAAATAATTGCATGAAATAAAGATTTACTGAAGGGTGGAGGAAGGCCTTTTGATGGAATTGGTGATTGGAAATATTTATGAATAATTAATTTAGTATTAAATGTGATATGATGTTTGTGGGCAAAGGAAGTGGGGATTTATAGGGTTAGGTGGAAAGTGGGTTAAAATTGGGAGTCACAACGACATTCAAGAGGAGGTTCTAAAAATATTCCTTATAAAATAAAAGTATTGGTTTTTATTTTTGTAGGAAATAAGTGTCATTTAAAGTAATAACTAAAATAAATAACCAAACAAAAGTGCAAGGAAAAAAATAAAAAGAAAGAACATTTATAATATTTTTATGTGGTTCTACCAAATCCCAAAACCAGCCTACGTCCATGCCAAGCCAACCCTTGGCTAGTATTCTACTAAATAATTTTACTAGATTACAAACCTTTACACTAGTCAAATAATAACTCTACTTCAACAAATAAGCACAATCTAAAAATTTAAAATACAATGAAAAAGAATAATTATAATAATAATATTTATCTATCAAAATTTTCAAAATGGTTATAATAAAACACAATTCAAATTTGCAGACAAATGTGAATTTATACCTAATAATTTATTTACGATTATTTGCAAAATATTGTTTGCGGTTTAAAATAAATAATATATGCAATATAATTGTTGCGTCCAGGAGTATTCGCGGCGGTAGAGAAATATAAGATTTAATGTCTTAGTGTTGTACGAATATTCAGCACACAAACAGAAAAGAAAAAGAACACCAGGATTTTTACGTGGAAAACCCCTTAAAAGGGGGAAAACCACGGGGCCTAGCCCAGTTTTCATGAGTCCACTAGTATTGTAGTTGATTACAAATGAGGTCCTTCCTTGGGGGAAGGCCTTAGCTTGATGTACATCATATGGAGTACATTACATGATGTTAATACAAAGAGTCATTGTTAACGTGTTCGTTTGGTCGGAAGAACCGTAGTTGACGGGCGACGGAGGTCGGAAGGCTTGTAGTCGGTGGACGACATAAGTCAGGAGGACCGTAGTCGGCTGGCGATGGAGGTCGGATGGACTATTGTCGGTGGGCGACGTAAGTCAGAAGGACTGTAGTCAGCGGGCTCCATAAGTTAGGAGGATAGTAGTCGACTAGCGACGAATGTCAGAAGGACCGTTGTTTTGTGACGGAGGTTGGAAGGACTGTGTCTGACGATGAAGGTCAGAAGAATGACATTAGGTAGAAGTCCAACAAAGGAAAGAAATCCATCTTCGCATAGACGTCCAGTGAAGTCTGATAACCGGTAGAAGTCCGACATCGGGTAGAAACTTGGCGAAGAGTGAAGGTCCGACGTCGAGTAGAAGTCCGACGTCTGGTAGTGGCAGAGGAGAACTCCGGCTTCCTTGGGCGGAATTTCGGCGTCAGGAGGGAACTTTGTTATTAATTGGGAATTTCAGCATCACGTGGAAGTTGGGCAGAATTCCGGCATTCTCCCGAATATCACGCAGAATCCCGGCATGTCCGGGCGGCAGGACGAACTCCGGCGGTGGTTGAAGAGGAGAAGATTCTCCCTTTCCCCTTTCTCTTCTTCTATCTCTTCACTTTCGTCCCCTTGTGAAGAATGAGGGCTCTATTTATAGTTTTTCTGGAGTGGCATGGCTTGTAAATAGGTGTGAGATCATTGGCGAATTGGGAGTGGTCAAATGGACGGTCGATATTGAACCCTTCGATCGTGCACCGTTCATTGGACATTTGAATACCTTAGTGATGTCTAAATTTGGTGATCTTGGGCTCGTTGGATTTGTCTCGTCGAGCCGTTCGATTTGAGTATAAGCTCGTTAAAATCAGAGACCGTTTGGTAACTCAATTTGTGGTACAAGCTTTCCAACAGCACTTCGGGTGCTTGATTTGAGCTCATTTGGATTCAGATTGAGTTGAATTTGGTGTCGTTGGGTTTGTATTTCCGAGACGCTCAGTTTGATTGTAAGCTTGCTGAAATCGGAGTTCGAGTGTTCCCAGATTTAATTTTTGAAGTTTCCCGTTTGGGTTTTGCCTCGAGATTCGTGTCCGATCAAGATAATTTCATGATGATGTATCAATCATAATGGTGAAAATTTCAAGATCACTATTGTACCCAAATTACTTTAAACAAAGAAACTATCTAATTTATAATTGATACGGCATTGCAAAATCATCTTGATCGGGCACGAATCTTGAGGCAAAAACTAGTTAGAAACTTCAAAAATAATTTCGGGAGCATATGAACTCCGATTTCAACGAGCTTATAGTCAAACTGAGCGTCTCGGAAATGCGAACCCAACGACACCAAGATCAACCTAATCCGAGCCCAAATGAGTTCGGATCAAGTGTTCGAAGCGTTGTTGGAAGGTTCAAACCGCAATTTGAGTTACCAAACGGTCTCCGATTTTGACGAGCTTATACTCGAATCGAACGGCTCGACGAGACGAATCCAACGAGCCCAAGATCATCGAATTCCGACATCATTAAGATCATCAAATGTCCAACGAACGGTGCATGATCAAAAGATTCGATATCGACCGTCCATTCAAACCACTCCCTGTTCGCCCTTGATCTCACGCCTATTTACGGGCTATGCCACTCCAGAAAAACTATAAATAGAGCCCTCATTCTACACCAAGGGGCTCAAGTGAAGAGAGAGAAGAAGAAGAGAAGGAGAAGGAGAAAGGGGAATAGGAGATTCCTCACCTCCTCGACCACCGCCGCCGGAGTTTTTCCTGCCGCCTGAAGACGCCGGAGCTCTGTCGGATCTTCACAAAACGCAGGGAATTCGCAGGATTTTGTGAAGTTCGTGGAAGAAACAAGTAGTATTTGGATTATCCCGGCTTGTGGGACGAAATCCGCCATTTGTAATCAACAAAAACACTAGTGAAAATTTGCAACTGGGCGAGGCCCCGTGGTTTTTCCCATTTTTGGGTTTTCCACGTAAAAATTCTTGGTGTTCACTCTCTTTTCCTGTTTGTGTGTTAAACTTACGTGCAACGCTCGGACGCAAGTTCATAAACTCTACCGCCGCATATTTTCTAACACGCAACAGTTTGGCGCCGTCTGTGGGAAACTTCTATCCCACTACTTCGAGTATTGCTACGATGGTGAATAGGCGCAGCAATCGTTTGGTTGGAGCTTCTCGCTCCAACTCTCGTCAGTCCAGAAACTCTTCTATTAACCATAGACGACCAACTTCAGTATCTCTGCACCCCGGGGGGGCAAAATGCTGCCGGCGAAAGGACCTCCGGGCCTTCTTTGGAAGAAAGGATCCGGAAAATGGAAGAATCTCAGAACAAGATTCTTCAACTCCTCCAAGAGAATCGACAGCCGGAATTAGCACGACAGGAGGAAGTCTTCCTCCCCCAAAATCCACCACGGGTTGAGGATGTCCAATTTGGACATCCTCAAGCGGAATTTCAACTCCCCCCACTTAGAAGATTTCCTCAGTCTCGACAGGATAACGAACTTGCCGATACGGCAAGCTCTACACATCCTCCACCTTCAATTCGGCAGCATCGCATCCTCCCAGATCTTCTTGAAAACTCTACTCAACCACATGGAGCAGAGCTTCCTCACGATGCCCTGCGTCACGAACTACGAAAATTAATAAGGGAAGAATTCCCTCAAGGAGATACGAGACAAACTCTCCGACAGAGAGACTTTCAGGAATCTTCACCTCTAACTGAGGCCATACTGCAACACCCAATTCCGGCTAGATTTAAGCTGCCTAGCATGGAGTCTTACGATGGGACATCCGACCCGTACGAACATATCGACCATTACAGAACCATTATACACATTCAGCGAGCTTCGGATGCTCTCCTCTGCCAAGTCTTTTCTGCCACTCTCAAAGGACAGGCTCGCACATGGTTCTACTCGCTTCCATCAGGAACAATCCCTTCATTTGTGAAATTAGCAAAAGCTTTTGTCGAGCAATTTGTAGCCAACCGAAGGACTGCTAAGGATTCCTCCCACCTCTCTAGAATCCATCAAAACGAAGGAGAATCTTTAAGGGAGTATTTTCAGCGATTCTCCACTGAAGCTCGACAAATCCCAGGAGTCGATCCTGAACTATTAAGAGGAGTCCTCCTTGGAGGTCTTCGCCCTGGCCCCTTCTACTCGGCACTTATGCACGACACCGTTCCATCATATGCCGATTTAATTCACCGGGTGGAAGCACAAATCTCGGCAGATGAGGCTATAAAGGCCCATAGGAAACAGTTCGAGCAATCTACTGGAAAACGCAAAGGAGCACCGGGAACGGATAATTCTTCCTCGCAACGAAAGAAGCAAGGAAAGAATAATCTACCCCCGAGGCCTCCATTGCCGCAACGGGAACCTTGACAAGAGAAAGAATACACTACTCTCAATACTTCTCGAACAAATGTGCTAATGGCTGTTCGAGATCAGGACACGGTAAAGTGGCCACATCCCTTGAAACCAAACACCGAAAATCAGGATCAATACTGTCATTTCCATCGAAGCCGTGGTCACGCTACCGAAGCTTGCAGACAACTGAAGGAGGAGATTGAAAGGCTTATCCTCCAGGGGTATCTCCGCCAGTTTATTCAGAATCTTCCTCCCCGAGAGGAAACTCGTCCTGCTGGGGGGCAAGAACGACAGCAGCGGCCACCAATAAACAACCGAATCGCGGTTGGAGAAATTGAAACGATAGCTGGAGGCCCCCTGCTATCCGATAAAATTTTTTTAGCTGTGGACAAAACTCCAACTCTAAAGAAAGCTCGCATAGATCACTCCATCACTTTTGATGATTCCGACTTGGAGGGGGTAAAAACCCCTCACCAAGATCCGCTTGTTATAAATGCAGGGATAGGTGATCCATGTTACAACGTTAAGAGAATTCTTGTAGACAACGGCAGCTCTATGGACGTCTTGTTCTACTCTACCTTCCTCAACATGGGTCTCACAAGAGAGAAACTCCAACCCGCTGCAGGACCCCTATACGGGTTCGATAATCGACCTGTACGAGCAGAAGGGATAATTAGTCTCCCAGTTGTACTTGGAGAATTTCTCCGGCAATCCACACACTCTGTTCAGTTCTTTGTTGTAAAGTCTGAATCAGCTTACAACGCTATCTTTGGAAGGCCACTCCAATCAATTTTTGGGATTGTCACCTCTATCCCTCACCTCAAATTGAAGTTCCATACTCCAACAGGAATTAGTGTGGTACGCGGAGACCAGCAAGCAGCACAAACCTGCTATCTCAGGCAGGTCAGAACACACCCTGCCGATACTCTAAACATAGAGGATTTTGATCTCCGGAGCGAGGACATACCTCAGAGAGCCTCACTAGTAGAAGAACTCACCACTGTATCTATCTCTGAAGAACATCCTCAAAAGACGGTACAGATTGGATCGCTTCTCTCAGAAGACGAGAAGAAAATATTCACAGATTTTCTACGAGAAAATCAGGATATTTTTGCATGGAGTCCGGCGGATATGCCCGGAATTTACCCCGAAGTAATTGTGCATTCCCTTAAGGTCAATCCTGCAAACAAACCAATCATCCAGAAGAAGCGAAATTCCGTGCCAGATCGCCAGCAGGCAATCGAACAAGAGGTTGACAAACTTTTGAAAGCCGAATTCATACGAGAAGTGCATCATCCTAAGTGGCTGGCAAACGTCATCTTGGTTCGAAAAGGGAGCGGCGCATGGAGAATGTGCATAGATTATACTTATCTCAACAAGGCTTGCCCAAAAGACAGCTTTCCCCTTCCACGTATCGACCAGTTAGTTGATACCACTTCTAGTCATCAAATGTTAAGTTTCATGGATGCATACTCTGGCTACAATCAAATCAAGATGAACCCGACCGACGAGGAAGAAACAGCATTTCAAACAGACAGAGGACTGTACTGTTATCGGGTAATGCCCTTCGGGCTCAAGAA
Source organism: Dendrobium huoshanense (assembly GCA_016618105.1). NCBI lineage: Eukaryota > Viridiplantae > Streptophyta > Magnoliopsida > Asparagales > Orchidaceae > Dendrobium > Dendrobium huoshanense. Next base: position 49,892,118 of record CM028351.1, read on the forward strand.
TACCGAAGTAACCTACCAACGCCTTATGAATAAAGTTTTCAAAACTCTTATTGGGCATAACATGGAGGTATATGTCGACGACATGTTGGTAAAGAGCCTCGAAAAGTCTCGACATATCTCCGACTTGGAGCAGTGCTTCCGTCTGCTGAGGCATTACAACATGCGACTCAACCCCACCAAATGCGCCTTCGGAGTTGCTTCCGGAAAATTTTTGGGTTTTATGCTAACCCATAGAGGAATTGAAGCCAATCCTGAAAAGATCCAGACATTAAGAGATATGGTGCCTCCGAAGAACATCAAAGAAGTCCAAAGGTTGAACGGGAGAATTGCAGCATTGTCACGCTTCCTAGCGCGTTCAGGAGACAAATATCTCCCTTTCTTCAAAATACTCAGAGGTGCCCGCAACTCTGGTTTTCAGTGGACGGACGAATGCCAAGAAGCTTTCGAACAGCTACGAAAGTATTTTGCCTCCCCGCCGTTACTTTCCAAACCAACAACAGGAGAAAAGTTGTATTTATACATAGCTGTTTCAGTCCAAGCCATCAGTTCTGTCTTAGTACGGGAAGAAAATGCTACACAACGCCCTGTTTATTATGTCAGTAAAATCCTATCTGAAACGGAGGGGCGTTATCCCTTAGCAGATAAAACAGCATTGGCGTTGGTTTATTCTGCCAGGAAACTACGTCCCTACTTCCAAGCCCACTTAATAGGAGTTTACACAAATCTGCCGCTGAAAAGTATTCTACAGAAACCGGAAGCATCGGGTAGGCTCGTCAAGTGGTCCGTAGAACTTGGCGAATTCGACATTCACTACTTGCCTAGACCCGATATAAAATCTCAAGCACTCACAGATTTCGTGGTTGAATGCACCGTCCCAGCATCTGATATCCAACCGGATACTTTGCCTTCTCCTCCGCGCTGGACGTTGTATGTTGATGGGTCATCAGGAAGTTCTGGCGCAGGAGCTGGAATTCTGCTAATATCTCCACAGAAAATTACTCTTGAGTACGGGCTCTGACTCAAATTCCCGGCAACAAATAACACGGCGGAATATGAAGCTCTTATTGCTGGGCTAAAACTAGCAATCGATTGTGAAGTACAGAATCTGATAATATACACCGATTCATAATTAGTTGCATCCCAAATAGAGGGGGAATTTGAGATCCACAATTCACAACTAGCCGAATATTGCAAGATTGCAAAACTGCTTTTAACCCGAATAGGAGAATATCAGATCATACACATTCTCCGAGAGCAAAATGCGAGAGCAGATGCTCTTTCAAAGTTGGCGACATCAACGACAGGAGACATCTACAAGAGGAAGCATATTGAGGAAATCCACTTTCCTAGCATTCAAGGTCCATGGGTTATACAGTCAATCAACGAAACGAGAGAGGAGTCTTGGATCAATCCCATTTTGTCTTTCTTACAAAATGGGATACTGCCTGAAGAGCCCATGATTGCAACAAGACTTCGAAGACGAGCAGCGAATTTCACCATTATTGGTGATGAATTATACAAGCGCGCTTTCACCGGACCATATATGAAGTGTCTCCCACCTTCAGAAGCTGATTACGCGCTTCGAGAAGTTCATTCCGGAGTATGTGGCGAGCACCCGGGAGGAAGAGCTTTGGCCTATAAAATCATGAGGCAGGGGTTCTATTGGCCTACAATGAAATAGGATGCACTGGAGTTTACACGAAAATGCGTGAACTGCCAATTGCATTCCAACCTCACCCATACTCCAGCTCTAGAACTTGCATCTCTTCAAATTCCCTGGCCTTTCGCACAGTGGGGAATTGACATAATGGGGCCCTTCCCTATAGCCACAGGACAATGAAAATTCATCATCCTGGCTGTAGACTATTTTACAAAATGAGTGAAAGCGGAACCCTTGGCAAAAATCACTGAAGCAAACGCCAAACAATTCTTATGGAAGAATATAGTTTGTCGCTTCGGTATTCCGGCAAAAGTCATCACCGATAATGGAACTCAATTTACTGGAAAAATCTTTACATTTTTTTGTAAAGACTTTCACATTCAGCTCGTCCACACAGCTGTTGCCCATCCTCAAACAAATGGGCAAACGGAAGTCACAAACCGAACAATTTTGAAAGGACTGAAAACACGCCTAGGGAAGGCCGGGGGGCAATGGGTTGAAGAACTCCCAAATGTCTTATGGGCTTATCACACCACCGTCAGAACACCTACAGGAGAGACTCTGTTTAACCTCTGTTTTGGCACAGAAGCAGTCATACCAGTGGATATAGGGGTCCCGAGCAATAGAATTCAGACATTTGACTTCAGTAAGAATGAAGAAAAACTCAGGACTAATCTAGACCTCCTCCCCGAGGCAAGAGATATAGCCTCGCTTAAGACCGCTGCATACCATCAATGGATCGCTCGTCACTACAATCGAAGGATAAAGCCTCGAACTATCTCCATTGGAGATTTAGTTCTGCGAAGCCTTGAAGCTGCTGGAAAAGGCCCTCAACAAAACAAGCTCTCCCCCCTATGGGAAGGTCCATATTTGGTAGCAGCCATGATCAAGCCTGGAACCTTCAAGTTAAAAGATGCAAATGGAAAGACGCTTCCCCGAACTTGGAATGTGGACAACCTTCGCAAATACTATCAGTAGAAGATTGATGTCGCTGTTTGTTATGTGTAATGCCGTTTATAACTCTCGTTTTGCTTTGTAGCTATGCATTGTATTTTCTTTAAGGTTTTTGTACGTTGTTGTCGAAGAACACTTGTTTTTGTATCCCTAAGTTTAATAGGGAATTATCATGCTGTTACAGTAATGTGATGTTTACTTTATCATTGCATTGTCTCTTCTATTATGAGCTTCCTTTTATGATTCGAGAAACACACAACCTATGTTGTATCTCAATCAATAAGCGACTAATCCCAGGGGGATCCAGTCCGACCTCTTCCACACAGGTTAAAATCATCAAGTAAATGCTTTGATTAACAACCTCGGATAGGTCAGAGTATCCCAAAGCGGATATCTCTCACATTCATACAGATTAGAAAGACTTCCTCAACACAAGAGTTAACGTATATAAAGAAGAAAATTGTCTTTTTTATATATAAACCCACGAACATCAAGTACATCATCCAAAAATAGCAAAACGCGAACAGTGGAAACACACGAACAATCATCGCAACAAAAACAAAAGCAACATAGAAAACATCAAAACAATCCTACAGAATCTCAAGGTCATCATCGTCATCCTCTTCCAACGCGAAGATCCTTTGCAAGTCACTCTCCAACTCTTCGCCACCAGAATCTGGAGAAGGATCACCAGAAGCTTGGCTTGGGGTCAACCCCTCAATGTCCCCTCCATTTCTGCGTTTCACGGCACGAACGCCTTTCATAAAGCCTTTAATGAAACCATCCTGCATGAGCTCCTCTTCTAAGGCTTTTACCTCTACGTCGTAAAAATAATCGCCGGCTTCCTGGACTTGATCCTCGATAAAAATCTTAAAGCCATAAGATCTTTTGAACTCCTCTACGGTCGAAGATGGTGACAATTGAGCTACCTTCTCCGACAATTTGTTCAGAAGTCTCTTATTCTCGGTCTCAAGAGCTTGTATATTTTTTTGTTGTTAGTTGCTTGTTGCCTCTGCCTCCACTAACTGTATATGCAAACGATCCATCCGCTCATTCTGAGAAGAAGATGAAGCAATCTTGTTCACCAATTCTGCTCTACATTCATCAAGCTGACTCTCCACAGATTCCATCGCTTTCACCCTGCCGTCGTATTTCTTCTTATATTCTCCCTGGAGGTATTTGACCTTCACAAACTCATTGTTCCAGACATCTAAGACTTTATTCGCCTCGAGGAACTGCGCAAGAAGAAGATAAGTGAAAAGTATATCCTCTAAATAATGCCAAAAATGATAGAAACGAAAAGGAGGACAACTTACCAAGTCTTCGAGCCGTCGACGACCGATGCACCTATGTTTCAGCACATCCTCAGGGATGTATATTCTAGACGGAGAAAAACGAGGGGCCTTGCCACCGGCCGTAAAAACTTCGTTCGACTTCTTCTTTTTCGGCGTATGTGAATCTCCATCGCCCTCGGGTCGTCTGGACTGAGTTATCGGGACATCTGAGACTTTTGGTTTATATCTTCAGTTTCTGTGCACCTGACCTCCCTGCGTGAGTGGATATTCCCACCTTAAATAAATATTCCTCGTCCATGCACTTGCTAAGAGAACGCATCTCGTAACGAAGAGCTTCGGTACTAGGAAGCTTTAACATGCTCAACAATTCATCCGCTCCTAAATGAAGAGGAGTGGGTAACTCCTTCAACGTTCCCCACTTCTCTTGGAGACCCCAATCGTTTTGCACGAAGAAGAAATCACTGATCCAATCTTTGGCTGGTTCCCGAGTGCGAACCTCCAACCACTTTGACCTAAAAGAAATTCGACCCTGTGTGTCGATATAAATACGCCCTATCCGGGATAAGCATTCCACAGATAACACCACTCCATGTTCTCTAAAAAATGCAATCATGCCCACCACCACCGACATGGCCCGATAGGAGAATTGAGACAAACTCAATCCACAAGCCACCAGAATGTCAACCAGTTCAAACGGCAGCGGAAATCGCAACCCCGCTTTCAAGCTAAACTCGTACACTGTCACATATCCTCGAGGAGGGTAGCAGGCGCGCTCAGATCTTGATGGCACCTTCATCACCAAGTCGTTAGGAAAATGATATTTTTTCCTAAAAGAGATAAAGGAGTCTTCTGTAATAGTGGAAATCACGTCATCAGCTTTTTTCGTCTTAGAAGTCTTCTTCGAACCCTCTGGACATGCAGTTGGACGATCTTCCACGACTGAAACATCTTTAGTAGAAGTACGATCACCCATTTTTGCCTCGCGAGAATCCACCAGGAAGAAATCCCGTAGGTTTCTGCACGCAAGGAGGGACGCTATTCGAGTAGGAAAAGATTCCAACTCGCAAATAACGGAAGCCTTAAACGTCAGTAAACCGGAGGGGGAGGAAGAAATCCCGTAGGTTTCTGCACGTAAGGAGGGGCGCTATTCGAGTAGGAAAAGATTCCAACTCGCAAATAACGGAAGCCTCAAACGTCAGTAAACCGGAGGGGGAGGAAGAAATCCCGTAGGTTTCTATCGCCAGTAAACCGGAGGGGGAGGAAGAAATCCCGTAGGTTTCTATCGCTAGAAAACCGGAGGGAGAAAGAAGGAGGAGTTGCAAGTTTCCTAAGGGCCTAGGAGGCCTATTTATAGGTTTTGGAGAAAAAGGGGGGAAGTTATTACAATTTTAGAAATTACCTATTTTTAGAAACTTTTAGGAATTTTTTTGGATTTTTTCGGGCCTAAAAATGACAAAAAAACGTCATTCTTAACGTACGTGGGGCCCACTTTGGCGGTGCAGCCAACGGGCTGCACCCTTTCGCGCTGCCAGCAAAGCAATCCGCGGCCAAAGAGGCGCGGATCGCGCCCAGCCATAGCAGTTTCCTGCTGGAGGCGGATCGGGCCCAGGCGGGCCGTGGAACTGGCCCAGGCGGGCCGCAAAACTAGCCCAGGCGGGCCGCGGAACAGGCCCAGGCGGGTGGTGGGCTGTTTCGCGCGGTCTGAGGGGCGGACCGCTGGTGCGCTCACAGCGCGCGGTTCCTGCCGCCGGCGGTGGCGGCCGGCCAGCCGGTCCGGCCGGCTCGGCCACCCAACTTGTCCCGAGCCCATTTTTTCACCCGGACGGGTCCGATTTCAACAATTTTGGGGTCCCCGGACACGTTTTTCGACATTCCGGACTCGATATTGATACTTTTGGAACCCAAGGGGACCTCTATGATGAAGTTCGAGCAAGATGTTAATTTTTTGATCATAATTCTTGGCGTTCTGGCTATAGCAAATTTTCGAAATACATATTTTCGGACCTCTGAACCTACGACGGCCGAAAATAGGGGGGCATACGGCATTGCAAAATCATCTTGATCGGGCACGAATCTCGAGGCAAAAACTAGTTAGAAACTTCAAAAAATAATTTCGGGAGCATATGAACTCCGATTTCAACGAGCTTATAGTCAAACTGAGCATCTCGGAAATGCGAACCCAACGACACCAAGATCAACCTAATCCGAGCCCAAATGAGTTCGGATCAAGTATTCGAAGCGTTGTTGGAAGGTTCAAACCACAATTTGAGTTACCAAACGGTCTCTGATTTTGACGAGCTTATACTCGAATCGAACGGCTCGACGAGACGAATCCAACGAGCCCAAGATCATCGAATTCCTACATCAATAAGGCCATCAAATGTCCAACGAACGGTGCATGATCAAAAGATTCGATATCGACCGTCCATTCAAACCACTCCCTGTTCGCCCTTGATCTCACGCCTATTTACGGGCTATGCCACTCCAGAAAAACTATAAATAGAGCCCTCATTCTACACCAAGGGGCTCAAGTGAAGAGAGAGAAGAAGAAGAGAAGGAGAAGGAGAAAGGGGAATAGGAGATTCCTCACCTCCTCGACCACCGCCGCCGAAGTTTTTCCTGCCGCCTGAAGACGCCGGAGCTCTGCCGGATCTTCACAAAACGCAGGGAATTCACAGGATTTTGTGAAGTTCGTGGAAGAAACAAGTAGTATTTGGATTATCCCGGCTTGTGGGACGAAATCCGCCATTTGTAATCAACAAAAACACTAGTAGAAATTTGCAACTGGGCGAGGCCCCGTCGTTTTTCGCATTTTTGGGTTTTCCACGTAAAAACTCTTGGTGTTCACTCTCTTTTCCTGTTTGTGTGTTAAACTTACGTGCAACGCTCGGACGCAAGTTCATAAACTCTACCGCCGTGTATTTTCTAACACGCAACAATAATAATTTCATAATGACTGAACATAAAAAAAAAAAAATTTCTACCCAACTAATTACTATGTAAAAGTTGACTTATAAATATATTGCAAATGAGAATAAAATCACTTTTGTATCCAACTAACTATGAAAGAAAATTGCTGTTTAAAAAAATGCTTACTCCAAATGAAAAGAAGAACAATATAAAACTTACTACACAACTCTCCTTGGCCTATTGGTTGAGAGCTAAGGCTTCCAACTAAGAGGTCTAAGGTTCGAGTCTATGTGTATGC